>JAAVUK010000059.1:0-316232 GCA_014899095.1 Fusarium buxicola | reverse complement strand
GACGGGATCCCGAGTTCTCCGGTGGGTATGGTCGTATGTGCTGGTTAATCAGCACACTCACACTATCATCTGGGTGGGCAACTCACCTCGGAAGTATAGCTGTGGTGAAAGTACTTGATGACGTAAAAGTACGGAGTAGAGAAACTTGAATCAGAATTAAATTGAATAAAAAATGGATAAAGAATGAACAAAAAAGACCCGCCAGCCACTCCTGTACATACCTACCTTAGTCTGTGCGAGGCGACCCAGCAAGATGCTGATTTGGCCGGCAACGAAAATTCTCTTCCGACCTGCATTAGAACATAGCCAGAAAGATGTCAGTGCGGGGAACCCAGAGTTTGCTCCGCGTTTCGGCCGTTCTTGAGTCACCGCCTAATTCGGCCTACGTAGTTGGATGCTCGGTATAAAAGCGCTACCTCCACTCTTCTCTTAGGCTGGGCAGCAATAAACCTCACCGAGACACAGACAGATCCAAGTAGAACCGAGCAGCATAGCCTGAATGCTAGGGAAGATACAATGCAGACCGCCAACAACCCCATCTCGCACCACACCAGCCACACCATGGGCGAAGGCGCCGCCAGCAGCAACGGCGGCGACAATAGCAGCGGACCGCATTGCGTGGGTCACCATACGAGCCACACCATGGGCAATGGCGCCAGCAGCAGCAGTTCGGGCCATGGAAGAGGTGGCTCTCTCGTGGCAGCCTCCCTAACGGAACAGTCAAACTCATCTGCAACAACTACAAACGACGACCCTGACGATCTGGACTCGCTCGCCGACAGCACCAGCGATGGAGGCATCAGCTCTGCGGCAACCTCGATGCGATCCTCTGGCAACCTCGCCAATTTCAGCATCATCGACACCACCCTGCGTGAGGGCGAGCAGTTTGCCACGGCCTTTTTCGACACTGAAACCAAGATCAGCATCGCCCGGGCCTTGGATGACTTTGGCGTCGAATACGTGAGTCCACACAAGATAATGTCCACAACTTGGCTGACACCACATCCCAGATCGAGGTGACTTCGCCTGCTGCCTCTGAACTTTCCAGACTTGATTGCCAGGCTATTTGCAAGCTGGGTCTGAAGGCAAAGGTTCTATGCCACATTCGATGCAACATGGACGACGCCAGGATTGCCGTTCAGACTGGCGTCGACGGAATGTATGTCATCTCTGGAATCATACAATGCCCTTAGAACTGACAGCCGCGTCACAGAAACATCTGCATCGGCACCTCTGCCCAGCTCATGAAGCATTCCCACGGAAAGGATCTGGACTGGATCGCCGCCAAGGCCAAGGAGGTCATCGAGTACGCCCAGTCCCACGACATTGAGGTGCGCTTCTCGGGCGAAGACTCGTTCCGCTCCGACTTCAACGAGATCATCAAGCTGTACTCGCTCGTCGACCGCCTGGGCGTGCAGCGCGTGGGCATCGCCGACACCGTGGGCGGCGCCACCCCGCGCGAGGTCTATGACAAGGTCTACACGCTGCGACAGATGGTCGGGTGTGACGTGGAGACGCACTTCCACAACGACACTGGATGTGCCATCGCCAACGCCCGCACTGCGCTTGAGGCTGGGGCTACGCACATTGATACGACGGTTCTGGGCATTGGAGAGAGGAACGGCATTACATCCCTCGGTGGTCTCGCCGCCTTTCTCGTTCACACTGAGCACAAGGACGTCGTTTTGAACAAGTACAAGCTCGACAAGCTTGCCGCTCTCGAACGGCTCGTGGCCGATGCTGTCAGCATTGAGATTCCTTGGAACAACTCTGCCCCCGCCAAGTTCATTGAGTAAACCGGACATGACGACCGTGGGAGCTTATGAAAAGGCTTATTGAAGAGGCCCTCAACTATTACTTTCCATCACCTTACTTTTCAGGGACTTGTTACTTTAGGAACTCTGTGTCCCCACTTACAAGTCATACACTCCTTGCATTGGATGCCTGAAACTTCCAAAACACGCATCTAGCTATATTACTATCATTAAGAAATCTTTAGTAGACTCTCGTCCTGGACGGGTAAATAGTCTTATGAAAAAGAAACATCCCTAGCAATATCTGGCCACACTATCCGCCACTAACTGCTACACGTAACAAGTTCTAATAGAACTACAAATCCATATAGACTCAAGTTGTAAGAGGAGTGGCGTTAACATAGCACAAGACCCATCCAAAGTCAACGTTATTCGTGCTGATAAGAGCAGGTCTGCCCTTGGTGAACTGGGCACTGCCACGATGGATGCCACGCGAGTCATTGTACCTCTGGCAGGTAACGTCCCTGACGCCTGGATTCGGGACGCCTGGAAACGGAGCGCCCGGATTGTCGATGGTGACGTCGTAGAGCTGCAGCTCTGTAATTGAGAGGTCAAAGTGCGTCAACTGGCCGAAGGGGATCTTGAACGCTTTTTTGGTGACGCCGTCCATCTTACGGTTGATTGCGTAGATATGTGCGACGGCGACGTTGGTGTCTTTTTGGATGGTTTCCGGGGCTGGCAGAGCCATTGCAGTGGATGCAAGGGCCGCGGTGGCAGCTGCCAGGATATTGGCGAAGTGCATGGTGATGTTGGAGGGGAACTGGTCGGTTTTATTCAGGCTTGGATGAAGCGGATGTTGATGTGGTTCGACTTGAGTCTGGTTGAATAAAGTGTGAGTTCGCAAAGTCGAGAAGGCTTTTATATACCTTGACAGCTAATCGGGTTCCCTCTATGCATCTATTTCCGGATTTGATGTTATACTGCGATCATCTGGTATTGGATCACCGCAATGGCTGGTCAATACCGTCTTTGTTTGGCTATTGTGGCCCTTTGCAAGATGCCAAAGGAGGAATCGACGGTCAACTATCCAATGAAAATAGAGTGTAAGCGCAAGCTTCGTAAGCCATGAGCCAACTGTATCCTCCTTTGACCTCTTATGGCTGACACGGTAGTAAGCACTTGTGGTTTCTTATACGAGTTATTCTATCACGCGCAGCCCTGCTGATCACCACTCTCAGAAGTATGACTGAGGCTTAGCAGCACGGAGATGCAAGCTTAGCAACACGGGCATGCAGATCCTTCCGACCTATCCGTGGGAGTCCAGATCATGTCGGCTCGATAAGCAATAGTTTTGATAAGCGGTACGAGCTCACTGCATCTTTCGCTTGGCTCTGCCTCAAACGTGAGATCGTATAAGCCCTGACTGATTGGGAGTTCCTTTGGGCGGGTCGGTCTGTAGCCTTGTCAAAAGTTTGAAACGGAGGATGGGGTAGAAGCCCGACGGCACAACAACCGTGACCGTAATGGAGGGACACTCCACATCGATGCCTTCTGTTCGTTCTTCGCCACAATACACAATACTCTTCTTTCAACGACGATGATCTGCGGCTTTTCTCACGGTGACCGTTGTCTTGCTCCAGCACGTTTAGCCTCCGCTATGCAGTCGTAAGGAACAGAAGATTCCAAAACTCATTATCCCATGGAAGCAAGCTCAATATAACTCAAGGGCAGACTGATCTATCCGTAGACCCACGGTGGGTTCTGGCTGCCTCCGGAGTAATGTTTTGCCGTCTTTGAGTCATCTAACATTGCCAAGCGAGAGTCTTTGTAATGCTGGTTTTGCATGCCCCTCATTATCATGGGATCAGTCCACCAAACAAGTTACCCCCTTCAACCCCCTTCAACCCCATTCTACACTATTATTCCGCAGAATCAAATTCTCTCTCTTGTCTGACAATATGGCGTTCACCCTGTATGATGCAACTATCGTGGAGGCAAAGATAGCCCTTACGACTCTGGACAACATCCTCACCGAAGCGGAGAAACAACCCAACTCGGATAGGTTCCCGCCGGCGCGGCTATGCGAGGACATGAACCCCTTGACCTTCCAGATCCACGCAGCTACGAGGTTCTCGGAGCTGGTCCTTGCCAGGCTATCCGGGAGGGACGCTGTACAGTTCAAGGACGACCTCGTCTCATTTGCGGATATGCACGCGCGCATTAGCAAGGTCCTAGAGGCTCTTGCACAGGCCGACAAGGACACGGTTAACTGGCACGGGGAAAATGTCGCGCCGACAGATTTGCCATCCGCAGGGTCAATGGATATAACTGGAAAAGCATTCGCGATGGGCGCGGCAATGCCCAACATAAACTTCCATGTCGCCATAACTTATGCCATCCTAAGGAAGGAGGGAGTGCCATTGGGGAAGAAGGACTATGCAATGCCTTTTGCCACAGAGCATATCTTGAAGCCGCAGTAATGGCTTTGGCACTGGGTTCTTAAGAGCGAGCAGCTACTTCAAGGGCAATCACAACCGACCGAAATATATCTCCTTCAGTCATGCTCATCACTGAGCAGCGCGTATCATATCCTCGTCCCACTCTCTTCTCACCTCCTGTGCAAACACATCCTCGCTTAGGACCCGCCACCCTACAACAGCCATGCCTTTGGCCCATTCAACCGCTCTGGCAAGAGACTTTTCCTGGCCTGCTGCGTCGGCGAAGCCGGCCGTGTGGTTACCCTGCCCACGGACTGTGTCGATGCCAAAAGCACCGTGGAAGCCGGGGCACACGTAGCTGACATTGCCCATGTCGGTGGAGCCGGCGAGGAAGTCTGATGGCTCATCCAGCGAAACAGTTTCATTCTTTTCACTACTGTTGGTGTTGCCGGATGTGGTGGCAGGGAGAGAAGCCATGGCTGAGACAAAGGCCCTGCAGAGGGGCAGTGAGGAGCGCAAGTCGGCGTACGAGTTAATAGCCTCGTACGAGACGCTGCATCCAGTAGCCAAGGCGGAACCATCGAAGCAGGCTTTCACGCGGGCCCAGAGGCGCTCGGCCCTGGCAAGGGTGTCGCTGCGGACTGTTTACCGTTAGCCATTGTTACACATGCTGAGGAGTAAGGAGGGTACCGTAGTAGACAACGCTCGTCTTGCCGGGAATGACATTTGGCCGATCACCGGCCTCGACAAAGACGCCGTGGATGCGCTCGTAGGGGCGAATCTGCTGACGCAGCATGGACACGGCATTGTAAGAAAGACACACGGCGTCTAGGGCGTTTACCCCGTTCCACGGCTCCATGGCCGCGTGCGCCGTGCTGCCCTCGAAGCTGACGCGCCATTTCACATTGGCGAGCATCTTGACAGCCGCAACCCCCGTTACACTCTCATCACTGAGGAGATACTGCGACCCTGCGTGGACCATGAGGCAGGCCGCCGCATCCGTGTATGCTCCAGCACGTATGAGCGGCAGCTTCCCGCCGCCCCCTTCCTCCGCGGGGGTTCCTAGGAGGCGCACACGTCCCGGCTGACCCGATTCCTTGAGCGCGTAGACGACGCCGATGAAAGCGGCGAGGGCCGCGGACGCGATGAGGTTGTGTCCGCAGGCGTGGCCTATGTTGGGCAGGGCGTCGTACTCGGCATTGAAGACGATGAGGCGGCCACCGGAGCCAAAGTCGGCCGAGAAGGCGGTATCGACGCCGTATGAGCGGGGCGTGGTGGTGATGCCAAGGGTTGAGAAGGGAGGCGAGGAGAGGAGTGACGTGAAGGTTGAGTGAGCGTGGTGCTCGCTGTAGGCGAGTTCGGGGTTGGAGTGAATCTGGCCGTGTTATGATAGTAAGACCCAGACTGAGGGTTACGTACTTGGTGATTGATAAACTTGATCGACTCAGAGTGTGAGTCAATGGACGAAGCAATCAACGGCGAAACGTCGTCGAGGGATCGAGGAGCCATGGCTGTATTGATGTGAGGTCTCTACGATGTGTTGGGTGAGGGGTTGAACGTGGAGCTTGAGGCTAACGTCGAGGTACCGTCGTTGAGCAAACTAAAGTACTAACCTACCTGCCTATGACGCTCTGTAATGTACGTGGTTCCATTTTGGGGGGATGGGGCATCGGCACCTGCAATTTCCCGCTCCGGTCTCGGTACCTCCCATGGACTCTTACACAAGTTTATGCTCAAGCTCTCAGATGTAGGTACTGCGTATCCATGCAAGAGTTGGACGTATTCAGGGAACAGACTGGACAGAACCTTGAGCTACGTTTCTGGAATTTCAGCATGGTAAACGAATCAAGTATCTGATCTTTACAAGAGTTGGAGCATTCAATTGAGGAAATGCCGAATTTTAGTGACCAGAGATGGGCTGAAGAACTGTGAACCTGAAGACGACTTTGAGAAGATAACCTTGAGTATAGTATTAAGCAGTTGCCCCGAATATTCCACCGTGCCTCTGGGGATGAGGTACTATTCCTAAGACAAATGTTACAAAGAAAGTACCGTGGATACTTGACCAATTCGCACACTCTAGCGTCTCCATAAAGGGCAAGCTGACCACTTACACCAGTGATTTAATCACCTCAGCCAATCATGGAAAGCGCTAGGGTGTGCGAATTAGGCGAGCATCTACTCCGTACAGTAGTATACTCTCCGCAATTGACAGTTAACTTACCTGTTGGCTAGTTTTATGCGTTTTGATTATCCGATCATGTCCCATGGAAGAAATGAGCGCTAAACATATTCTTATGGGTTAGATAGAATACATCCTCCTGTCTACGCCCTTTTTAAACATGTTGAGTCGCACAGCCCAGCCCTTCCTATGATCGTAGCTATCCAGTGGCCAGCTTTGGTGGCGTTCAGCCAGGGATCAAGACTTTTCCAAAGACTTCAGCTCGCCGTTTAGCATTTCTCCAGCTGTAACTCCCGAATGAACCTCATCGTCTGCCAGTCCCAAGATGCTTCCACAGCCGCGGCGGCCAGAGCACCAATTCCGGGAGTTCATCCCGCCAGCAAACCAAGCCCAACAGCTTTACGATGTACATGCCAAAGTCGAATTATCCCAGCTGTGTTCAAGTTGCGACGAGATGAGAGCCTGGCTGGAGGAAAAACTCAGCGCCATTCGGAATGGCTGTATTCTAGATCAACGGAGCCGGTATAATACCGAGGCCACATTCAGCCATCACGAAACAGGAGCTGAGTTACAGACATCTTCACAGGCCAGGTGTCACCTCTGCACCATTATCTGGGAAAGCCTGGTCGAGATGAACAGCATCAGGATCAAGAAGGAAGAAGAATGGGCCCAAGACCGGCAAAAGCTGACCCAAGATATCTCCGGTGGCGATCATCTCAAAATGCGAATTTACGTCCCATCATTGGTTTACACCTCTCGACTGCATGACAAGGATTCCTTCCGCTTCTTGGCATTCGCGCATTTGAGAGCATCCATCCGACTGCGCGACGATCCGCTGGATGGTCCACCTCACAAATCAAACTCGATAATGCTCTGTGCTGCTGAAGGACTGACCAAGACTGGTGGCATCTTCAAAAGCAAGGGTTCGGACGCTCTGACTTCGTTTCGTTTCAAGCGGCTTGACAGTTACTTTCACCAAGAATCGAGCAAGTCGGCAGGATTCGTACCGAAGCGAGGTGCTGACTTTTTGGATCGCTTGTTCGAAAACATAGGCTCAGGTCAGTTCCTTGAGACGGCGACTTTGTATACCGGCTCTCCTCGGTGTTTGGAACTGGCTACATCATGGATGTAGGCTTGTCTGGCATCTCACGATAAGTGCAGAGCTGTGACAGCAACGAGTCTTCCTACAAGGCTACTTGACGTCTCTCTCAGCAATGCGGTCCGTCTAGTGGAAACCGCTCATCTCGCAGATGAGAGTGACAAGCGCTATGTCGCCCTAAGCTATTGCTGGGGGAGGTCAGATGTATTCCGGCTTCTTGGTTCCAACATCGAAGCCCTTCGAGAGGGGATAAGCCCATCCCTTCTACCACAAACCATCCAGGACTCTATCCTCGTTGCTCGGCATCTCGGGGTAACTCTTGTCTGGGTAGACGACTTGTGCATTATCCAAGACTCCAGAGAAGACTGGGGAAAGGAAGCCTTGCGAATGTGCAATGTCTCAGGGAAGCTTCATCTCAATAGGTGCCAAGGGTGCGTCGTCATCTACAGAGGGTCTCTTCTCTTTTCGCGACCCATTACGACACACCCCTTGTCTCATTACCACCACGGACCGCGATTTCATCTACGCAATATCGACATATGTCGATACTCGCGCGACCAACCGACCTGCCTGGGCTTTGGATAGACGAGGCTGGGTCCTCCAAGAACGGATTCTCCCAGCAAGGACAATCAAGTTTGGCAGCTATCTCTCGTGGGAGTGCAGAGAAGGCATGCGCGACGAGTTCGATCTGGAAGAGGCCGAGGATTTCGGCAAGCTGGTCCTTTCTTTTTCTTCGGGGTCATAGAAGTAAATGGCCCTTTGGACGATGAAGAATCAGAGTCAATTTACTCCATGTGGCTAAGTATCATGGAAATATTCTCCAATACTTGTCATTTCAATCCGATCGATATGCCGCAATCAACGGTATCACCCTTGCTACCAAGCGCCGCACGAACTGGGTCGAGGCGGGAGGTCTCTGGGGGCCATTGCTTGTTGAAGGCCTGCTTTGGTCTCCAGAGATGGCATTCAGGACATCCCTCCAACCTCAGCGAACTGGCCTGTCGCCCATCTGGTCGTGGGTCTCGCTTGGTTGTCAGCTGTTATATCCAAGGAAGGGCAAAGAGGATGAAGAGCTCGCTTCTGTTGATTTCAACGGGCCAATGGAAACCAGTCGTGATATCCATAGCGTATCCTCCATTCCACTAAAACTGTCAGGTTTCTTAATTCCTATCGAAAAGATAAGACCCAGCTGGTACTGGTTTCACCATATGAGGCTGGAACGATGGACAAGGGACGACCAGGCTTGGGCACAGTTTGACATAGATGTTCAGTCCCCAGCGGACGCGCTTGCTTTTCTTCCAGTCCTGATAAGCGACCACAGTATTCAAGGCTTGGTTGTCAACCCATCGAACAACGGTTTCGAGCGAGTTGGACATTGATGGGTTTATTTGAGAGCACCTGAAATAGCGCGTTCCGAAGATTTTGATGTTGATAGCTCTTCGGGCGCTGGGAGTGCCGACTCGAGCTGTAGGAGCTCGTTCGTGGAGGAGAGTCAGGAGGCTGTATCGTTGAGAAGAACGGAGAGAAGGGAACGGCTTGAGGGTTACAAGAGGAGATGGGTGATTGTTGTATGAAGGATCTAAGGACAGTAACTGAGTAAAATACTAAACGTTTTAGGCTAAAGAGAGTGCTTAGAGCTATAACTAGTTCAAGGTCCCCAATTAGGCAATAAGAGAAGAGAATACTACCGGCTCAAGCGGGCTTCTGGCCCCAAACGATCTTCTGTCTGTAGTAGCCATGACGCTTGCCAGAGCTGATTTCCCTGCGCAGATGAGCAATGTAGACATGGACTTCCGCCGCAGTCCAGCCCAGCTCGTTGGCCATGAATAGCATAGTGCCCTCCGGATCTGCAAGGAAGACGTGCCGCCCAAACTGACCCAGCTCTTTCATCTTCGGGTCTTTAGGCCAGCCTCCAACAGGCGTCTATGCATTGCGCGTTAGTATCTAAACTCCTTCTCGAACTGCCACGAATCGAAGATGAAGAAGGGGATGCTCACCTTATACTCGAACTCCTGAATATTCACAAAGCCTGCAGCCTCCATGCCTTTCCTCTGGAGCTCCTCCTCGACACTAGTGAAGTTCATGCCAAGCCTCTTGCCACCCTCAACAAACAATTTACCCCATTGGTCCATAGCAGAGCCGTCTTTTACGGTCCCATCGTCACTAGTAAGGAAAGGCGACGGCTCAAAGCTTTCGACCCAGCCACCAGGTCGACAACACCGATAGGCCTGAGTGAAGAATTCATTCCAGTCAGGAACACTGCCGGTTAGCCAACGCGTGTGAATATAGTCGGCAGAGTCAGCTTGGAACGTCCACTCTTGGGTACAATCTTCGATTTCACTAGGACAGAGCGAGTAGGTAAGTGAGCATGATCTTGTTTCCTGGCGTTGTTGTACTTACAACTTCAAGTTTGGCGGTACCCAAGAGGGCTGAATCGGCGAAATATCCGTGCCAATGACCTCCACACTAGGATACTCATCTGCAAAGTCCCTGTCTTCGGTGTCAGTATATAGCAAGTAGCAAATGGACCGTAATTCTGAAGCTTACAATGCCCAAATACCTATTGTCACAGCAAGTTTCGGTCAGTTCAATAAAACTATAGGATATCTTCCGAGGCAGCGTTGAGAGGTGTCCCACATACCGGTACCAGTTCCAATGTCAATTGCTTTCTTGGTAAGTAATCACATGTTAGCGATAACTGCGAGTGGCTGTATAGTAGAAAATCAATATGCATACTTGTATCTTTTCCTTCTCGAGCGGTGCCAGATGGAGCTCGCCGCCAATGCCAAGAGTCAAGGCATGATGACTGGGGGTGAGATTAGCCACAGCAATCTCATATGTCTCAGGAGACCTACTTGATATCGAGACACTCGCTCTGTCGTTCATCGTTGGCTCCCCTTCTTGAGTAAGCCTTCGCTCACAGATGTAGATGATCCATAGGAGAAGGAACGTCGAAGAGAAACTTTACCAGTACTTGGCATTTCCTATCTCGTGATGATATGTTCGGCCATGGACCTTTCGATATTCAAAGATGCTGGACGTGACCGATTCTGTTGAGGATGAGCCGCTCCAGCGGGTGAACGAATCGGCATCTGAATTCTCATTCACATCCTCTTCCTTGTATGCAGTCAGTATTAATGTCGTTCATAGCCAACTGAGCCCGAATCCAACCTGAGGAACTTGCTGCCAATGGGCAGCTGGGAGAATGCCAGCGCCAGTCGTCGCTCTTGCGGCATCAGACGCATGACTTTTACGAGGGCTCTTAGCAGCCTCGGGCGGTGATGACATGACAGAAGTTTCAGCTTTCAAAGCCCAGACTAGCGTTATGGCAGTTCTACGGTCCAAGAAACGATAGAGCGTAGTGTTTGTGCGGGGAGACGTCAGAGAGGCGGAGCACGGGGATGAAGTCAGGAATTCTCTCAAAGCGGGGACTTGAATCATACCACCCACCGCTGTTCAGGGGTGAGGCGAGCCAAGGAGATGGCATACACTGTAGATGCAAGGTTTGGACGTGGTGATTGGTTGTTTGAGCTTGTAGTTCGTCACAGCGAGCAGAACCCGCAGTCTGGGCTAGGTTTTCTGTCCCCACGTAACCGGGGGCAAGATACAAGGAGGCCAGGTTGCAGGCTGCAAGGATCACAGTAATTGCAACGTCTTGTCCTGGAGTGGCCGATCTTATCCGTGATAGGACTTGGCTGAGTGTGCTGTCAGCAGTTCATAAAGAAAGTCATGTCAAAGTCTTCAGATGAAGGATCATGATAGTTGTGATTCGGATCGAAACCCGCCCAGAATTGATTAAGCAATCTGAAACGAACTGCTGGTACCAGTGAAGCTGGTTATCTTGCCAGCGACAGGAGCCTTGGCATCTCCATAGTACTTCAGCCTATACGTGCCAGTATCGATGGCCTTGGCGTCCTGCCAGCCAGTTTCCCAGCTGACAGAAACTTCACTACTCCCAAGGAGACCATCGACTCTCTTCCACTCATACACAAGGTCCCAGTCCTCGTCGGAGCGAATCTGCACCCATTTTGACTTGACTTGTTTCTCGACTGACACATAAGTGCCTTCGAGGCGGAGGTTATTGCGGGGGTTCGCACCGACAAAGGTAGCCTTGACGATGTCGCCAATCTTGAATCCAGACCGAGTCACATCCTTGATCACGTCGCCGAACTTGGCACCAGCTTTTGGATTATCGTAGACAACCCCTGGGACTAGAGCAAGGGAGTTCTTGCGGTGATCCGGGGCAGCAGGGCCTGTAGGCGGCTTCTTTGCCTTGTCTTCTTTGAGTAAGTAGCCAAGATAGGTCGAAGTAAGGTGAATATACGCGTCGAGGCTGTTACGGCCGTGAATCGTTGAAGCGCCCTCATAACGTTGCAGGTCGTATTCTTCAGGGGTCGTCACGTAATGCACGTAGGTATTGGACGGTCCGCCAATTACAACGATAGGATCGGTTCCATCCTCGAGGCCTCCTCTGCGTTGGACCTCGTCGCTCACGCTCTTGCGCCAGCGTCTTCCAGACATGGTCGTAAGCTCCGGTGCAGAGACGATGATGAACAAGTTGCCCACACGGAGCATTTGGACGTCCACTATGTTGGGAGCCCAGGCGTACGGTTGGTTGATCTCGCCAACATCTAGCAGGATTGGCTTTGGTGACTGGCACTCAACTTGCTTCGCGTCCGGATTGCGCAGGAACTTGGATACAATGCCCCAAAGCGGACTGGCATCTGGCGAGCCCGAGTCTCCCTGCTTGAAGTCGAAATAGCCGGGGCCGTCGGTAGTGCCAGCCGCAAATGAGTATCCAAGTGCGGCAGGGCAGGTCTTGACTGTAGATCCATTGCGTAGCTTGAATGTGAAGTATTCCATGTCTTGGAATGAGTGGTAGCCAAGGACTGCCTTTCCAGTCACTGCAACACCGTCGCCTTGGCTGTTCATCTGTGAAAACAGTCTGTAGGCTCCTTTGAACACTCGCCTACCAATTTCCCAGCAGGACTTGGTGCCGCCATCATTCAAGCTCCAGAAAGGACCACGTCCGTGGCACTTCTCTGTCTTGCCACCGCATGTCGACTGCTTCAGGTCGCACCGTTGCCCTGAGCCGTCCTCACACCAGGCGCCTTCGACGTTTGGTGTCGTGTCGGCCTCGGCAGACTGAGAGAAGCCTGCGACGAAATCCTCGGTTACTCCCTGAGTGCCGCTAGCGGCTTGTTCAAACAGATAGGCGCTCACACCCTTGTTGTCGCCAGCGACAAGGGTGTTGTTCATATAGAGGCTTGTGCCATGGACGGCGTGCCAAGTCAGAACACCAGTGACCTTGTTGTCTTTTTCACGAGTGAACTTGAGCAGGGTCAACTCGTTTTCCACCGAGTCCTCGTACTTGGCTCTCTCAGACTGAGGGTTCTGCAGATATGCAAAAAGACTTCGGTTGATGCTGGCATTCTCCACCCGGATCTTCCCAACGCTGAGGCGGCCAAGGGCGAGCTTTTCATGGGCCCGTTTTACTGAGAGAATAGCGCCGTCGACGATGGCTTGGTACGACTGCTCGTTCAAACCCAGGGCCGTAATCTGGGGCAAGAGGTAATTGTTCCAACCGGCTGGGCCAGCATGGGAATGTGTTCCCGTAACAGCAATATTGTCGGCCGTGTACTCCTCGTAATCGCTTCCGAGAGCTGTAATGCCTTCAATGATACCTCTGCGTATAGCGATATCACCAGACATGGTGTCTAAGACTAGATAGACGAACCGTTCCTTTGAGTCATTGGGATTGGCGACAATGAAGGCTCGGGAATAGAGGCGTTGACGCAGCCCGGTGCCGGTTTGGGAGAGGTCAGCATATCCCATCAGGTTGAGCTCAACCACTGGTCCGGTGATATCGGCTTTGCCCGCTCCGAGGTAGTATAGATCGCCCGCCTTGGACTGGGAATCGTCGGACCGCGTCCGATGGGGAACAGCTAGCCCTGATGCTCCTATGGGGAGAACTATCATAAAGCCAAAACATACTAAACATACATACAGGAACTTGAAATAGCTTCCTACAAATGTTGCAGCCATCGTTACAGACACTTAATGGGGTCGGTCAAAGGATGGGGAGAACTGTTGGTCTTGTTTGCAGACATAGACCGAAGGATCAAGAAGAGTTCACGGGGTCATTTTCAACGGAAACTTGTAGCCATTTTGAGTCTACAAAGCTTCAATTTAGACTGGCAACCTTGCAATATACAAAAAAGGCAATGCTCGCGTCTATCCCGCCTTTGCATCTTGTAAAGGATCACGCGCGCCAGAAAACCGGTTTATGGTTGCTCGGTGACACCTCGAGGTGGTATTGTGATATACAACACAACACGCACTTACGCCGCAGATAGCTTTATGGCTAGCCTATGAACTGTATAGACCTAAAAGCCTCGTGTTCTAAGAGGCAATGGATTGCTATTGCCTGTAGGTACCGAATATCGGGACTGTACCCTAAGAGTTAATGCGAAACGGAAAGTTAGGTTCGAAACAATAGTCCTACATCCGATTGTCGAGATAGTTGTTTCAGCTGCCAGTAATTTGCCACGTATTCGAGCTCTGTTTCTAGTATATAGTCAAGATATCCATAACGGTTTCCAAGCAGCGCGTAAGCTTACAACCAACAACAACGTCTAAGATCAAATGATGGCGAGACTCGGAACGCTATCGACCCACGCAGACTCTTCACATGTCCAGATCAAGTCCAGAGCTTTTACTAACACTCGCTATTAACGGGCATTACATGGCGTCGTTCAAGGACCAACAACCTCGGCATCCTACGCTAATGACAAGGTTGATAGGTGACATCAAGGACTCAGTCACTCATTGTGGCTGCAAGACGCTCCAAAAGTTCCACCCGACAGGATTCACAGAGTATCTAGTTGGCAATATTAACCTCGTAGGCAATGAGCGCGTGACAGGTCACAGATTCTCCCCACATTGCCACCTACGACTGCATCGGTTCACAGACCGAATTTGGGCATTGACCCGGCGACAATGGCATTGGTTTCATGCCAGCTCTTCTACAAGTGAATGATTTTATAGATATCATGACAAAAGCAAGACCCATGAGGCATATTGACCGCTGTTTAACTTGTCGTCTTATTATGATGTGGCTGGGTTGCGATGGATAGTAAACCGTTGGAGGCATGGAAATACCTACTCTAAACTGAGGTTCAAAATGAAGGTGACCAAGTTAATTGGATCGAATCAGGCATTCATCCTGGTGATTAGTAATGGGTAGAGGAGCCGCAGTGATGAGAATACTGCAGCCTAGCCTTTTGGCTCCATTCTCTTTTCCTAGGAATCCTACAGTGGCCTCTGGTTGAAATGTCTCATCATATACCTAAGATAAATGCTCTACAAATTGTGTTGATTGCTACCATCAAAAGAAACTAACATTTCGAAGAAGAAAACGAGATATTGACATAGTAACGCAGTAAATTCTTGACGAGAGACTTTCAATAAGCCCAGATGTTCGGGCTGACGCTCGTTACAACTCCTACTCCAAACACAAAGTAGCCAACCCCAGCCTCGAGTCATACAGATTTGTTCCTCCAGAATGGTTCTACTGGGAGTGGTATGCAGGGCAGAATGGAAGACCAATTGCTATCGTCAGTTCCTGGGGCAGCTAATTTGATAGGCAATTGGTTAATCTTGGACCAAGCTCAACTATATGCTAAGCCGGTTCATATTGCTTCGACTATGGACTATACTAATGACATTCCATCCCTCGGTTTTTGGCCTCGACTTCTCCAGCCGCTAGGAGTTTGTTCAAGCACCCCCAACCTACATTAGCGAAGCAATTACGAGTGATCTATTCCATTCGTTCAAAAATCTTAGAGGATAGCCTGTGGCCATTCATGTCGCAGTTTATCTTTTCTTTGAGTCTGTGATCCTCTTTTAACACCTGTATTTCCTCTACACACTATCAGATCTAGCATTAAACTGTGTTCTTTATTATCGTGAAAGCACCTTGCCTTTGAGAGAGCAATGCGCAACGTACATTGAGCATTGGTCAGCAATTTTTTCCAGTACATATTTCCGCCAAATTAATATGCTTTAAATCCGAAGTAGAAAGAAGTTAACAGGCCCAGGGGATGTGCGAGGCATTCATTCCCCTTTGCTATTTATGACCGTAGCAAAACCATGGTTCGGCCCTCACTACTTGAAAGCTTTATTTAATAGTCCGTGTACAGTAGTACAATACTTCGCTGTCTGTATAGTCAAAGGTTAAGAGTCTGTTACTACGGTGGGAGGATACTGTATCGTCCGGATCCCCAGTCGCTAGTATACAGAGTCAGCCCTATGTTAATACGTCCCATCCTAAGATTTATGTAATAATTGACACAGGGATACAATAGACTTGATTAAAGGTTTTTGATATGTCTTGAACCATGCTTATATGATTTCCCTCCTTCTACGATACAATCTCATGCAAAGACACGATCAGAACTACCAGATTACGTCTGGGTGGATGACACGACTGCACAGTAAAAATGAGGACCTAACCAGGATCTTAGCTTCAGTCAACATCATGCACATGTCGTGACGGTATAGCACGAGCTGCAACCGAATGAGCTGGACCCAAATGGCCCCTCATCGGCGACACCTGATGGTGGTCGGTTTTGTGACGATCCAGTGCGTCGGGCAAAAGCAGCAGCCTCTTCCACGAATGAGTCCTTCTGTCGACAGGAGAGGGCACTGATAGCAGCCCTGCTCCCAACATTCTCGTGTCCATATCGCAGATACGCGTTAGTCGCTTGGGACATGACTTCGTTGCCGGAACTAAATATCCTTCAGTGGGGTGTCGATTCTTGTCTGCAGAACATGAGACTCTTATTGGAACCGAAATACTCCAGGTTAATGAAGGTAGAAAATTGCGAATATGCTGTCTCTTTAGGGCTTGAGAGAAAGCATGATTCTTGACTTACTATGTAAGCTACACCTTCTTGACCGTTGAAAGTCCGAGACCTTACACAGGGCGATGAGAAAGGAAAGAAGATGAACAGATAAGAACCCTGAGAAAATCACGATCGGGGGATATCATTCGGCATCAAGGTCAATTAAGGTTGCGGAATGGTGACTTGATGCAGGAGTGATGTTAAATGAGACTCATAACAGACGCAAGGTGGCTCTAAGCCTGAAGAGGTTCACTGTGAGGCCCAAGATGCAACGTCATCTCAAGGCCCACGTTGATGGCGACCAATATCCAACGCCTACAATCTGAACTTTTAGATCAATAGACAATAGAGAAGTTATGTTTGGTGGAACCAGCGGCCGACTGCCAGTTAACTTTGCCATAAGAGTTCTCAAACGCTCATTTTATTTCTGGACATTCACGTCGTGCTCCTCGTGTTGCGCCTGGTCGTCACTAATCAATCTCTTATTCATAGTGTACGCAATCTCTTGAGTCAAATCTGGGAACGGGTGAAGACTACATTAGCCCCTTGCTTTGCACATTGATGCATTTGGTGAGCTTCTGCTAGATTGCTTGTATGATCTCTAGAAATTCATTGGGTCTGGCATCCATCACGCCGAGTTCTATTGGGAAAAGACTTGAGAGAGGTAAGCCGTGTTCGTCACGGGGGACTCAGGGATGATAATGACATTGCGACCATGAACCATGCCTCTATAGTAGGCGCTATGAGTGTGCTTTCGAGGAGGAAACCCGTCCTATCGTTAAGAACTAAAGAGTCACAGGGTGTTTGGACTACGGCTTGATCACGAAGTGGCAGGCGTGGCCATATCGTTCATCGTAGGTTTGGTCGAGAGGATATTCTACTTAGGCTTATCAGCGTGTCGCCATTGCTAGAGTAAAACAGTGGTGAGAGTGCGATGTTGATCAAAGTTACGGTATGGTTGTCACATCGATGTGCTCAGTTATCTGCTGCTTCGTGCGGAGGGAGCAAAGGAGTGAGTAAGAGTTTCTTAGGCACTGGGGCGTCATAGTTCTTCCAGAGGTTTACGAGTGACAGGTAGGTATTTATGTCGAGGAGAACTGTGTTGCACATAAAGAGGTCGAGTATCTATATCGCCACTGGTGAGAGCACCAAAGATGTGCTTGCTTTATCAGAGGAGAAACGGTGACCTTGTTTGAAGGAAACGGGGTTGAAGATGGCGGCGGAGTAGCCAGGCGAGGTATGGACGGTCAAGGTCATGTCTGAAAAGATGGTCGATCTTCACAAGCACCGCAGTCACATAGACTGCCAATATGTGAGCGAGCAGCGTGATGCTACAACCTACAATACGAGTATATAAGCTAATCCTGTATCGTCGATATAGGCATACTGTCAAACATAATTGCACAGATCAATAAAACACAGACGACAAAAAGAGAGAAACTCACCTAAGCGTGTCTGGCACAGGAATATATCTTAGACTATTACCTCTATCCCTGAGTAGCACACTCTGCAGCAGACGTCGAGGTTTCACGGGATTGGTCGAAATACCGAGTCCCATCTGCCGCAAGAGGAGCGGCGAGAGGCAGATACAATCCTTCTGACCAAGAGCAAGCATAGGATAACTCTATCTCTCCCTTTTGATCCGATACGAGTTTCGATCGATCATAAGTCCCACACCAACCTTGTTCACCCCCTGCTGGCCTACCCACCAATAGCACCAACCAACAGCAACCGACCAACAGCCAGCCAAGAACCCAGAGGCCACATGGATATCTGTCATCCTAAGAAAAGATTTATTACCGGGAAATGGCCTCAACATTCTTGACATGGATTCCTGCAAGCAAAGTGTACAATATGGATCATAACCGATAAAGTCGAACCTCAACGCGCTGGATTTGCCATCAACCCGTGCTGTCAAAGTCCAGCCCCCCTGTTATACTTTACGACAACCCTGCAAAACTGTTGGAACTAGCCCGCACATGACATTGACTACATGCACCGGAGGCTCAAAACAGAGTCTGCCCCGCAGAAACGGTCCAGTAATGTTTGGTCTGAGGCACATTGTCCCCTGGTGTCATCACAGTGCGGTTGTTGGTCGACCATTGTTATGGTGATGTCCTGGTCCGTGTGCGAAGGTTAATTAATGACTCGCGGGTTTGCAAGAGCTCTGCTGTAGGTCATGGAGGTGCCGGCCACTACAGGGCAGTTAATGGGTAAACAAGTTACTGATTGTGAGATCATGGTCGCAATGTCACCCTCACTAGTTCAGACCTTGGCCGACAATAAATACAGGTCAAATTCTATTTGACGATAGTTACAGCCTAGTATTCGCTTTGACACGTTTGTTGCCTAGTGTTTCCCTTTACTCAGCTTTATAGTCCCTCACCGGCCTTGTTTTCCCAGAGCTTAGTACTATCACTTACTCACAGTCACAGACAGTCCTCGTCTGATCATTTCTGCAGGGCGTAGCTGATTACGGTGCGTAGAGTACGGTGTGGCCCATGGCCTTTTACGGTGTAGTCAGTCAACAACAGCCTCCAGTCGGCCAATGATATCCTGAACCAGACTGTCGGAGACAGAACCAGGCGTTATAGGCAGTCATAGTTTGTCATTGAGGAGTCCCCACTGGTCAAGGCTTGTTATTGAGGAGTCACAGTACGTACAGCTTATATTACGGGAAAATGCCACTGCGCCATGCACCAGATGGTAGGCGGCCCCCGTACTATGGGTACGGGAACATTGGGTACATATGGCCTGCGACAACCTCCTTCGCATCTTCTTATCCATCAGGCCGCGTATCCAAGCCGTCAGCTTACCTTCCAACTCAGTTCTCACCCGTTGTATTTTGACAGACTTTGATATTATCGCATCTGAGTATGGCGCAGACACGCTTTGATGAGCACCCCCGTGATGCCACGCCGACATGGACATTGTTGGATTACCCCGATCCCCAAATGCCTCACTTCAACGCGCCAGTGCCAAGGCGGAATGTTGAGATAACGCGAGTTCCGCCTAGTCCTTCAACCCGGTCTGATGAGTCTGACTCCGTCATGGAGGACACCATTATCTGCGCGCCTTTTCCGGTGGGTGAGCCGTGCCAGACGTCTTGTCAATAGCGTATTGATCACCACGATTAGCTGCTACCGGTCGACTTCACCAGCAATAAACCTACCACGAAATCTATATCCTTCGACAGAGTCTTCCAAGATGGCAAAGCCCCAGTCAAACAAGTCATCATCCGGTCCCCAAAAAGGAGCGGACCGTGGTACGTTTTACGATGCGACGAACATGATCAAGACTTCATGTCTCCTCCTTTTCGAGGTGCTGCAGCCCACTTGAGGAGTAAGAAGCATGGCTGTCGGCGAAATCTGTCTGACGCGGTCATTGTCCGGTATTTTGGCATTGAGGTCTTGAATTGCAACGCTGAACTGGCCGAGATGAATAACCGCGCTGCTTTTGAATCCCGCCCAGGTAGTATGAAGCGTTCATTCGCAGGCATGGCGGATGGAATGCCTGGACGGCAGACCTCGGAATCAGCCAAGAGACCAAGGTTTACATCCAAGGGATTCAACCACCCTGGGGTCGACCACGATGGCGGTTCCAAGCGACAGTCAAACCAAAGAAAACACGAGGGAGTCCCCAGGCCAATTCCAGGTCGGATTTATCTGGCGTACTGGGAAACGACGAGGGATTGGCTGCCCGCGCTTGTTCTGCCTCACATCGGCTTGGAAGAATTCGGGATACCAAGCACCCTCGAGCGCCTTGGCTTGATAGACAATATGCCCGAGTGCTACGAGTACGATGCGGAAACAAAATACCTCAAGTGGAATAAAGGATACGAACATGGCGGGCCTCGTGTCATGGAGCGGGAATTCCCCGTGATGTACTTTGACGGGAACAAGTTTCCTGCTGGTTGGACGAGGGCACGAGATTTGCAGGAACTAAATGTGTTCGATGCCTCGTCACGACTGGTGCCCAGTTTGAAGTTTGCAAAGAAGTACCTCCGGAGGCGTTTGGAAATAGAGGCCGACACCGCAAGCCAAAGCTCTAGTGCTTTACTGTATAGTAAGTTTACTCGTGAAGTCCTCGCTGCGGCTCACGCTAACTCAACGACCATCAAGGAGAATCAGATTCTGAGACAGAATCTTCATCTTACATCGCAGAAAGTTGTAGTCCCGTCATGTCCGTCTTGGAAGGCATGGCCCCATCAACGGGGGAGCTTGCCCCCGAAGCAACCTCTCCAGCAGCAGAAGTCTCTTTGTCACCAAACCTAGAACCAGCAGCGCTCCAACCAGATGCCCAGCTGGAGCACGTCGATCGCGATTCTATCGGAAACGCCGTTCAGGGTCAGTTTGGGAGCGTTCCAGATACAGGGCAAACCAGCAAGCTCGACACTCGCTCGCAGGTGGCTGACGCGGAAGACGAAGCAAACTATGAGGTAGAGTCTTCATCCTGCGCCTCACGAGCTGGAAGCCCTGTCATGTCCTCCTCTGTCGACTTGGATCAATTGCTTGAGGACTTAATCTTTCAAGAAAGAGAAGCTTCTTTATTTCCAGGTTCGCAATCCGAAGTTCTCTCGCAAGACCCCCAGATGGAGCCCGTCGATCGAAGTCGCTGCGAGAGTGCACTTACGCCTGAGCCAGAGAGCGCTCCTAACGTGGAGAAAGCCAACAGTACAGATCCTCGCTCGCAAATGGCCGACCCCGAAGCAGTCTCTATCCCAAGCCCAGAAGCAGGATTGTCTGATCAAGGCCAGCCGATCACCACAAGGAACTCGCCGACTGTCCAACCTGCCAGCGACGCGATACAGAGTGACAGTGGTGATTCAACAAGCAACAACGAAAAAGACACCACGCAACGTATCGACGGCCCTGTGCACGTATATCAACATGATGTCCAGCATACCTCATCACCTGAACCTGACTTGGCGAACACCCCAATTGCAGAACAAACTTGCGACTTTGGCACTTCCACGCAGCTGTCTGAGCCTAGTATCGTTTCAAGTTCAAGCTTGGTAGACGAATTGTCGAATGAAAATAGGCCAGATACAGGGATCCAGTATGGCGACCAAATCACACAGCAAGACACCACATATTCGTCAATGAGTAATGGCATAGCCTGCACACAGAGCATTCAGCCTCCCACGGCCCCTGCACACATCCATCACCGCCAGATTCAACGCACCATGTCAGACCCCATGACAGCCGACCTCCTCAGTCTAAAGACAAAGTCAATCGATATCAGGTTCCCAAAAGCAATAGAGGGGCTTGAGCCAATGCTACCTCGACTACCCCCAGCTCGACCTCTAACTGCTCAATGGTATTGCGGAGCTATCGTTCCCGCCGATTCTGAATCCAACTTCTCAGCGCCCTCTATCGCCGAGACACAAGCGCTGAAGCCTCAGACTCTCCAAGACCCAACTGCCCACATTCCATCAGCAAACACGGATGTTGCCAGGACACAGCGCGTGGAAATATTCTACAGGCTTGAGTCAGGGGAGTGGCACATGATACGCAAGCAATTGTCAGGAAGGCCCAGGGAAAACATGCCAGTGGCCAGGCCTCCCGTTGAGCCACGATTTGGCCAGCCACCGCACGACGTCCCACGACACTTTCCTACATTCCTGCGAGAAGTGATGGGAAGCCAGGATCAACACCCGCCAATATCTAAATTTCTTGTAAGAGGACGATACCTTTGCCCTTGGTGTCGCAGGAAGTACAATCGGACCGTTACTTTCACGGATCATCTCGTCATGAATCATACCAGATCACCCAACCCGACCCAATGGCCCATGGTGCCCCGGGCCGAGCTTGACACTGGCGTTGATAACGATGTAATTGATTTGACCTCTGAACTATAAGAAAGAGTCTGTAAATTTAATTATGTTATTTCTTCTACACGTCTACGCGTCGAATCGACAATAGCATCTGGAGGCAATAGCATCTAGAGGCAAAAAGAATGGTTCCGCCCGGGATTGAACCGGGGACCTTCTCGGTGTTAACGAGATGCCATAACCAACTAGACCACGCAACCGATACTCGATAGAAGATTGAGGCTCGCAATCCATTCTGTTGTTCGCTTATATTGACGCAATGTCAAGATTCGTTCCCTCACTGACAGCCGGCTGGCCTCCAGTACCGACAGGTAACGATCCATACTTAATGGTTCCGTTTCCAGCATTTTACGGTGGTGTTGGATAGCCTCCAGCGGCGCAGTTCGCGACTGGCCATAGTTCAGGAACTGGCGGGGGCGCTTCGCTTCCAGTGACCGCCTCGGACGTCAACATTCCAGAGCTTGCACGGCTTGCAGAAGGCCACTCTGGTTCCGAGATTAGGAGCGTCTGCGATGAGACGTGCAGAGACGTGCGAGAGCGATATGACGACGGGCTGATTACTAAATTCGAGTTGAGTATGGCAGAATTCATCACTGATATGGACAAGACACCGTGGCATATCATAAAGCGCATGATTGATGGGTACACGAGTTTGTTCGAGCAGTACAAGGAGGCTGAGCATTAGGGGGTGGCAATCTTAACTGGCCCTGATGGGCGTAAAAAGTGACGCCCTTGAGGACCTGATGTTTTCCTTTGTTTTCTCTTACGGCACGAATAGATGGTTAGATTAACGAATGCATGGCCGTAGCCAAAAGTTCTTTCTTTTTCCACCTGGACAGGTCTTCCAGGGCTGCCTTTGCCCTGAGCTGAGCTGTATTTCACGCTGGCTCCCGTACTTCTCGTCCTTCGTCATCTTCACTGTGTGATGCTCTAAATCAACCGGCCAAGCCATTGTGCCACTTTTAGCCGAGTGCCATCCTGGAACCATGTCCCCAACTCGCCGGAGACACCACAAGTACAGAGAATAGAAGACGTGGCCTGATAGAGAAGTAAAGACGTCGCCTCACAGTGAACGGCGAAAATTTTAAATATAGTGACTCACGGCATGCCTGCAGCAGAACTTGCAGCAATGGAATAGGTCACAATGGCACTTTGGTGATGAGTTCATCTGCTTGCGGGGCAGGCTTGGTGGGGCACAAACAATGAAGCTATTCGCAGACCGGGCTGGGCTGTAGTCTACATATTGAGTACTGGTTGTCATGGCTAAGGAACAAAAGCGGTCGCGCGCATGCTGTCGATTACGATAGTCCCGTAGATGACAGAGCCTCGAGACATTGGAATCTCCGTTTCCTGGCCTGTTATAATACAGCATAATCTGGCCGCAATAGCTGCGTTACTCGGTAGACCTCGCTGTGGCTCACGTCGCGCCACAGATGGAGCGCCACAAGTTCAAGCCGCAACATGTTTTGCCGACGTAGGTAATTGTCTGGGAATCGAGAAATCGTGCATGCGACGTGCGATGAGCATCTGAGCTGGAGCCTTTATGTGTCAAAGGACACGTCGAGATGCATTGTGTTCAAAACCTCCTGTGGCGTTGCATCGTTCAGCCACGCACGCCGGCTGATAAACTTGAACACGGTGTGCAAGGCGTCATCTTGAAAAAGATTGACATGCAAGATGAGATTTCTGGATGCTTTTATGCAGGCAGAAAGCAAGTACTGACCAAGGTTTTGGATCGAGAGGCGGCGGGCATTGATATATAAACACGTAGCCCCAATGAACCCCCGCCAGCCAGCATTTCATTCCTCTTATTATTTTCTAGTAACGGGAATCAGCATCTTTTAACCAGCCACCACGATGGTACTATCATTTCTCTTTGCTGTATACGACTTTTTTATTCGTTGGTACAACCCGGGTCGACATGGCGTCTGCTCTCTCCCTGCCGACGCGACTTTGATACGGACAGCTGAGTACTTCAATACGGTCCGCGCGGTTACGCCGCCCAGCTTACCCCCTCCTCCGTACGAAGATGGATCCCCCATTAAATCGTGGCGAGTCGTACTCGTATTTGTCTCGGATGCCGAAAAGCTACAGGCCGGAAAACCAATGGACCTGAGGAAAGACTGGACTGCCCTGCTGGAGTTCATTACCTGGGATCTCCCTGCTGTCATGAAGAATGGCATTTTCGTGACTCCGGAGAATGTTCAGGAGCGGGGCAACCACCTCGAGAAGACCTACTCACGAAAGTTTCGGCAGTGGGCCTTCGATCGCTCCTACACCGTCGTCGATCCCAGATGGTCAGGCCATCTCCGTGTTTACGCGTGGAGTACCAAGCCTATTACGAAGTTCCGGACTCATCACCTCTCAACAGACAAGGTTCTTATAGCTATGGCCGCAGATAGCAAAGGGAATCTTGTGTACCACTATAATCTGAGCCAGCCGAGCATTCACTTTAATTATATATACGACGACATGCCCATGGAGGGACTTTGGCCGTGGCCGAAGAAGGACCCGGAGGAAGGAGATCAGGATGAAGATATCGATGATGGAGAGAAGACAAAGAGGGAGAAGTAAGGTCTGCTTGGATCCTGGGAGGAACGACAAGTTCGCCAAACGGCTGGGAGGCAGCTCGCCAACATGCGATTGAACATGGAGCAGGCGCAGATAGAGAAGCAGAAAAGATTGCTTTTTTGACGCTGTTATAATTGTATTGCTCTAGGTGCCAGAGCACCGCCCACAGCCACGCCTCATCGGCGCCAGAGAACGACCAGCCAGAGAACGACCAGGATGATGGGCAACGACCACCACAACAACAACAACAACAACAACAACACCATCACCGCCAACCACAGCTCCCTCCCAGACCCCACCAACAAAGATACCTCCCGATCCTCCTCCAGCGCCTCTGGACCGGCGCCGACTCCGGGGTGGAGTGGCTCGGCCTCCTCCTCTGCACCCCCGGGGGCCCTGGACACCCCTTCCACTGAGCTTCTGCAGAGAGGACGGCATTGTTAGTATGCACTGTACAGCAAGCGCACCAAGACTGGGAATGCCCTGAAAGAGAGGACAGGGAAATGGCATGATTGAGCTTACTGAGTGGCCTGGGATGTCCGGAAGCCCACTAGGGGGGCATGGAGGAAGTCGAGCCACGCCCCGGAGGCGGCGCCGGGAGCTGCTGAAGAAGGACGGGTGGTGTGTGGGTCTGAGGGGTCTGGGGAGTTTGGTGGAGGAGGCTGTGGTGGAGGTGATGGTTGTTGTTGTGGTGGTGGGTGACGGCAGCGCCGCCGGGAGCGAAGAGTAACGACTGCGCTAATATCATCGAGTCAGCATGGATAAATCAGAGTCGGAGGTTTGCGTGTGGGAAGCAAAGTATAGAGACTCACAAAGCCATGATAATGATGATGATGATGATGGAGGAGAGAAGAGAAAGAAAACGAGGACAAGAGAAGAAGAAGAGGAACACAGACTGTCAGTTGAGGAAAGTGCTATGGCTTCAGTGGATGAGCGTGGTGATGCAACTGTGGTTCCTGGCACCTTCTTGATATCATACACGATACCCTGCTGCTCGGTAATGGGAATGGTTTCGGCATGCCTCGTTAGACTTGGCGACGACGACGGTGTCGGTTGTGTTCTTGGTAGGCGCCTAAGAAGTCAGGTCAGTCCAACGCCCAAGTTGAGCTGCCATGTATGTTCCTTTGGAGCCTGCGACAAGGATGGCACTCGGCTGGAAGTGGCACGATGTCTTGGCCGGTTGAATTGGAGCATTAAGCAGTGAAGATGAAGAAGAACGAGAGATGACGGTACCTAACATGGGCGAGGAGGAGCCAGGTGAAATGCAGCTCAGCTCAGGGCAGAGGCAGCCCTGAAGGGTCCCTAGAAACGAACTAGACAGTCGCGAACTCTCAGGCCATCACATCATGGCCTTAAAAACCTACGCACGTATGATGAACCATGTGTATGCAAGTGTTTTGTTCACTTTAATTGATCACTTGGCAATTGTCTGGATATTTGCCTTTGACGATGCAGAATCTACGTTGCAGCGCAATCCAACACTACTGTAAACTACTGAATCGGAATCATGAAGTATGGATCGCAACCTGTCGGTACTGGAGGCCAGCCTGGCGAACCATGAGACATTCGCAGATTGAAATGCTTTTCCCACCAACACGGCCCATGATACGGCTTAGGTCAGTATGTGGTGCCCCCGTGAGGTGTAGTCTGCGCTTGAGTTGGGGGCGCAACCTTCTCCTCCTCAGAAAGATCTATAATCATGTAATCCTTTCCTTGTCCGAGGTCGGAACTATGGGTAACTGCTTAATTTTCTTCGTCTCGGTCTCTATAAAGTTTCCCTTGCGGTAGATCATGCACTTTTTGGCTGCTGCGAATAGCTTCATTGCTTTTGCCCCACCAAGCCTGTCCTGCAAGCAGACGAACTCATCACCAAAGTGCCATTATGACCCATTACTGTAAGTTCTGCTGAAGCTATGCCTTGAGTTATTATATTTAAGGTCTTTCCGTTCACTGTAAGGCGACATCTTCAATTCTCCATCAGGCGATGTCTTTTATTCCTTTTGTGTGGTGTCTCCTGTTCCCTTTGAAGCAGCCCAAGACGTCTCTTTCTCACACCCAATACAAATCCTTACACTTTTCTCTCTTCGCAGCCTTGTCAGCAACAATATTGTCATCATTTCCGCAAACCTCGTCAACATGACGCCCGTCTCCAGCCAACATCACTTTCAAATCTTCAACCCGGTGCCTACGGTAACCGACAACTTCCCACAATTCAGCCGGCTCCCTTGTGAGCTCCGCCGCATGATATGGGAGCAAGCACTCTGTTGTGAGCGTTTTCTCCATGTCAGATTCCTCCCGTCTACCGCTTCCGACAGCGCCGACGCCAACTGCAAATACGAAATCGCCTTGTTAGAGCGCTATGCGATAAGCAAGCTTTTCCGTGTCAACTTTGAGTCACAGGATATCGCATTACGCTTTTACCGGGTTCATTTGCCTTGCAAATAACAGCCAGGAGGAGAACGGGACGTCCTACATTAATCCCGAGCTTGATACGTTGCAAGTCAAGGACGGGCAGTATTTTGCCCATTTTGCACACGACATTTGGGTCAACGACAGACGGCATATTGGCCTTGTCAACCTTGCGATGGACATGACCCGAGATCCACCGTTACTCCACTGCCATCGGTGGTGGAAATATATCCCAACGCCAAACACGCCCCTTCTGCGGACAGTCGTCTCTAAGCTAGAGCGTGTTATCTTCGTACACGCTGGTAGTAGCAGCGACATGTTCCCATGGCGAATCCCCATCGACCGATATAGCCTGCGATATCGTTCTCGCCCTATCATGCCTGCTATTCCCAAATTCGACCGGCTGCCACAAGATCCTAGATCTATAAGGACATACCCAGTATCTATAAGTTATTGTGGTGAGCGACTGGCATTCCAGAGCTGGCCTCGTTTGCTTGCAGATTTAGAGGTGCAATATGGCTATGAAGTTACCTACCACTCCATGGTTAGCTACAAAGGATACGGGCCGGGAATAGCCAATAGAGATGATGCTATTAAATGGGTACGGGGGAAGGATGAGTGGGCAAATCGTCTACGGGCATAGGTGTCCAAAAGGCCCCGGAATGACTCTGAAGCGACGACCAATAGGATGTCGACCGCTAAATGCGAAAGCTGCGGGCATGCGTTTATCAGCTGGGTGGCACCACGCGCCCATATCGGGCCATATATCTCCTCTGGTTCGAGATCATCAGATGGAGAAGATGGTGAAGGTGGAATGAACGACAGGCTCAGCTGGCGGAGATTGACGAAGCCGGTTGACTGCCAAGAGGCATCGGGAGGTGCAATCAGCGTCGAGGGACGGATGCAGCCCGACATGGTGTATAATTCTTCAAGCGGGATCTGGCTGACTGAGGCTGCCTCAAGAGCAAGATGCACAATAGTGTTGACCATCTCGGAGCCGGTCGGAAGAGGGTCTTGAATGTAATCT
This sequence comes from Fusarium buxicola, assembly GCA_014899095.1. NCBI lineage: Eukaryota > Fungi > Ascomycota > Sordariomycetes > Hypocreales > Nectriaceae > Fusarium > Fusarium buxicola. The sequence goes on along the minus strand of JAAVUK010000059.1, from coordinate 288,013 downwards.
TGGTCGTGAAAAAACGACTCGATCAGTGGCTGACGGAAATAAAGGTGTTTGGACCGAAGCTTCGTTCGCTCCGGGAACCTGAAGCCTATGTAACGCTTGAGACGGTTAAAGCCCCAGGGCTGACGCCCCCGCAAGCCAGTCACGCGTATGGTTGTGCAGTTGGTAAGATGTTGCAGAGCTCGTGTCAAGCAGCGTAGTGCAAGATCGTTATCAACAAAATGTTTCTGTGCCAAGTAACAGGTGTGGTACGCGTCCACATTGCCCAAGCCCATGACCAGTATAAGCTGGTGGTATCCTGCTTCGCGCAGTTCACAACCCACAGCCATTTCCCGATGCCAAGATTTCACCTCCTCTATTGGTGCGAAATAGAGAGTCGAGATATCAATCGTAACAGCGTGCTCGGCTATCTGACTGAGGCAATCCAGGCTGGCCGGCTCTATCATCACGCATCGATGCGTGAAAAAGCTACGGGCGACGAGTTCCTCAGATTCGGCCCTAAGTCTGGTGCATGCTTGTCGGAGCGAGAGGAGGTCGGTTGGGTCCACCTCTGTGACCTCTGTGAGGATATCGTGGATAATCTCGCTCGGGAGAGTAGCTAGAGTGACGTCTGCCATTACCGCTGAGTTCCCAGGAGGCTGAAGACGGTTGACCAAGGTTGAAAACCGATATCCATGGTGTAGCGGGCGGACAAGGCAACTAAATGGGTGCGGGCTCTTGTTCTTCCGCAGTAAAGTGGCCAAGTCGTTTCAGCCAGGATCGGGATCATGGGTACGCCGTGGAGAACGTGGGGGCTAGGCGTTGCTATACTCCACCTCCACGGGTAAATGTATCATATAGATAGATATATTATACAGTCAGAGGAAACGGTAAAGTCGACCTTGACTCGAGAATCACTGAACTCGGGAGAGACAAGAGACACCAGCACTGAGACAGTGTCTCTCTGCACTGGACCATACAACGCATATGTCAAAGATATGACAAGCACGAGTGACGAGAAGGACGCCCGCGGTCTGCTAGATCTCCTAGCATTTTCATTTCAGAACCGTCAGCACTTTGTGAACGGGCCATTTTGCACGACCTAGGCCTTGCTGTTCTCTACGTAGAAGTGTCGTTAACTCTCATGGGATATCTAGCGGAGAACAAAAGACATGGGGATATTCATCTGCTCATACCTAACTCCTCTATACTATATTTGAAAAGAGAAGACCTAACTTTAGTAAAAGTATCTATAACTTTAGGGAGAGAACTCCTGAATACTCTCATAAGGCCTTAATCGAAATGCCAACTTTCGGCAGACAAGAAGAATTGGAAGATGAGACTGGAGAAAACTCTGACGCTACTGAATCCTCGTTGTTACTTGTTGGTAGTCACGCGCTTCTAATATCTGGCGGTTTCTTTTCACATTCTTCGGCACCCAACACCGCCTTACCAAAACTACATACATCAAGTTGGGACCGACGTCTTGTGCACGTATAATTACGCGGGACAAGACTTGCACTTTCAGACGCCCAGCCAGCTCCGCCAGTACCACATCATGGCTGTTTGTTTTTCGGAAGTCATACACGTGTCCCTCGATGTGGGGAGCGTATTATCTAACGGTAGACAGCGCTGCTTTGACCGGCAGGGGATCCACTCTAGGCTGCTTTGGCTATCTAGTTTAGTTTACGTGACGGTAGAGGTTCAGGCTCATCATGACAGCGGGGTCTTCATCAGTGCTATGGGCATACCGTGCCATCATGCCAGATAGGTATGTCCTTGCTGACCAGTTGATGTCGCTGAGCCAGAGTGTGTAACACGCAGTCACGGTCTAGTATATTCAGCTAACTCCGGTAGTTGGATTCACCATTTCTAGGTGAGCATCGTTTTCAGCTGGAGACAGGAGCTAATTGACTTTGATGCAAATAACCATAACACAGGACGGCAACACATATTAGAAAGTCTCACGCCTACTTTGCAGAACCGAGGCATCCACGAATACGCTTCCTGATCAATTAAAGAAGCCTGTCCGACAACTGTGTTCTTTATTATTGTGGAAGCACCTTGCCTTTGAGAGAGCAACGAGCAACATACATAGAGGAGAGGTTGAGCTCGAACGCCACGAGATTTTGCACCATCTACGCGGCCGCCTAGAAGCCAACCACAGCCTTCACATCTGGGTCTTGCGATTCGGGAACCCTTGTTATTCGACAAGCTAGCGCAGCTCCAGAGCGGTTAGACTCTTGTTCTCTGCAACAAACCCGTCCCAATCTATATTCTTGGGGGAGGGGAAGGGGGAAAATAGGGGCTTTCGGATCTTGTTCTGATTGTTCTGCTCAACCACCTCCACCACAGGTGGTTCCGTGCGTACCGTACCGACATTGAGTACAATCATTTTATCGCCAAAGTTGTCCGTTGTTCGCGTCTTCCGGAGATAAAAGACGAAGCCTCTGCAGTCTACCTAGGAATGAGCATGCACCGCACCATCTGTTCCCGCGTTGATAGCGCTCTGCCTGAAGTAGAGGTCCCAGGACGGCAGTACTACACAATCCGGCCACTGTTTAGGGCCATGGTCATTATCACTCATGGGCAATTCTATCATAGCTGTGGCGTCATCTCTCGCGTGGCCCAAATGCCGGTCCTGATCGTCCTTGCTGGCGAAACCGATGGGCTCAGTGCGCCCATTACATTCGACTCGCTCGCCGACAACTCAGAGACGCAAGAATCTCAGGGGAAGCAAGCAGCGCGCACAGATTTTAAGACAGCATTTGGCTTCGTCATGCGTCTAGAGGAATGTGAGGACGCTGCACTTGGTCCACGCCCGGATCCGGTGGCTTCCACGCCGATGATGAGATTGCAAGGCATCTATACGGTGCAGAACAGCACCAGACCGAGAGGTTGGGATAGGGCGAGCAGCCTCTGGTATGCCCAAGCGGAAAATGGGTGAGCCTCAAGAGGTTCCTTCACTGGACTGGCGATGGAGCAAGGGCGAGTGTTGCTGGCAGTATGGTATTGTGGGAGAAGAAAGAATACCGGTTCCATACTATACATTGTACTTGCCGTGATCCTGTACGTGGAATAAATGCTTCAGGCATCTTCACCATCTGATCACAACAGGTAATTGACATTAACGATGAGATTCGCCTGATAGTACTTGGCAAACCGCTCACCTGAAACCTCGACGAGATGGATTCAAGTCTGCGGCCCAAGCTAAAGAGAGGTTACTGGCGAGACTTCAATCGGCATGAGAACATTACTTCAGTCTTTAGTATTCTCGTTTAGAATGTCGCTTGCGTTTAAACCGGAGGTAGCTTGGCCGAAGGTGACTGTTGACTGGTTCACGCCTCCATCAGCTGTCGATAACCCCTGTCTCTGACGCTATGATTGATTCTCAGCCGGTTGAGGCAACTACACGCAAATGGAAGAAGTATGTGAGAAATAATTGCCAGTACTTTGGGTGTTTCTCACCCTAGGCTGCTATTTGAAGCTTTTTATAGGTATAATTATTTGAATCTTTCTCAAGTTTACATATATCCATATATCCAGGACACCTACAGTAGCATCCATAACGCAACCGTAGCCGCTGACTCATCATCTCTCAGTAAATATGGCCCCACTCTGGCTACATTCCCTGATGTCATTTATCAACGCTCCGTAGTCGTAAATTTGAGCACTCATCTACCTCTACCTCTACCTCACTATCCCCATCAACATCAACACCATCGTCATCATGTTCGCAGCACGAAGACTCATCGTGCGGCCATTCTTGCGCGTCGTCACGCGTCAAATTCACGTGACGCCTCGACGTTGTATCGCCAACCCCATGGACCCTTCCACTCTGCCTCCGGAGATGAGGAATGACCCTCAGCTTCGGGCCATGTTTGAGAAGTTTGGCCAACATCCTCCGGCCATCATGGCCCTGCAAAAGCTTGGCGAGCTCATCAAAGCCAAGGGTATACTGGAATTCTCATCGACAGCTTCTGACGAAACCATCTAATTGGCACAGGATTTGAACCCGGCAATCTTCCGAGCAAGATGGACATGATGAAGCTCATGGTCGACAAGGACTTCCGAGACGCGGTGAAAACGGTAGGTTGCTTTGGGGCCCAAGACACAGATTGCACCGCGGTAGACTGACGAGAGTAATGCAGTTGGGTGACGAAGTTCAGAAAGCGGGCATCGAGATTAACCCTGATGTCGGTCTTACCCTCCTAAAGCCTGCCTAGCTGTTGTACTAACTGCTTTGATAGGTCTTTACCAAGATGATGGATGCTCTCAAGAGCAAGGAAATTAATCCTTAAGGTCTTGTTGTGTTCTTTTCTCGTATATAGATTAGATGAGCATTGAATTCCTTCTAGGAGAAACCCCTACCTTTGTCGAGGTCAAGCAGCTTTTCTCTTCTTTAAATCGAGCCGACGACACGGCCAATTGAGTTCGAGCCTCAACAAAGGAGCAACGCCACCACTTGTTTATACTATGGGAGTCAGTGGTCCTCCGTCTTGCCTGTGCATGAGACAGAAGCTGGTGATAGACTACCAGCCAACACTAACTTCACCCTTGAAGACATGGACACCTTGGAACAGCAATCCATAAACTAAGGAGTCTTATAGGCCATACAGCTGTAGGCAATACTCCCTGCTTTCCTCTCCTTGTCACTTTCCCAATCGCCCAAAGTCGATTGGCGAACCCGTGCTTGCAGGAGCTGTGTAAAACTACCGTGAGCAACTCCTGAGGCATCATGCAGTTCAACTGCGAGCCAGTCATGCTTCTGAAATGCCTCCCAGCTACCGTACTTGGAAGCAATGAGTTTGCGAGTATGTTGCTTTACAGCATTCGGCGTATGTGGACCAGTCATAGCCTCTTGGTATGCTCCGAGTACTTTTCTAGTCTTGTGTGGCTGGACGAGCCAGACATCAAGAACATCCTCAGGTCCAAGGTCAAGGGGCTTCTCATAGCTCGGCCATTCATGTCCGTCGCCGAGTTCAAGGTCCCTGAGCCCATTTGGTGTCTCGTGCAACTCGGCGGGAAAAGAAACCTGGTATTTGTTGCCCCAGTCAATGTTATCAACTCCGGAGAGTGGAGGTTCAAGGTGGTAGCCGTTCCATGTTCTACCAAACCCGTTGCTGATGCTCAGGAATTTCTTGGATCGAGGAAGCATGTTCTGATGCCAGCCGAATGGCGATGGCCAAGGCGTCAGCAACCGCACTGCTCCCTCGGGCTGCTTCCTCGGTAGAAGAATCACAATCTTCAGCGCGCTTTAGCAATATCGTGACTGGTCATCCTGCTCAGCCTCGCTTCGTCCACCGAGATCTGGGGATGATTGAGCGCCGGTACTGTTCAGCTCCTCTTCTGTTCTGTTCTTGGGAAATATTTGCTCCGGCCATTGGTTTGCTTCAGCGAAAGCAAACATAAGGTGTTGGGTTTGGCCGAGCTGCCATTCGGACGGATATTCCGAGAGGAGAAGTGATATCAGTGATTCAGCCGTCCCAATGTGGCCCAGGATAGCAAATTCCTGGGCCAATTCGATCAGCGAGAGATATTCTATTGGTAGAGACGGGTCTGTCAAGACGCGGTTTGGGTCGAATCTCTCGTATTGGGTCATAGTTGCTGGCCCGAGTTATTGGATGGTAAATGGAGTCTCGAAGGAGGCAGAACAATGTTGCACTTGTTGTACTGTTCACGGTCGCTCGGTGTGATATGACGCAGATACCGAAGGATCAGACTAGTATCTTAGTGATTATGACGTCGATAGGTATGAGCGAGGTTTCTATTGCATGTCATAATTAGCTAAGTAGACATTCATTCTGTCGATTGCAAGTTGGTCTTGGATGGAAACTGGTGTGTCTCGCTTTGGCACCAGCACAGTCGTGGGACCAGAGAGCCCCAAAAGACGACCTTGCGATGCATTAGGTGTTATACCTTACATAGGACCCCCTTAACTATCTTAACTGCTCTCTTCATCATTCCAACCCGGAACCAAACTATTGTCCGCCTCTCCTTTGACTTCAGCTGCACCCCGGTTCTTCCGTGCCCTTCTGGCTGCCCGACGCCCAACGATAGGCAATTTCTCGACTCCCAGATCCTGCGTAGCCTGTGGCAGCAGCTTCGGGTCCAGCAGCCCTGCCTGACACAGCACACTGGCCTGGTCCCAGTAGACATGCTCATGATATAGCTTGCCCCCCCTTAATGCAACGATGCTCACCATGACTATTTCGATCCGCTTGTTTGTAGGCGGGATCCCAGGGAGCATCCACGGCACCTCCTCTGTGTGATCGAACTGCACGTGCATCTCGTCCACGACACGGTCAACCCCAATAGTGCGCGACAGCAGCGTGATCTTGATTGAAGGCGGGCTGGCAAAAGACTCAGAGTAGAAACGCTTGAGCTCAGCAGCTCCGGTGCCCCCCGTCAGAGTCGGCATATTGGTGACGTGGGGAGTTTTATGTGTTGTATAGGTTGACAGGGCTTGGTCGGGGTTCTTGGAAAAGAATTTACCTATCGTCATGTCTCAGTATTGCTCTACTATCAAGTCCAGCAGGCAGGCTTGGCAGGACTCACTTTGCAGGTTGTTCTCCAAGACATTTTCCAGGTCGGGGTCAATGCCAAACACTTTCCTCGCCGCAGCCAAGCTACGACTCCAGGCCAGCTCAGCTGATATGCCATCGTACTCTTCAAGATCGTGCTCGGCGAACCCCACCTCCGCATTGTACGTGTAGCTGGGGTAGGCGAGGTTCAGCTTGCCACCGGTACCTAGGCCACTGCGGATCTTGTTGCGTCTCACGCGCCGTTTGCCCTGAATACCAACCATCTGGGACTGCGTTATGACGCCGACTTCCTCACCGGCTGCCAGATGCACGAGGGCGCTGATGCTGCTCGGGAACCGACCATGGGGATCTGGGATCCGAGTAGGATAGTAGGCGATAAGAAGGCCGAGCTTGAATTCTGGGTTGTTGTCCAAGATATGGAAATGCTCGAGGCATATGGCTGCTGCATCATCGTACGCTGTTCCTGATCAGCGTAGCCCGTAAAGCTCTGTCCAAAACTTGCTGCTCACCTATGATGCCAAACTTTTCACAAGGCCCCAGGTCCTCTCTGCTCAGGGACCGAATCTTGTCCAGATATCCGTCTCCGCAGCTTTCCATGGAGATGTACTCGACATGGAAGCCCTCGTCTCGCCACTCGGCGAGAGTCAGTTCGTCAAAGTCGTCGTCCTCGCCCGTCACGTATAGCTTGGGAGGAGATCGTGGGAAGTCACTGGAAAGGAAATTCTGGTCCTTATGGTTGGACCTATTGTCCGAGAGGATCCGGACATTGCGGCCCTCGGACTCTGGCACAGCCGCCTTGATCAAATTGGGCACGTTGATGTTCATATCGGCAGCGTTGCTTCGTACGCGTCAATTTTAGCAGTGGGAGTAAGGAAGTTTGACGGAATAAGTTGATAACATGTCATGTCGTTGTTCCAAGTTTTGGATCCTTGCCTGAGCGTGATGATGATGTCAGACTCAGACTCAGATCTTTCAAGTTGTATGAGGCTGAGTCATCACTTTGTGAGTTCCCACTCACCCAGAACAGTCGATGTAGATACAACAGTTGACAATAGTGATTAGATTATATGTAACTTATATGAAGTGAATATTGACACAAGTAAAACTCCTTTCTCCATCGCACCGAATCATCATCAAGTCGTAACCTTGATAGTAGCGGCAACACTCGGTACCCCCGCCGAGTTCAGCACAAAGAGCATCCAGTATCCCGGCAGAGCAATTCCGGGGTCGTTCGGGATTTTGAATGAATAGCTATTTGTCCCAGCGTTGGCTAATGTCAGGGGAATGCGTCGCTGGTCAGTGTTGACCGTGTGTGTCGCAGTCCCGTATCGAATCAACGAAGCCTGGTTAACAGGCCCGTTCGTGTTAACAGTAATAGTGCTGCCCACCTTGGCGGTCTTGGTCGAAGTGCTCGAGATCTTTGGTCGAGTTGCAAGGTTGCCGTTCTTATCGTAGAGATATCTCGGGGTGTAAATTTGAGCATCGAAGTGATTTGTCGTGCAGGTGCCACAAAGTCCGCCGCCGCCATTGAACACTGTTCCATCCGGTAGCAGCAACGCGATGCTATGATAGACTCGGATGATTGAATTGCGCTGCTGCCTGATGAAGGTATTGGACGAGGGGACGTATAGCTCGGGCTCAAGCTGGGGGGTCGTGTCGGCAAAAGGATCGGCTCGCTGCTGTCCTCCGGTGATAAAGACTGATCCGTCAGGGAGCACAACTGAGCTGTGAAATACGCGAGGGTGAAGCAATTGGCCACTGCCGGCCAATGTTGTCTGGGCCGTAGTTCCAGGCTCGCCAATTGTGACGATATGGGCATTGGCTGTGGAATCAACATATCGGTAACTAGGGGCGCCGCCAAAGGTCAGGATCTTGCCTTTGACCGCATCATACATGACCGAGTTGCCGTTCATGGAATCGGGGTCAGCTTTGCCCCCTTGTTGTCGTTTACCAGCCGCCTTCACATCGCCCTTGGCTCCGGTGGTGTAATACCAGTTCATGGCAGTGCTTGGGCCGGCTTGGAAGACGCTTCCTTTCTTCCAGCCAAATAACCATGCGTGGTTATCAGAGCGATAGATGCCTTCTTTATCGTTGGTGAGCATTGGCTGAACAAGCGCCCCTGGGAGCAAAGTCCACTTCTTCGCCTTTGGATCGTATATTTCACCGTTCTTCCCTCCCCGGGCACCACTCCAAGAACCACCGATTGTAAAGACACGGCCGTCGGATGTCGTAGCAGACGATTGGTAGCCGCGTGCAATGTTCATCTCCGGGCCGGTAACCCAACTATCGCTGGGAGAGTCGTACAGGCTTGTCTTTTTGGCGTCGTTGCCACCCGTCACGACAAGCTGCCCATTTCCATCCATGGAGATACCCGGGCAGAACATATCGTGACGAGTGTTGGTAATGTTGCGTTGAGTAATGACGCCAGTAGCCGGGTCCCAGACGGAGCTCAGCGTGAGGCCGCCACGGGGAGTGCTATGTTGGAAATCATCATAGCGGTAGGCAGACCAAACGAGGACCCTGCCACTTGTTGGCTCAACCGCACCGGCCACAGGAACGACGGGGAAGTTGAGAGTAGGGCCCCAACGTCCTAGTCCGGGCTTTGGGGCCGCGTAAGAGGTGGCTGCGAAGACGTTGAGTTCGGTGATGACGATCCAGGGGTTGTCGTGCGCTTCGGTGAGGGCTACCAGGCGCACATAGCGGGCAGGCTGTGTTTCGAAGTTTGCGTACTTCTCCGTCTTATCCGCCCACCATGTCCCTGTCGCAACAGGGGAACCCCAGTTCTTCCCATCGGTGCTGAGGAACACATTGTGGCGCCCAATATAGTTGTTAAGGTTGTTGTCCTGGCGAGGAACCTGAGAGAGACCGTTGACATTGCGGACGACTTTCATGTCGATGGTGATGGTGTGAGGAGGCCTCGGATTGGATTTGCCCCAAGGGGTATTCCACTGAGTCTTTGGGTTGCCATCGATAGCTTTGGCACATTCATAGCCCTTTTGCTGGCTAGAGCAGGTCACGGTCCAGTCTTTGCGGTCAATCTTGATACCCAGGGGGGGAGATGCTTTGAACTTTCCAGGTTGTGGCCCGGGAACTTCTGGAGGAATTTCTTGTGCATTGGTGACGTCCAAGAGGCTGCCGAGGCACAGAGCCAAGGTCCAAAGATGCTTCATCTTTGACTGAGAGCGAGGGGAGGGAACAGCCAGGTCAAACCAACAGAGACAAGGTAACAACAATAACGAGAGTGGCAAGTTGGCAACAAGAGCGTCACAAGTGCGGAAATAAAAAAAAGGAAGAGAAAACGACAGATACTGAGATGCTTCTTCTGTGAAGGATTAAGGGATTTGACTGCATGTTTATTTATAGATATTCGACCGCAGACGGCCAAAATTACCTCGCCGCGTTCCTTTTTTCCGCAATATATTGCCATGCACGCATGCAAAGTAAACTTCTTCAACGGCTGAACGGTTGACAAGCACACGGACAGGGATCGGGAGCGCAGGATCTGCGGCACAGACGCATACGTCGTTCAGCCGTCAGTTGCGGCGGTTACCTTTCTGAGATTCGAATCCAACCATTCGCCAGCGTACGATGCCGTGCGGAGAAAAAACAGATTCGCATGTAGTGCAGTGCTACAGCTACAAAATGCTCCGTTCTGACCTACTTCGGAATATTCACTCGGAGGCCTCAGTTAGGCGAGTCGTTTCCACCTAGCAAGGGACCAGAGTCATGGATCCCAGTCCTACACCGTCAACAAGGTGGTGTCGTCGTAGATCGCTTCCTTCGCGGCTCCTCGCCTCGAGGGACAGGAACATGGGGAGAGCGCCAAAGTCAAATATACTCCTTATCAACATGGCTTCAATTCCCTTACCCTTCGGTCGCAACAATGCCAACCTTAAGGGAGCGGAATTAGAACGTGGCACAATTACACATCTCTCGACGTATTTACCAGCAGAGCAGGACGACTGCAAGTTTGCAATTAAGGCAATATATCTAGCCAACTCGTTCCTCGCTTAAGTTGACTTTGATTCTTCAGTCAGTTTTGTACTGAAGCTGGGTCTTAACGAGGCTGGTCAGTCTTTGAGGCAACGAGTGATGGCATCGATCTCGCCAACTAGTCCTTACGCTTTACAAACTCGACGCCCAATGCCGTACTTGCCTACATTCGTTATATGTCAACTTTCGGTGACTACCAAGGCTAGAAATCTCGATGATTGGCATGTTAGGTGCGAGAGCAAAGGCGAAAACATGTAGCATAACTTCGAGCTGCCCTCCATGGCGGAGAGGTTGAATCAGTAACGGACACTAACCTGGTTTAAATCCGATTCTTAACTCGCCGTTTCACCGTAGGGACTTGGCTCTGAGAGCTTGCGTCTATAGTTGGCAGCGATGGAAGGAATCATTCCCGGCAATTCACCTCTTGGGAGAACTCGGCGTATTTCTCTACGCTAATGTTCCATGATATTATGCTAAGCGGCAGACTCGCGGACTGGGCCAAACAGGTCTAGGATAGGTGCAATTATACAGGAAACAATAACAAGTAGTTGTCTATGTCCACTTTAAGCCTCAAAGCGGCTTAAGCCACAAAGCCCGAATCCATTCGTTTTGAGACCTGCAGTAGTAGGCAGATCGGCTGGTCTAGAATCACGGCCAGTTGAGGAAGTCCTAGAAGACCCAGATCTTCCGTGTCTGGTTAAAGTCTTCATAAAGCCTAGCTGGCCCTCCCTCCTTTGAACGCCCCTCTTCAGACACCATTCATATCGATCACGAAGCTCCGTCGATACACCACTACACAGATAACAAGTGTCGGAACTCCCATAACGGCTTGCTATTCGCCGTTGATGGGCCGGATGGTCACAATCATGTAATCTTCCTCTCGCCACAGGTCATCCAGGACAGATTTACCTCGCTGGCGTCCGCCGACAAACCCCTCCTGGACTTCTCGGCGACTCAGCCAGCAAGTCAAAACACAGTCACACCTTCACTGCCACAATTCAACCACCAAATGTGGGGTTTCCCAACATGGGAGACGCAAAAGAGTTCGTCTTGCGGATTTGGTCTCGCGTAAGTCTGGGACCTGGGCAGCGATGAAGCGTAGGGCAGTAACATGGTCCACAGCTTCGAAAGCGGTTAAATGAAACAAGGAATCGAAGAGCCTGTGACCCTTAACCTTGCGGGTTGGTCTCTTGGATTTACCTACCCAGTAGCTGGGGAGATGGTTACTAAGCAGCCTGCGCTCAAATATACCCCGAATTAGCTGAATGCGCTGCAAGATGTCGTGGAGAAGGGAGTTTGCCGGGATCCCGGGTATGCTCGCTCCCTGTCTCACTACGTGCTTACCCTGACGCGGTCTGTAGAAATTGGAGGGTCCGATGATCACAAACTATACCGTTCTCTTTGATTCTAATAAAGGACCCATTGAGCTGTGATCAGTGGAAAAATAACAACACAGACGCAGGTTCTACCCTCATAGAGATCATCCAGCTCTGGGTACAACAGCATGTTGGCGAGGATATCTCCAGGTTGGCTATCTATGTTCAGCCTTCGCATCTAGCATGTTCTAATCGGTTAATTCATCGTACTTTTACAGGTCTCAATGAGCTGTGGTAAGTGTCTACGTTCCCATGGTGATGGAAACATCGCGAGTTTGAGTCATCTCATCATCACTAACAAACCACCAAGAGCGAATCTTATGGAACGGCGTTGCTCCAGCGGCTAGCAGTGTACCCAGCCCTCTGCCTGACTCTGATATTGCACTTGTCATCTCTACGGACTGTATTATCGATCGATTCACACTTCGCCTGCTTGAATATATTAACCGTGCTGTGGACATTGTCAGGAACCCCCTACATCTCGACCCAGATAACTAGAGCTCGTCAAACTTGAACTTCACACTGGGTGGACATTGAAAAATCGGCATCAATGACCACCACTATAAGTAGTACCCTGAAGTACAGATTTCTCAGTGTGGTTAGCGCTGCGGCACCAACGAGTGCGAGCAGCAGCCACATTAACGACCAATATACTGGGAACTTGAACTATTCTCTTGACCTTCAGTATAACTTACAATTAATTAGTTTATAATGAGGCCAACAGGTCGCAGAATCCGCAATAGATACAAGCATTGGCTGGACAGAAGGCCAGTATGGGATTACGATCCAAGCGAATCTTCAGGCTTCCTGGAAAGTCCAAATCACCTTTACTGTTGAACCAGATCAAGTGCAACCAATGGCGCAACGAGGGTCAGTTCTAGGATGCGCTAGCTGACGTTCAGTATGTTAATTGTACTCTAAACTCCTCGCAACTCCGTATCTATACAGCTTCACACATCGTTGGTGTTCGTGGCCATCGACTAGCATCAGAGGCACTTACAATCTCAATCAATCAACAAACTCTAGAGGCTCTCAAACCCAAGTGAACGACTCCACGACGACGGATTATTTCACCGAAAACTCTGGGACAACATTCAAAAGAACCTGGGTTACCAATCTGACAAGCTCATGGACACGCTTCAGCAGTGCCTGTAAAGGCTCATTTAATGGAACATGATGATAAATCAGCTGAAGATGGACTAAACAAAAGACGATAAAAGCCCTTGTTGGAACGTCATCCGGCTGGAAAAGGATTTGGCTCTCGTCAAGGTACTCATAACAGCGGCATATACATGTCTCGATCTTTCGATATATGCCCCATCGTGTTAGCCTAAGGAAAACATTACTAATCCAAGCATTAGTGATAACAACACGTCTGACAAGAGCGGTTATTAAAGTCTAGTCCAGAGTATATATCCAACGGCTAAGAATTTAATACAAGAAGAGTACGGCGCAGAAGCGGTGTCGCTGCCTTGTTTCTAGCTCACAGTAGTACATGGGCAAGCGCCAACAAGCGCATTCACTCCAAGCCTAGTTGTCCGCGAAACCAAGCTCGGCGCTATCAATGAGGGCCATGAAGCCGTTGCTGCATCGCGACTTGACCAAGACCCTGATGTCGTCGCTTCCAGCCAACACAGCCTCACTAAATTTGTATTCACCCTCGATATACTTCCAAGTGCCTTCCATATCTGCAGCATTGGCGTGAACGATGGGTCCAAATGTGCTCTGTAGCTGGGTGTTCCCAATCCCGATGTTAATGCCTTCGGAGCACCTGGCAGCCGAGCTGACCTGGGCGTACAGCGAGAACCGGTAGACCCTGTTGGCGACGAGGCGCGACTTGTCCAGGACCTGACCCACGATCACCCTGTCGCTAGCGAGGGAGCGGATGGAGAGGGAGCGTGAGCCGGCCTGGGCCCTTGAGTCGTCGAGGTTTATAGATGAGGCGATGCCAAAGGCGGTCCAGGGGGCGTAGCTGACGGAGCTGGCTTCGAAGCCACCGTTTTGAAGAATCGTCACCGCTGGTGGCGCGGCGGACGTGGTGGATGTAGTTATCTCAGCTGTAGACACGCCGGACGTCGAGACCGCCTCGGTTGTGCTGGCGGAATCGGTGGAAGCAGTATCGGTGGAAGCGGTCTCGGTCTCAGTGATCTTGGTAGTAAAAGCGGAATCCGTAGCCAGAGTTGTCTCGACGGTTGAAGTGGCGTCAGTAGCTGTCTCAGTCACCGACAGCGCCGTGGTCGTCGTGGCCGCATCAGAGAGGGACGAGCCTGGCCTGCACGGACTTGCGCAAGAGCCGACCAGTAGAGAGAAGGCTGTAAAGACAGCTACGAGTTTCTGTGACACCATCTTAGAACGAGTGGACAAGAGGTAGTCGTGGTAAAAGAGCGTGTTGGTTGGATAGAACAAAACTAGAAAGGCAATATCAAGGGGAAAAGACCTAAGAGGCGGCAAAGGCTGGGTTTAGTACATGAGGCGCTACGTCAACGGCGCGCTATGTTAAATTTTCAATTTTCAGGAATATGAGATGGACTCTAGAGATGCAGCAAATCAATGGTTTCTCCAATAGACGCCTTCAAGCGGCTTGGCAGCAGCTTAAAAAGGCCAAGCTCACACGGATTTAAGGATAAGAATAAGCGGCCCTAATTTCAACCACTCAGCCTGAGTCTCGGCTCCGACAAACGTCCCGGCGCAATTTCCACTGGTTTCGGGTCTCGTATCGTTTATAGAAACAGCGTGTTAGACTCTGATCTCTGTTCCGCCCGCAGAGGCTTGACTGTAAGAAGACAATAAGCACGCAAGCGAGTTGAATAACTAGTCGAAGGAAGGAGTTGTTGTCCCAGATGTTAAGCAATTTATACCGCAGTTCTCGCAGACTGTAATTGTTGTTTCATGTACTCAGAATGTAGTCGAAGTGTCTTAATACTGTAATTTATTTCTAACCAACCAAAGCAGTCACATATAAATAAGAAAGCTGTCCAGGCGCTTGTAAAAGACGTGAAAATACCACAAAAGACCGAGGCCGAGAAGTCCATTAAGACAATGCAGGTCGGCCATGCTACGGCTGTAACATGAAAGTCAATAGCTCCGTGGCTTCAGGTCCTTTCCAAGCATCTCGGTCAACGCAGGACCCATGGAGGTTGGTATTTCCAACACTGTCGACTAAACGCTCGCTTAGCCAGTACTGTCAGGAATAGTCGCCGCCATCGCCATCCCTTGTGACTATCGGTTGAAGGATATATTTAAGATGCGATCGTAGGTAGGTATCATGTCGTCGGGGAGCTGCCTTGTCGGGACATTTTTCAACGGTAAATAGTGCTATGGCTCATCAGAAGCTCCAAAGTAAGGCGCTTAATGGGGCCAGCGGACCGAGTGGTTCATTGGTGGTTCATAAAGTCTTAAGAATGATTGCTTAAACGGCAGGAATTCAGTAGCCCCACGACAAGAAATAACAACCATCAAGTCAATTGTTAGTTATGTTGCGTTGTGATGTTAACATGTAGTGTAGCGACTGATAAGCCATGTTTAAGTCATGAAAGCACTGTTCCGGCAATAAGCAAAGGACTCTTCATTGGACCTAGACGATTTGTTATGATAACCTCGCTCAGCTTCCCTAAAACGGGAATAGAAATGCAAATATTTCTAATCAACTTAGGTATGAACCTTTGAATCGCACTATAACTGAACAACTGACCTCAAAAGCCCGAATGATACCTCGCCAATCGCGCCCCATTCTAACATCAAATAAAGAGATTCAAGTCCCTATTCGGAAGGCCCCGAGTACGAGGCGCCGATCAGTTTGAGACTATAAAGCAACGCTATAAGTAGTCACTGTGGCAAGGATTCTAAACAGGCCTATCGTCAGTGTTTATGTTGGCGCATTCTTACAAACATCTCGCTGGTCCTACATGTGAACTCTGCTGGATAACCTTGGCTGACATGCCGCTGAGGTAGGGCAGGATTTTAAGATCAAGCGTCCGAGGGAGCGCCGAGGTGTCTGCCCTGTGAGCCTGAATTTCTTGCCCGTTCATGTCGGACGTCTGTTCAATTCGCTTTTTCTCAACCTTTACCCTAGATTTATCCCACAGACCCCCGTGACAGCGACAACCTTGATCGCCATGAAGCTCCACATGATGTCCGCCGTGGCCCTAGCCACCCTTGTTCACGTATCCACGGCCAACCTTGACGTCTACATGGTATGTAACAGTCCTTCTCGGCCGTAAGAAAGGTTTCCAGACCCGCTGGCCTTCTAGCGAGTACCTGCGCTGCCATGGGGTGTTTCAAGAGGAATGCCATCAAGGTGCTGGAGATGAACTTTAACGCGGACGACCCCGTTTACGATTGGAGAAAGTGAAAATGGCTATCCCACCCTGCTTCTTTCGTGTGCAAAAGGACAGATTCTCTAACTACTTGAGTAGGAATTTAACAATATATAAGACCTCTTGGCTGGATGGTCAAGATCGCGGATTCTCGTAGTATACAATGCAAAGATAATCTCTATATGGCTCTCTCTCGGTTGTCCCTTTAGAGCCGCTGCTTCTGCCGTTTATCAACGGCCCTTGGAAGGGGCTAAGCTGTTAATTCCCCGAGTCGATGTTGAGCGACCAAAGAACCTGATAACCGCTATAGCAGCCGCTAAAGCTTCCCGCTGCAGGTCACGCTCCGGTTTGTATCGCTGTTTTCATCACGGACCTAGTAATCTAGCCTTCGTCGTGCGCGATACCCCACAGACTTTCGTGGCTAGGAAATAGAATAGAAGAGTAGTATATTCCGAGGAGACTTACGTAGGCAACGACAAAGTAGTCAACTGGACGAACCATCTTGAATTAGACCTGCAGTGATGTCGGCAGCCATGAGGGAGGTTCTACTAACTTGGGTTCCCGTGATTAAATAAGTCCCTGATAAGACTCGGCATTTTACTGGCTGCGGAGCTAACTTGCGAACTTCATATTAATTAGACAGGTATACTCTTAGTAGAGTACTCCCTGTATACTGAATCTATAGAAAGGAGTGACCTACTAATTCAAGATCTGCTTATCTGCCAACAACCTTGCCCTTAGCTTCTGAATATCAACATCCTGTATGCGAATCCCCTGCTCAATTGCCATTACTGCTGCTGTCGCCGCGCTCTGCCCCAGGATCATGTATGTTGGCTCCATGCGGATGGCGGAATATGCAATGTGCGTGCTGCTCATTGTCACCGGATTAAGAAAGTTGGTCGCGTCGCTTGCTTTGGGGATGATAGACTCGTATGGGATGGTAAACGGCGCCCCTATCGGGATATGCACAAGTCCCTCATCGTGGATGCGGCCCTCGACAAGCACGCGCTCGACCTGGTGAACGTCTAGGGTGTATGCGCCCATGCCCACGGTGCTGTCGCCCTCCTTCGGCCGTTGAATGTCGCCCTGCGTCATGGTGTACACGCCAGTCATGCGTCGACCTTCGCGGATGTAGATCTCGTATGGCCAGTTGGAGTTGCTCACAAACTCATCTTTGGCGTAGCCCCAAGCGCTGACAGCCGTTCGGATGGTCTGCGGTACACGCGGGTGGTTGGCCAGCGTCCAGAAAAAACCTTGGGCGTAGAGTTTGTGTGCCACCGCGGTATCTTCCCGTCGTGAGTACGAGTACTCTGCGTAGTTGGACCTGTCATCGTAATTACCGCCGATGAGATCTGTGCTGACTTGGCCCTGTGCGTTGGAGTCCGTTTTGATGTTCGGCATGAGCTGGCTTGTGAAGAATGGGCCCTTGTAGCCTGAAGCGATGTAGCGGAAGAGAATCTCGTAGCTGGATTCGTTATAGTCGGCGGGCTTGGAGAACGGCACCCGGTTGGTAGCCACTTTAGTCAGACACATTCGGTAGTTGTAAGACTGGAGGCGGACAGGATCTGCATCGCCCTTCTCTGCCTCGGGATTGGTGATGACTCGCTGGACCCCTGAGATCAAGCCGCTGCTCGGACGCCCTTTCTGAACGTATGGGTCAATTTCAGCGAGTTTACCCTTTCCATTGATCAAGATCCCAGCCGCCGACTCCTGGTATTCGTCCCGGCCCTCACGTCCTGAGCGGTAGGGGATACCGGCCGTCTCCATCAAGTCGCCCTCATAGCCAGCATCAATGAAGACTTTTGCTGCGTAGACGGACCCAGATTCTGTCCTGAAGGAGGTGATCTTCGACCCACGCTTGATGACGCCGCCCGTAGACCGGACAATCCGCTCGTTTCGGAAGATGGGTATCTTCCCATCCTTCATCCACTTCTCCCAGATTTGCTCTGCAACCTTTGGTTCAAAGGTCCACTGCACTTTCCTGCCCTCATCGATCGCCGGGCCTGGCTGTGCACCAATCCTCCTCGAGATGTAATTGGCTCTCGTCTCATGCTTCCATGCGCTCGGGGTCTGTTGGTAGTAGGCATAGACTCTGCTGTAGAATTCTCTGGCGATGCCGCCGATGGTGTTGCCGTTCTTGGAATCTGTCCAGCCCAAGCCCGACGTGGTGAGGCCACCGATAGTCTTTCCAGGGAATACAATCGCCACCGTCTTTTTCATGCGCTTTGTCTGTATGGCAGCGGCCAACGCAGCGACCGTGTTGCCGTAGATGATCACATCATATTCGCGAATGGCACGGGCTTCGTGTTCGGAGGAAGCTGAGGAGAAGGGTATCATTAATAAAGAAATAAAGCCTATAGAAAAAACAGAAAAAACGAGGTTAAGTAAAGCTCTCATGGTTATTCTAGCAAACAGCCAACTGCTTTACTTAAACCTGAGAGAAAAGAATGGATGGAAGGAATGAACGATGAGATTAGAGTTAAAGTTTAGACTGCGAATAAAGCCATAGAGCGGTATTATAAGACAGGTGTGGCAATTACGTGCCGCCCTACGGCAGGGCCGAGAGTATGGACTAATCCTCGGCCACTTCCTCTTTCATTTAAAGACTCGTATCAATAGCGTATCTTAGGGCCTGTTGCGGAAAGATCCCCGGGCAGTCGAGAGCACGTAATCTTAACAGTCGTTCCGTAGCCACTGGGGTAATTGGCGACCTTGGCAAAGTGGAAGCCCTTGTTTTAGCCGAAGCCAATAGTAGATATCTGCTTATCTGAGCGTAGGGAGGAATCAGCGGGAGGAAGCAACGACAATGTCCACGTGCGGTCGTGCTATGTACGTTTATGTGAGTGGTTTCTTACGGTAGAGCTGAATGGTGGAGGGGTGGAAATGCCAAGGCGCAGTATCAGACCTAAACAGGTAAGATGCATAAGCGATATTAGTTAAGAGTCTGGCTATCCAATAGTCTCGCAATAGCCTCTGCAGTAGTCGACGGAGCTGTCCGTGCCATGATCTGCAGTCTATAGAGAAGAAACTGCACAAATTGACGCCCTTGAGAGCATGGACACCTTCGATCATGAAGTCACCCGATGGCTGCTCTGTGCCCAAGAATAGACAGTAGAGGCATCTGCTTGTGAATCGAGTAATAACCGTTTGGAGTAGCATTGGCGGGAGAAACGGGAAATTCTGCTGTCAACTTTACCCCTGAGCAGGTGGACACTGTCAAGGGGTAGCACGATGGTCAACAGATCTTATTGGATTATTCAACTTTAGAGTTATTTCGGGACAAGATTTGCGAACTTCTGATTTAGGACTATGCTCGAGGGAGGAAAGCGTGAGGAGAAAAGGGGAAATCAGTGGATCTGCAAAAGAAGCGAGTTCCGCAAAAAATATCCGGCACTTAACCCTACCCATTCACATAACAATGCATTACAGTTTGCTTAAATTTCTTCTGTTATTTTGACTATCTGTTCCATGTACATTAAATACTACGGCAGCTATATGATATCACAGAGGGCAACTAGATGCCTTGATTTATCGCCTAAAGGCTCGTTGGAAGACGAAGAATCTGCACACACAACTCTTTCGACTAAAAGCGACCGGATGGCATGGAATGAACCCCTGGCGTTAGCGTGGCCGAGAGAGCCGCGCCCGCTCGGCTTCTTCCGTCGTGTCTGCCCCGTGTTCCTCTGCCGCGACCACCACTTCCTTATACAATATTAGAGAGATATGACATTTTGGGGTTATATAACCTCGTATGTGACTAGACTGTACAAACAGAATACAAGGGCTGTACAAATAGCATGACTCGTTATTTGGCTCTATATAGCTGCCCTATACCCAGCGATGGGGCAAAGAGGTGCTCCAGAAGGTGCATGAATCTCAATTCTCCTCGTATTGACGGACCTCGACTGTCCGAACAATGCGTGTGTCATCAAAGCTAGCCCTGAACCCGCCGCTTTCGCCCCCAGCGCTGCTCCGATCCCCGTCTTCATCCCCGCCACGAACCTTGGTGGTGATGTGCGACTTGCCGTTGGAGATAAGATTGTTCTCGTCGCTGTCCACCTCGTCTCGGTAGTATTTGCTTCCGTCGCCATGGGTTGCATTTCGTGATTTCTTCTGTGGTGTGCTCATCATCTCAAACTGTGACTTGGGGTTGGATGAATAGCCGGGCTTGTTCGTATGGAGGATTGACTTCCACAGCATGGGCATGAACGGGAAACAGGCACATGCAACTCCAATGCCACACTCGGCGATTCTGAGGGTTGTTAGCGACCCATTTCGAGCAGCCGCAAGACCTGAAGATTGTACGCAGTAACGCAAGGGAAAGACACTACTCACCCTGTCAGATTGATCTGCACGAAAACATAGGTCTGGTCCGGACTTTCCCCATTCTTGATAATGAAGACCAGCCGAATAAGGCTGAAGATACAGGCTATACCTCCCGCTCCAAAGACGGCGCCGATCTTGAGCTTGGCCAAGAGTCCAACTTGAAGCTTTTTTGTCAAAGGGCAGGGGAGGAGCAAAACAACGATGTCGCTGACAAGACTGATGACGTTGTCGGTAAGGATCAAAACGCGTTGGTTGAAGCATTCGCCGTCGGTGGTGGCGCCCCAGAATCTGGATATCGGCCGGCAAATGAGCATCTTCAGAAACAGCATGACCACGTAGTAAACTCCCATGACGCCAAGAAAACCATATATCCATTTAACGTAGGTTTTATATGGAGCAAATATTCTCGCGAGGAAAACAAGGATGGCCGCTTTGATGGCAAAGACCGTAGGGCCATAGTTCACCATGGTGGCATAAACCGTCTGTAACAAAGTTGGTATTCTTGCTGCATGAACAGCCATGCATCATCAAACAGCCACTTACTTTGTTGTACTGAGTCAAAAGGTGCTCGGGGACGTCCCACTGGTGCAAGCCACCGCCATATCTCAACACTGTTGATGATTAGGTTTGAGAATCGAAGTTTGGCGTCATCAAACACTTACTCGTCAGGCAAATTGCACAGTATCCCATAAGACCGATCTTGGGCAAAGTTATTTAGAAGATGTGCAACGACGAGGGTACAATTAAGCCAAGACTTACGTATCCAATAACACAAGCAACTGTAGACCCAGGTCAGCACGTTGGAAAGGTTCGGGATGTGTCTAAGCGTACTGTCATCTGCTTGGGGCTTCATCGACAGCCTGTAGCGAGCCCATAGTCGCAGAAAGACAAATACGGAGCAAATGGGAATAGCAATCGCATTGGAAACAATGCAGATGTAAAACATTTCGCGGTTTGGATTGTCGAAATTTGACTGCTCGCCCGGGGGCGGCTCCATGGCTGCCTTGATCATGGCCTTCTCGAGTAACTGTGTAAGCCTTCCAGGGGGATTCGGAACAGAAGAGACTGGGGGTAATGAGAGAGCCGAGCAGAGAATTTGGAAGTCATGCAAGAATTGAATGTCTCTTGATCAAGACCCTGAAAAGATTTCTCTTTTCAAATGCTTCGTGACACAGGTTAGATAGATAGGGGAGTTCGCAACTGAGCGAGACTTGCGTCAACCTTTCGGTAACGGTTTGTGTGGGGTCGTCAATTCTTGCACACGAGGATCTTCAGGCAGCTATCCGTACTTACATTACACTTGGAACTTGTGATCGGATTGGTAGCCCAAGATGTGATATATTGGCGCTGTGGAGGCTTACAGTGGATACTGGTGAGTCGCAACCGGTCTCAAATCCCTGTCTGAATCCCTGATACTATTGCCGCTGAGGGATCGGGTGAATCTTCCGTACATGTACTTTGGAAAAGATACTCCTCGGTGGAATATCTGGGCGGGGATGTGATTCCGAACAATGGACCCCTGGGAAGGAATGGCACCATATCACAACCCTATGCGGATGTACGGTGAGACATGCAGGCTCTTGCAGGTGTTCTTTCTAGGCCACCATGGCTCCGTATTGTTTTGTCCGTGAACTAAAGAGTAACGGCGACGGAGAATAGCGAGGTGATGGCACCGCAACTGACCGTGTACTTGATTTGTCAGTTTGTCATGAGGGTTCAGACGAACATCTCGGTGTTGGCAACCAGCATTGGTGACGGTACAAGAGCGACCATCTGAGCTATGGTACCTGCGTCTTGAAGGCAGGAACAGGTCCTGGCCTAGCTTCATGTGATCCTACGGCATTTGACGTTCGTGACTACTTCTACCATCCAAGGGACCAAAAGGGCACACTCCTGAAGATCTCTCCAACCTGGCCTGAACCCTCTTGGCCTTTACAGATTAGGTAATCGTTTCTTATGAATGCGGTAAATGTAGAGTAGAGGTTGCATTGGCAGAGTCGCCTCAGAGGTCGAGGTGAGCGCTATCGTATAAAGACATGTCACATCCCGCTGATGATGGGCCTCCGGCTGCGGGAGCATCTGAGATGGAGAAGATTGACTAAACTAACGCAGGATTCAACGACCAACAGTTACATTGCTTGCATTTCCCGCATCAACTCACGTCGATCCCCCCACCATAGCATAAGTTTACCCCATTAAAGGAAGAACTTGCTGCTGAAGACATCCTATGGCCCACATCCAGGTGGGTTATGGGGTATCAGTTTCCGGCAACATCCTTGTTGCCAATCATCAGCGCATTGAAGTGACGCGATTCACACAGAAAGCGGATCATTGCCTTGAAGTTTCGGTCCGAGGAAGGATTCCGTTGTGGCTTGCTGATCATTCCCTCGATCCAAGGGCTCTCTATGCCAAGCTCGCACGTGTACGTAATCGCGCCTCGAACCTCCCATTCTCTTCGTACGGTCGATGGAGTATCCGCATATCGAATTATTATGCGTGTCAAATTGTGGATGTCGCTGCAGACGTGGTTTCAGGAGTCATGGAGAAAAGAAAATGGGGGAAAGGGGGGGCACATGCCCTGACAGCTCTTCATATCTGCGGTTTTACTACGGCCTTGAGGATTGTATACTATAGTACTTGCTCGAGTAAGGACACAATCTCCCTGAATAATTCTTGAGGCGAAGTCAACGCTAGGTACATATCTGCTGCTGTAACACCTTCAAAAGGATTAACCGTGTAATTTACTAGGTGAACAAGCTGCATGGTCTTTCTTTCTTCAGTTCTATGTTTCATAGGCTATGTAATGCGCAATCTGCACTCGGGTAAAGCCTCCACTCAGATATCGACCCGAATTGTAAGGCCTGCTGTATATCTAAAAGATAGCTTGTGCATTGGGTGGCGAAGAGATACCACCCGGCATGTTGAATGGTGTGGAAGAGATGAAGAAAGTCCATCGGTTCAGTTTCTTGCATGTTTCTGAGAGCCTTTCCAAGTCAAATAGTTCACCTACATCTATTTAGAAGCTTCAGCACTTTTGACGAATCAAAACTTACCAATAGGCATTCCCCATCCGGCCAGCATGTACTCGTGCATCAAGACTTTACCTGGAGGAGGTGGATACACCTATAAAGCCGTTAGCCCGTTAGCCATGGGTTCTAACCCTAGGTTCCGTCCCCAAACGAACCTCCCAGCTGATGGCATCACCAGCAACGGCTGCGAACCCGGTGTTCCACACCCACTCCAGCATGTCCATGGTTCCTTCAACTCCTGCATGCTGAGGACTCGTAGAGGCTGCATATGCTTTCTTTGCTTTGGTATCCATGTCATGCTCCCACTCCTTGGTTACACCAATACGCACTAGGAGAATGTCGCCTCGTTGGAAGATGATGTTGCTTTCTTGAGCAATTTCGAGGATGTCGTCGAGCTTGATCTCGTGCAGCGAGAAGGTTGTGTAGTTGATGCCTTTCTTTTCCGCCCATGAGGCATAGTCGATGAGAACTCCACGACCTGGGGCCATAAATCATCAGCTCGTCCTGCGGCACTTTGACTGATCCGAGTACGAACCTGTGATGCCCTCTTGGGCCCAATGTTGAATACCAATGCGACTGTTGGAACGATCCAGAATTTCTTCCTTGGTAGTTCCACCGTAGAAGACACGCTCTTTGCTGCCCTCTTCACGGGGCATTGAGAAGTGTCGTAGCCCGTCCCACTGGCTGCTCTGCTCTGTTATCTGTCGTCAGCAGTATACAAACGGCAGGTTGATCTGACGTGACAAACGTGGATTCATAACGTAGATGTCGTCAAATGCGACGCCGTCAAGTAACGGCACCATCTTGAGTTCACATGGCTGGCGGTTGAAGCAAGCATACTCGAGCTTGTCCAGGCCCCATCCCAGATTTACACGGATACCAGTCTTGATTTGAGTCTTGGCCGCCTCGGCCACTCTCTCAGGCGTTAACAAGACAAGTCTGCCAAGTCCCTCCTCACGACTGCCCGGCTCCCCAATCCACACGCGCTTGGGGTCGGGGAGCTCGTCCCAGCTCTTTTCCATGACTGAAGGGTCCATTATTGCAAAGGTGGGTGATATTTGGCTGCATCAAGGTGAATTCCGGTAGAGGCTCATATCAAACAGTGGTGAGAAGCTCCATTCCAGGTCATTGTTATGTATGCCGCAAGCCCACAATCCTTGAACCCCTGCCTCTACCGTACTCTGTACGGAGTAGGCATGAGCGGGATCGGCATGATTATCCCTTTACTGCTGATCGACAAACGGGGGGTTGGTGGAGACAGGTGGAGAGCCGGTATACCGTTACATACATGGAGTGTTTGAGGCTTCTTGGCGTTGCAGCGGCGACTGGGGTCTTGAACATGGCGATTTCAAAAGAGCCGTCGTAACCCTCCCTCACGATTGATAGAGCCTCATGTCGGCAAGTGTTGGCGGCTGAAAAGCGACTGTGTGCTGTTCTAAGATACTTCTCTACGCCTTTCTCGCTGTTCTTTTCCCAATCCTTAACAGAATTTCTCTACTTCGTCTTGGGCGTAAGCAAGCATATTTGCATTGCTCCACGCCAACCATGCCGCAAACCGGGAACCAGACCAGCTTTTACAACAGGCTTGTAATTGCTTTTGTTGCGCTCGGAGGCACTGTAAGTTGACGCCAACGCATGTGGTCAAGCTTGAAGCGAAGGGTCTTGCCACCGCACGGCAGCTCTGCTTCAACTGCATCTTCTTCGGGCCGTGTCATTGCTAAGAGGAACTTCTAGACATACGGATATGCCGCCTCGATTATCGGCAGTACCATCGGGCAACCCGGCTGGTACTTGTTCTTCGACCTACCGGCGACCGGCAAACCGGGCTACGACACCATAACAACGCCAGCAATCGCAACCGCAAATGGACTATTCTCAGCTGGCGGCGCTGTTGCCTGTCTCGTTCTCATGTGGGCTTGCGATTACTTTGGTCGCCTACGAACCATCCAGTTTGGCTGTCTTCTCGGTATCCTCGGCGGCGCACTCCAATGCGGTGCCCAGAACCTAGCGTAAGAGCTCAGGTTGAGGCCATTGAGCCAACGCTGACTGTGCTTGCAGCATGTTCCAAGCAGGAAGATGGATCATGGGAATGTGCGTGGGCCTCATGGCGACCGTGACGCCCATGTATCTATCTGAGATGTCGAGTCCCTTGGCTCGTGGCTGGCTCGTCGGCCATCATGCCATTTTCCTAGTATTCGGGTATATGCTCTCTTCATGGATCGGATTCGCCGTCTACTTCTCTGAGAACCAAGACTTTGGCTGGCGATTCCCCCTTGCATTCCAGATAGTGCCACCTCTGGTCCTTCTTCTGGGTTCCCCGTGGGTTCCTCGCTCTCCACGTTGGCTCATGTCCAAGGGCTGCAAGGATGAAGCTTGGGCTGTCCTTGCCCGTCTTCGAAAATCCCCCAATGACCCCCAAGATGTGGTCGCCAAGGAAGAGTACTACCAGATTGAGAAGCAGCTGCAGCTCGACGCCGAGAAGCTCGCAGCTTACGGTGGCAGTCCCTGGAGGGCTGTCATCCAGAAGAAGAGCTACCGCAAGCGCATGATTATTGGATTTTTGACACAGTGGGGCGCTGAATTCGGCGGTCCTCTCATCATTGTAAGTAGAGGCCTTTGGCGGACAAAGTTGTGAAGCTAAAAGCAGACAGAATAACTACGCAGTCATTCTTTACACCAGCCTGGGCCAGACTGGGTACATGCCGCTCTTGCTATCAGCTCTCTGGCTGACCACAGCCGGACTGATATACAACCCAGGTGGTGCTTGGCTGCACGACAAGGTTAACTCCCGCCGCAAGATGTACATGATTGGGTTCATCGGCATCATCATAACCACATCGATCTACTCGGCCATGATTTCCCTGTACGCCGGGACTAACAACAAAGCCGGAAACGCCATTGGCGTTCTGTTTATGTTTCTGTATCTCGCTTTCCAGGGAACCTTTTGCAACACGACCATGTATCTGTACGTCTCCGAGATCTTCCCAACGGAAATCCGATCGATAGGTATTGGTTTCTCTTTGTTCGGGCAATTTGCCGGTAAGTCCATCTCAGCCCTCCTCTTCAGGATGCCACAACGTTTTACTAATCGCTATAAGCCACCATAATCCTTCTTCAAACCGCGCCCGTTGGATTTGCCGCGGTGGGATGGAAGTACTTCCTTGTCATCATCTGCTGGAGCGTTGTCTTTGTCCCCGCCATTTACTTCTTCTGGCCGGAAACTGCCAAGTTGTCGTTGGAGGAGATTGGCAAGCAATTTGGCGACGAGGTTGCCGTGCATCTCAACGACGCGATCGATGAGGAGAGGGCGGTTATCGACCAGAAGCTGACCCACGGCGAGACCGTTGACAATAAGGCCCTTGAGGGCACCGCCGAGGAGGCCCGCTCCAGTCATGGCAGCGAGGATGCCGGCTCTGGACATTAAAGGTTGCCCTTTTCATGATGGGCGACAACTGTTGATTCTTTAATTTCTATTATTATTGAACCTTCATCTGTCTGGTGCAGAACCTTGTCACGGCCAAGCTATCGTTCTGCATCATATGGCCCTCCCACCACACACACAGTCATCTATAAGCCCCTACAGTTTATGTCGCGTTTGTCCAAACACATCCCTGTTTTTTATACCATCATAATATTAGTCACTGCCATAGACTGCGTGAATTCAAGTTCAAGCTTCCATGACGATTTTAATGACTTAGCTACATGCAATCAAAATCTGAGTCTTCGGCCTGGAATCAAGACACTACCTTGACTTCTCAAAGACAATGGGCATCCCCTTGACCAACCTCGTCTCGGTCTTGACTCGGGTTCATTAGCAATAGTATGGAATATGATATGTCTGTATTTCCTGAGGCTGACCAACAGGTCCCCACTCGACGTAGTATCGCCTGACAGATCTTCAAGCTACATTTGGTCTCAGGGGATCCCTGCTGCCGCGGAGAATTCATTAAATGCCGCGCTGCACTCGATCGACGGGATCGGCCGTCAGGTTCAAGTACCAGTACAAGCTCTCTGAGGACTGGGAGAACCCTATTGTCTAGATAGCGCGGCCGCCGTCAACGTTGAGGTTGACGCCAGTGATGAAAGACGCGTCGTCGCTCGCCAAGAAGACAGCAGCACTGGTCACGTCGCGGATCTCCCCCATGCGCCCCAGGGGAACGTTGCCCAGCGTCTTTTGTACCTCGGACGTGATTTCTTTGCCAATGAAGGTCGGCAGTAAGCCAGTCATGGTCGCCAGAGGACAGATAGAGTTGACGCGTATACCATCTGGGCCGTACTCTGCAGCAAGCCCCATCGTAGCCTGTCACGCTGTTGTGTTAGCCGCGACTGTTGTCCCTTAGTTTCTCCACATGTCGTCCCTTTTTCTTTGTGCCCGCCGTTGCAACGCTTCAGGTTGGTCGTTATGCATCATGCTTGCAAAGCCGCTGCCCCTTTTCTTGTACATTTCTTTGTGTGGTGGAAGGGGAAACAAACCAATCGACTCACATTTGCAATGGCGCCTTTAGACGCATTGTACCACACAAGGCCAGGACGCGGACGGTGTGCCCCAACCGATGCGATGTTTATCATGGAACCTTTAGTTCCTTGCTTCCTGATCTGAGTCGTGAAAGCATTGCTCCCAAGGAAAACACTTTTGACATTGACGGCCATGACCTTGTCGAACTCTTCTTCAGTGACGAGATGAGTGCTCTACCACACTCGTTAGTCTGTACCTACAAGGTCTGGGTTGTGAGTGCTTTGGACTCGCTTTGTTTTCATAGCTCGTCCCTGCGTTATTCACCAGAATGTCGAGCTTCCCCCAAAGTTGAATAGCCTTGTCGACAGCAGCTTGCCAATCAGCAGCTTTACTCACGTTCATAGCCTGGAACGCAAATGGGTCGGATGCTTCTGCCACTTTCTCGCCTGCTGTCTCGTTGATGTCGCATATGAGGACTTTGGCTCCCTCGTCGACAAAGTGCTGGGCGATGCCTTGGCCGAAGCCGGATGCCGCACCTAATGACTCCCAATTCAGCTGCCGCTCAAACAAGTACCCATGTCAGTATATTACCTACCCGTGACAATAGCGACTCTATCATCTAAGCGACCCATGATGTTATTAATGGCGTGTGGTAAGGGTGCAGTCGTGGTTGAAGAGCGATGGCTTCCTGATCCATCCCATTGGTAGCCCCGAAGTTATACTTTTCGCAAACAAGACGCGGGAATGTGCTAAGTCAGCAGCATGTATGTACACATCTCGGCTAATGCGGTATTATCTTCTAACAGGTACCGAGTACTTCGCCCGCGAATCAGGGCTACTCAATGAAGGTGGAGGACGAGTGTAATACTACACTACACTACACAGACTACGTAGCATGCGATCGTCGGGTGGGGTCGAGGCAACACAGAGAACCTTCTCTTTACCCCCTCGCCTGGCCCCGATTCTCTCGAGTCTCAGAAAGAAGGACGCCTTATCAGGTGCTGTTGGAGCTTGAGCATCTTCGCGCTTCTTGGGGAACTTATTCACGTCATGGCATACAAGCTGCCATTCAAGGTGAGACCCAAGTCTATGGTATTCTGCACCGAAAGCTCACCAGGCGCAATAAAAGCTCAATCGCCCTGACCTCTTCATCACCGACTCGTATGTCGGAGGAAAGACGGCGAGCGCCCAGTCCGGCGCCACTTTCGACGTCCTTGGTAGCATCCCTCCAGAGAAACTTGGGCCTTGCCGTACTGACCAAGCTTGTAGACCCTGGAAGCAATCAGCCGTGGGCCAAGGTAACGGACAACTCAGCTGCCGATGTTGATAATACTGTAAAAGTCGCACACGCAGCGTTCCAGTCGTATCGAAGGACGTCGCCTCGAACACGCGCACAATGGCTGCTCAAGTGGGACTCGCTGATTCGAGAACACAAGGCGGATCTCGCCACGCTTCTGGTGTACGAGACGGGCAAGCCATACGTCGAGGCGCTGGGAGAGATGGATTATTCTTTGACTTTCACCTCCTGGTTCTCAGGAGAGGCAGAGCGGATACAAGGCACTTGCTTCGCTCCCTCTGCGCCAAACCGGCGTGTTTTCACTATCAAGCAGCCACTGGGCGTCGCCGTCGCGCTGGTGCCATGGAACTTCCCCGTGGCTATGGTCCTACGCAAGGCTGGGGCGGCGCTGGCAGCTGGATGCACCATGGTGGTGAAGCCTTCGCCGGAGACGCCGACTACAGCTATGGCATTGGCCAAGCTGGCAACCGAGGCCGGTTTTCCGGATGGGGTCCTCAACATCATGCCGACCAGCTTGGAGAACACGCCGTCACTGAGCGAAGCCCTTTGCAAGCACGATCTGGTAAAGAAAGTCACCTTCACTGGCTCGACGCGGGTCGGGAAGCTCATCGCCAACCACTGCAGCGGCGGCCTCAAGAAGGTTGTCCTGGAGCTGGGCGGCAACTGTCCCTGTCTGATCTTCGACGATGCTGATATCGAGGCGGCACTACGTGAGCTCGTCGGTCTCAAATGGCGTCACGCCGGCCAAGCATGCGTCACGGTAAACAGATTTCTGGTCCAGTCTGGGGTTTACGACAAGTTCGTTCAGCGCTTTGCTGAGGAGACAGCAAAATATGTTGTTGGTCACGGTTCCGCCGATGGCACTACGCTCGGCCCCGTCACGAAGCCCGAAAGCCTCGACCGTGCCGAGCGCCTTGTCAAGGATGCCATCTCGCACGGTGCCCGAGTCTTGACCGGTGGCAATCGTCTCTCGCCCAAGGGAGGTGAGGGTGGCTACTTCTTGGAGCCGACCATCCTCACTGACATGAGCCACGATACACTATTGTCTTGCGAGGAGTGTTTCGCTCCCATCTCGGCCTTTTATAGATTTGACTCGGAGGACGAAGCTGTCCGGTTGGCCAATGATACTCCCATGGGTCTCGCCAGCTATGCCTTTACCAAAAACGTTGACCGCATCTGGCGTCTGTATGAGAATCTCGAGGCTGGCATGATAGGACTCAACACAGGCGAGTGACACTGTGAAGCGTATGGAATTGTTGAAACTACTCTAACATATCTCTCAGGCAATTCATCTGCTGCTGAGTCGCCCTTCGGCGGCATCAAGCTTTCCGGTTACGGCAAAGAAGCTGGGAAGGACGTTGCCGTCAGCGAATACATGATGACAAAGACGGGCACAATCACCATCGACGGTCTCGTGTAGCTGAGTACTGGATCTCATCCCCCTACCCACCTGTTAGTATCTCTCCCCAAATACCGTGTGTAAGCGTACAGGTATGGCCGATCCCAGTATCGTTATAGGCGAGCTGAGAAGCGTCGGAGTGGGACATGTTTTCCCCATTAGTGCGCCGTTGCGTGCAAGGTACCAACGGATACAGTACGTCATTATAGCGTGGCGGGGGGCGTTGAAACTGTAATAAAACCCTTTTATGCGTCATCCTTGCATCCAGATCTCATCAGAAAAGAAACCAAGTTGCACGCTCTCGCCAATTGCCTCACTCAGAATTGTTAGAATGCCGCGCTCATTGTCGGCAATTTCTACCCTGGAAGTCAAGAACCTGAACGACGACCAAATACGCTTCTATCATCCCGGTTATCCAAAGCCTCTGAACTTGTTATTCTGTCTTCCTCGGGTCGATTACAGTCCCGAAGACGACCTCTACGGCGTACATTATCTTACTGCCCTTACCGCCTGCCAAATCATCGCAAACAATGCCTTCGAGAAGGGATACCTATCCAGAAATAGTGAGGGCAATGATGCCGTTAGCAGCCATGAGAAGATTCTAGCCGAACGTGACTACTGGTTCTTTGTCGAGGATGACGGTAAGTTAAGTCGTTCTGTTCTGATGCCAGCTGCGAGCCTGAGGCCTGACTCTTCTTAGCCCGGTATCCAGTCGTTCCTAGTTTCAAAGACTGGGAATTTCCTCATGATCGCCTGCCCTCCTGGTGGACTGCCCCAAACTCGTGTTCAGGCATACACACTCGGCGTTGTGCCATCACCAATACCAGCTACGCTTTTACCCTGGCACACCTGGTTCCCAAAGAAGAGCAGCAATGGTTTCACAAGAATGGCATGGGGCTTTACGGCGGCGGATCGCGCACCATGGACGATCAGCATAACTTTCTTCCCCTCAAGGCAGATCTCTACGTCTGCTTTGATCAACGTGTTTTCGCCCTAGTTCCCAAGCTCAGTCGTGCACCCGACGGCGAAAGGTCTACACAGTATGTTTTGCAAGTTCTCGATGCTCGGGAGTCGGAGTTTGCAGCCCTTTACCAGAACCGCCCGGTTGAGAGCCTCACATCTGGAAGCCGAGAGTATCTCTTTGCGCGGTTCGCCTGGGCAGTCATCACATTGATCAAGCCCTTCTTGACATCCGGAGTTGGCCGTCGGGTTGTGAGGTTTCGTGTCAGAGATTCTGATGGCGATGGGGAGCAGGAAAACTTACGAGCAGAGATGCAGACCATCTTCCTCGATTCGAAGAAGCTGGTATCTTTATACAGCGGGCCTGGACATCGGAAGTCTCCTTCTTTAGATGAAACGTATGTCAACGATGAGTGGAACGAGGGCCAATTAGGCCGAACTGAGATGGAAGGCTGATTTGTAAACTCGAATATATAGACAAGTGGATACGACAGAAATGCCTGGGTGTTGATATTGCCTCTGCTGATGATTTATATCTAACTATTATATCTCCTTATTTCTCTAGGCTTTTGCCATGTTTGTCATTACACATTTTTAGCATGTAGATTGTTTACGTTTCTGGTCTAAATGCATTTGTTCTTACCCTTCCTCTGCGACAGCATCTACTTCAATTTTCTTCCCGGGTCCACTTGACACCCTAGAAGCACTGGTTACAGTTGTACAAAGTACATCAACTTCCCCTATGATTGGACTTCG
Source organism: Fusarium buxicola (assembly GCA_014899095.1). NCBI lineage: Eukaryota > Fungi > Ascomycota > Sordariomycetes > Hypocreales > Nectriaceae > Fusarium > Fusarium buxicola. Next base: position 255,584 of record JAAVUK010000059.1, on the reverse strand, counting down.
AGTCTATCAATACAGTAACAGAGTCGGGAAATCAAATTACCAAAAGGCCCGACTCCTCTAACCTAACTGCTCTTAAATCACCTTACTATTACAGATGTTTCATAGAGAGAGCGGGAACGACGAAAAGCACGACAAGAAAGCTTTGTGTCCTCGGAAACAAAAAGTGAAGTCTTTAGAGAGTAGTAAATACCGCAGCTGCCCGCAATACGCTCCGTTGACACCCAGCTCCTATGTGACACATAATGTAGCCAGAAACCTCAAGCCCATCAATGATCTATACCTAACCGCCTGGATTAAGATATAACCGCCTGGATGAAGATACACCCCCCCTGCATGAATGGCTTGACACTTCATTCTTTGGGCAACACTTTCCATCGCTGTAACATTTCTCACTCGCCCCGCAGTCACTATGATTCTTGCGCTTTCCATCATACCGTGGCTGACGTACCCTGCCATCGGAAGATTCGCAATCGACCACCGATGACCATTTCCCTACGACTGGCACGTACCTGCGACTCGTTTTAGAGAAGGGTGTTCTCAAAGACAGCATCAGCTTTTGGAGCGAGCCTGGTTTGTCCATCGGAAGTCAGGATGGCGATTCGTACTATGTCTCTGGGGGACTTTGCTGTCGGAGTCTAGATTGGAGGCATAAGATGGAAGGATGTAATTGAAACTGCCGTCCTCAAAGCAAGTCTCGCCAATGATGCCAGCGTTATTGGCGAGACTATACACAAAAATCCCCATCATGACGAAGCTTTCTTGCGGCTGACGCTACGCTCTGGAAGCTCGAGAAGTCGACAGATAGGAAGAACATTTGAGCAGACAGTAGTTGAGCTTTGATTCCTTGAATAGTAGCGGCAGCCTTAACTTCACTACGAGCACCCATATACACATTGGCATCACAGGCAGAGCAACTACAGTTGACTTGCCACTGGAAGATTTCAGGGTCTGAGTGAATCTGCGGAAGAAGTTGAAGGTGTCGACTCGTATACCTGCATTTCCATCTGTGATAAGACGCATCCGATTAGTAAGTTCCCGCAACGATCCGAGGGAAAAGACCGTGGATGGCATTTTGGAATATCAGAGAAGGGTAGGACCTGGGAACTCTAGCTGTATCCAGTATCCAATGGCTTTGAATAGGCTTGTTCACGGTAAATGTGAGATGAAAGGACCAAGGCCGCACCGCCACAGTCGGCATCAGGTCCGCTAGCGTCAGGGTTTTGGTCACACAACAGGTATATCGATACATGAAGAGTACAGAGCGTCTTATTACGAAGTTATGTAAATAGTCTAAGTATATACGGTGTGCTAGCCTAAGGACCATTATGTTGCTCCATTCGCTGTGGTATAGATCGTGCTAGTCTGACCATGGTGACGGTTGCATCTTGACTGATAAGACTGTTTTCCAAGCCTGCTTAGTCTAGCTCGTCGTGTTGGTGCGTCGCTCCCACTCGTACAAAGCCATCATGAACGGGCCAACACCGCGGGTGTCATCCTTGACAACAGGAACACTTGTGTAGTACTAAGTCCAACGTTAGCTTGATGTCACTGTGGAAGGGAACAAGATGATAAACCTACCTTGAAAGAAGCATCGCTGTTCAAAGAACCGACTTCGACGGTACCCTCCCAGGTGATGGTGCCGTCGGCGTTCTCAGTAACAAAGTCGTTGAGCAGGCCCTTGTACGCATTGGCAGCAGGCTGGGCATAAGTCTTGGTGTCGAGGTATCCGCGTCGAAGTCCAGCCAGCCAGCCATAAGTGAACATGGCACCAGCAGAGCTCTCGATATAGTTACCCTTGACACCCGCATGCTCCTTGTTCATGATCAACCACCAGCCATGGCTCTTGGCATCCTGAGCCTTCAGGAGGGCTGCAGCAAGCTGGTCATAGTAGCCGCGAAGACGCTCGTGGCCCTTGTGAGACTTGGGGAAGACTTCGAGGACTTCGATGAGAGACCAGAAGTACCAGCCCACAGCCCTGCTCCATACAAGAGGCGAAGCTCCCGTCTTGGGATCCGCCCAGGATGCCTTCTTGCTCTCGTCAAAACCGTGAACGGGAAGTCCGGTCTCCTTGTTGATGGTAACCTCCTGGATCTTGTCCCACTGGAGCACAATGTCGTCCCAGGCGGTGGCGTTATCGGCGTCAAACTGGGAGGTCCACTGAGCATAGAAGGAGTCGGCCATGAAGATACCGTCAAGCCACATCTGGTCCGGGTAGGTAGGATCCCGGTGCCAGAATCCTCCAGTAGGGGTTCGAGCATGTTTGTCGAGTCTGTCGCGGATGGTTTCGGCAGCAATCTTGTACTTCTTCTCACCAGTCTTCTGATGCCAGTAAAGAAGGTTCATGCCAATTCGATAGTTGTCGAGCGAGTCTTTGGTAGTGTCGTATTTGATCAGGGATCCGTCTGGTGCGACTACCTTGTCAATCTCGCCGTGATACCACTCAAGAAGCGTCTCGTTCTTGGTCAACTCGTAAGCGGCCTCGTAGCCCTCGAAGACAACGCCACGGCCGTACCAGTACGCTCTCTGGGTTTCCTTGTTGTTCCGGATCCAAGAATCGGCCATGCGGGCAAGAAGGGTCTCAGCTGCAGCCACATTGGCGGCAGCCAAGGCGGCGAACAAGGTCTGGAACTTCATGATGTTCAATGGCGGTGACCGACAGAGACAAGTAGTTGAGGCGGTTGTTGGTCCAAGCCAGAGGAGTGAAGAACCACTACAAGAGCGGCCAGACGAGAGTTTTATCAACGTCGGTGGGTATCTTCAAGGTGATCCACATCAAGGTACTGGACATATTCTGGAAACTGGCATAATTCTTCCGTGGCCCGATTCCATCATGTCCACACTGTTGAACCAACAGCTCTCATCTGTAGGGTTGGACCTTGACTTGCCTTACGTGATTTGCAAGGTACGAACGTAGCCACAGCTGCCCCTTGTTTCATATTGAGCAATTACCGCCCTACGTCGCATCGTATTCGCGGATCGTCGACCGAGCCCGTTTTTCCCACCATTCAAAAGCCAGGGCTAGGCTCCGCTTGAGCCAGACAACCCTGCGACCCTGTTCTAAGAGGCAGGGCAAAAGGAGAAGAGATAACCAACATGTTCCTGTGCAATTACCTACACGCTGTAACTTTAAACGTGGTTCGGAAGATCATGCCTCTCTAGAGCGCAATCACCGTGGATGCATATCGGACAGAGTTCAGCCTATGTACGTTCTGCCCCGAGTATTCCGTGGGAACTTGTGCCTTCTGCTATTCGAGCGCTAAGGTTGAGAAGCCAGAGTTGACGCCTCGTTTTGTTGTTTGGGGCTAGAGGCATGTGGCATGTTCACGCTTGGAGGCTTTGTGGGAGAGAAAGAGCAACATGAACCGAGGAAGATGGTATATCTCAAGACCAACTACGATCTGCGTAACAACAAAGATAAAAAGCTTGTGATAAGTGGTATTCATACTCTCCTCCAGCTACCCACTGAAAGGAAGAAGCTCAAGAATCTGCCTTCTCTTGGTGCAAAGCATGGCCTTTCCCGTCGTTGTCGCTCAACGCCGAGTCACTTCGCCTCGGTGCCATTACTGCAGCCCAAATATCCCAGTAAAGATACGTCAACTCAGTCGCTTCGCCCTCAGATTCTGCTTCAGATCCCACTTCAACAATTCGCCATCTTGCTCGCTCGAAGCGCTCACGACATTGGGCGTTCATGTTCGCAAAGCGCACCTCAAGGCCTCCTCCTCCGTATGTTTTGAGAGCGGCAATGAGGTTCTTCAAATGAATAACCGCAGTTGTGTCAATCATATTGACACGAGAAAAATCGAGCACGATGATTGATATGCCTAGGAGCGATGAAGTGTCGTTGATGTCAGCTTTCTTTCGTAAACGAGCAACTCGTTTCTCACCCACGACAGACCAGTTACGCTCCGTTTCAGGGCCATGGCTTCCGTTATAGACTGGCGCGTGGAATGTTTGGATGTCGTCTAATATCCTAGATGTGTTCCGGAAGGCGTTTGGAAAGAAAAGTGATTCATTAAAGGTGAAAACCCTCGTACCACTGGGAATAACCAACGACGTCGGACGTAGACCCCCGAAGCCCTGTGAGCCTTCGGGGCTGGATTCAACGTCGGCACCATTTGACGAAAGCCGCGTAAACACTTGGCGAAGCAAAACATAGACAATGTTGAACCCAACAGCGCATCCAATGCCCACCTCACTTGAAACGAACAGTGTAACCCAAAGGGCAAGCATAGAAGAGATGAAGTCGGCCAGAGAAGTTTTCCAGTACTGGTAAAATGTTGACGGAGGAGAAATGAGCCCCCAGACAGCGGTGATGATAATGGCAGCGAGTGTAGCCTTCGGAATCCAGTAGAGGGTACCCACAAGCTCATAGACACATACCAGAACAACGGCCATGGTTACAACGCCAGAGAGTGGAGATTTGACATTGCACGATGAGTTAACAGCTGTGCGGGACATGGCACCTCCAACACCCATAGCATGAAAGAAGCTGTTGAAGAAGTTGGTAATCCCAAGATAGCAGAGCTCTTGACTCTGGTCAGATGTGTAGTGGTTCTTGACGGAAAACGCTCGAGCAATAGCTAGATGTTCTACCGCAGAGCCAATGAAGACGGCGATACTGCGACCCGCAATCTCGGGAATGAGGTCCGTTCTTGGCATTTTCGGTGCTTGCTGGCCTCTGGACTTTACTTTGACGACATCGAAGAGATAGCCTTCTCGGTTCTTGTTCACTGCGTAACTTACGCCCGTGAAGAGAACGAGCGCAAGAAATGCCCTTGTGATGGACAAGAACCAGACAATCTTGTTGGTTTTCCCCCATCTCTTTCCAGACTTGTCGAGGATCGTGAGAAAGAGTATCCCCGTAAACCCAATCAGACATGCCCAGCCATTCGCGTTGGGCAGCTCATGAAAGATGTCGTGAATTTGTGTAGCAGCGCCGTCGCCAACGTTGGCCTCGCCAAGGAGCGAATCCATCTGATTGAGGATGATGGTAATGGCAATGGCCGTGATGAAACCGCTCAGAACAGGCAAAGATATAAACTCGAGGAGAAAGCCGAGCCTGAGGAAACCCAGGACGATGCCGTAGATGCCCATCATGAAGGCTGTTGCCGAGGCGATCTCGGAGGGAGTCCATCGATCTTGTAAGGCGTGGACATTTTCCGAGGTGAGCAAGCCGATGAGCGACGTTGGACCTGTTGATACGTCTTGAGAAGTATTAGCGCAGGTGCCTCTAAAGCAAGACTATTGGTTCCTCTATACTAACCTTTCGTAGATCCCATAAAAGCATAGAGAACGGCAGGCAACCAGCTGGACATCAGCCCATACTCAACAGGTATATTCGCAATCTTCGCATAAGATAGGCCCTGAGGAATAAGCATGAGGCCGATGGTCAAGCCTGCAATCAGATCGTTGATGATCCATCGTGGGTTGTAGCGTGGCAGCCAGCCGATTATAGGTACCTTGTCTGCAAGGTATTGCACAGTCCCAGACGGCAAAGACCGAGCCCCTGAAGCTCCCAGTCGCGCTGCTCGATTCCAGGTGGCATCAGTTTTGAGGTCTGTTTTCACCGTTTCCAGGAGTTTCATAGTGATTTGTTTAGCTTTGAAAAAGGGGAAGGGAGAGTGATTTGAGACGGAGTTGTTTCAACGATAACAGGATGCACCCTAGGTTGATATAGAAGTGCGGGACACCTAAATCTTCGCAATCCTACTATCACAGCATACCTTGGAGCTTATCTTTCTTCAACTCAGATGGGGTAACAGATGTCATGTGCCAGTGGTGGACAGCCGTGATCACTTACAGCTCGAGGTTATCACATCGAACTGTGTTGCGATGGCCATTCACCGTACACCACCAAAGTCCAGTGACTGCAGAGTTAATTGGATAGGAATGCGAATGAAACCCTGTACGAGACGGAGATTTTCTCTTTACAGTGACTCAGTTACGTCGAGTCTCTGACGACGCCGAATGCCGAAAGAAGTCCTCCAGACTCAAAGGCACTCGGTCAATTGGATCAGATCTACCGATTGCTATCTCCGGATGATACACAGAAGTGCCCCTAATCGCTTGGGATGGGAAATTCCTACGCTGATCACACTTGTGATTACTCTATCTGGGGCGAGACGGAAGTCGATTAGCCGGTGTGGGAGGGTTACGTGTGCAACTACAGCCACACTACAAACTGCTGACCGCACCACAGAGCTCCATTCGATCGACCTTCCCAGACGGGATACTCAAGTGTGGGGTGAAACTTGGATCGGCATCAAGTAAAGAGGCTTTGGTGAATGCGCAAGATGTGTTATTGTTCACTGTATGCATTCGGTCTACCCAAAAGGCAGCTTTTGGATATAGATGATGACGACAAAAGCCTTAGTAGTATGTGTAGAAGGACCGTTTTAGTTTTCGAACTTGTTATCATTGAAAGTAGACGGTTTATTGACTAAGAAAACTTTAGATGAGGGCTGGCCATTTCTCAGATGCCTGTTGCAGCTGTGGGGACGTTATACGGCGACTAGGTATCTTAGCACTGCCCATGGCGAACTGTCTAGTAGTAATTAATATTTGGCAAGGACAGTCATGCCTTAGCCGACCCAAGCACATGCTTGTAGTTGCCAAGACCGGCGGCATCTACGCCCCGACATAGCCGGTTTGTTACAAATCCTCCTCCTCAACAGGCCACGCAGCCCAGCCAAGCATAATCGCCACTTTCAGAGCTGCTGCTATCCACAAAGCTCCTGCTGTACCCAGCTCACTCTTTGCAATAAACCCTCCGATTACAGCACCGAGCAGAACCAACAGTGGTGCTGCGACTCGCCGATTCCTCTCTGCATTGACAAGGACGCTCTCAAACAACTGGGCATCAGAGAACAAGTCGCAGTAGATACTCGTTAGGACAACGCTAGTCAGAGCATTGTACTTCAACGCACGACTAGCAACAGCCTGACCACAGCTTTGGAAAGCAATCAAAATAATAGGCACGATAACATACCAAGGGACATCGTCAGGGCCAGCGCCCCTGGGTCCCCAGGTAAGAATAGCTGCTGCAGCCACGATGAATACTGTCTGTATGGCGAAAGAAAGACAGAGTATCCATTTTCGTCTCGGCGATGGTGAGAAGACGCGGTGAAGGCGACTAAAGAAGAATGAACCGATGCAGAAAGCCAGTATAGAAGAACCAGACTTTTTCCAACGATTCGTTCCAGCTGTTGGACCAAGGCCAAGGTACACTGTATTTCCTGCAATGAACAAAGTCAGTACCACAGAGAGAATCGGAATGCCACCATAATCAAGCTCACCAGTTTGCATAGAGACAAAAGCGCCCCAAGTCGAGATGGAGGCGCTGTCGAGAATGCCTGTGATGACATAGCATGCCAGAAGCATGATATCAGCCCAGTCTCGACGAGCGTCGGCGCCTAATTTTCTATGTAGCCATAACTTTGAATTTGTGTTGGTACCAAGCAAGGGCTGGGTTTCTTCACCACCGGCTACAGTAGCAGTCTCGGCCCTGTCTGAGGTGATTGCGCCATAAGCCGTCGTGTTGGGGATTTGAGCCATTGAGGTGAAACCGTTGGGACAAGTCGAATCCGATGATGTTGTCGAAATGATGTGTGCATACTGCATCAAGAAGAAAACCCCGGTTCGACCGACCTCCAGGACCCTCACGAGCTTTATTAATGTTTACTCGCTACATAGAAACTGGACGTAAACACTAACTCACTAATAAGATCGCCCTGTAAGATCGTCTCGGAAATATCCTTCCACCTACCCGTGCCAAGAACCCAGGCAAGCCAGTTACCGTCAGCCTCCCGCCGTCTCATCCGTATCACTCTGCACCGTAATGGGCTGGAATCCTATACGTTACATCATATTTCCCCTCGTATCACTGCATGAACATTATCGTTCGCCAGGTGCCGATCATCCGAATCCCCGCATTCCGTCCGCAGTCATCTCACCCTCCCTTGTTACACCAGACGGCATTTCTTCCCCATGAGGACGCGGTTCGGTCATCAACCGGTAATCGCTTTCTCGGCATTGTTCAGTGGTTGTTTGGAGAGCTTAGCGTGATGACGACAAGTCTACTTAATTCTTGAAGTCATTGAAAACTTAGCCCTTATTCCGCCCGATAATACTCACCTTCACTCAGGCAGAACACAGTTGCACCGTCCATCTCTCTTCGCCCCCAGTCAAGTTTCTTCTGAAAGCTCTTTCAAAATGCATCATCGTCTTTTCCTTGGTATCTCGACTCTTTTTAGTGTCGGTGCCGGGGTCCCAGTTCAGGACAGTCCTCGTCAGCGTCTGATCAACGGACTTGGTCTGCCATCTAGCTACCGCGGCGTGACCGGTGGCAAGCCGCTCCCGTTCACCTCCAAGTCTAAAGATCCGTACACGCCTGAGTATAGAGATCCAAACGACAATGCAGTAGATTCTGTCGGAGAAGACCTGAATCCTCTCCCATGGTGGGACGGTCTTGGTGCTTCAGTTCTGGGTCCGTGGAATAAGCAGCGCTCTCGCCAGAACCCAGATATTGTCAGGCCACCAAGCACTGACAAAGGCGACCTGGCAAATATGCGATGGAGCTTTGCCGACTCGCATATCCGCATCCAGGTACGTGGTCCTAATGACGACGGATTCCAAGTTGCTACAAGTGACTGAATGACTGACGCTCACCAGGAAGGCGGCTGGACCCGCCAGACAACAATACGCGAGATGTCAACAAGTGCTCAACTGGCTGGCGTAAATATGCGGCTCGGTAAAGATGTTATTCGAGAGCTACACTGGCATAAAGAGGCCGAATGGGCTTACGTGCTGGATGGAGAGGTTCGAGTGACGGCACTTGACTATGAAGGCGGGAACTTCATTGATGATCTGAAGAAGGGAGATCTCTGGGTTGGTGCACTCGCATATGCTGTGTTTCCAGCATGCTGACCATCCCAATAGTACTTCCCCAGTGGCGTACCTCACTCCCTTCAAGGCCTCAGCCCAAATGGCACCGAGTTCCTCTTGATCTTCGATGATGGGAGTTTTTCTGAAGAATCCACCTTCCTTCTCACTGACTGGCTTGGTATGTGACCTTGTTCACTGTAGCCGTCCACAGATCCTCCGCTAACAGCCACAGCACACACGCCAAAATCTGTCATCGCCAAGAACTTCAACCTGGCACCTGAAGTCTTTGCCCATATTCCTAAAGAAGAGAAGTACATCTTCCAGGGTAGCCCACCCGGCTCACTTGAAGACGCGTCCCCCAAGCGCAAAGAGGTCAAGAAGTCAAAGTACAACTTCACACACCGAATGCTTGAGCAGGAGCCCTTGAACTTTACAGGTGACGGTGGTCAAGTGCGCATTACTGACTCCCGCAACTTCCCAATCTCCAAGACCGTCGCTGCAGCGCACGCTATCATTGAACCTGGCGCCATCCGAGAGATGCATTGGCACCCATCAGCCGACGAGTGGTCTTTTTTCATCAGGGGTCGCGCTCGGGTCACCATCTTTGCGTCTGGGGGTAATGCCAGAACCTTTGACTATCTTCCTGGAGATGTCGGTATCGTGCCCCGTAACATGGGTCATTTTGTGGAAAACATTGGCGACGAGCCCGTGGAGATGCTGGAGATCTTCCGCGCCGATGAGTTCAGGGATATCTCCCTATTCAAGTGGATGGGCGAGACTCCAAAGAAGCAGGTTGTTGATACCCTTTTTGCCGACGACCCTAAGAACGCAAAGATCTTCCTTGACAGAATCAAGGACGCGGATAGCAAAGTTATCACAAAGCCTGACTTTGTTGGACCTGGGGCTGACGTCAATCAAGACCTGTAGTTAAATAATTCAGGTTGGCAGCTTCGGTAGTTTCAGCAACATATAGTACAAGAGTCCTGTACAGTTGACTTTCTCGACTCGGAGCGGCGCCAGCTTGGAAGCCGTTTCCGTTCAACGACTCGCTTCTCTATATACAAAGACTCATTATACAGTGTGCTTTTCCTACGCCGCTATTACCAGTCCCAGCCATACCGGGTCCGGTAGTTAGTCTGGCTAGACTAGTATGGACAGCATGACTACTGAAGGCGCAAATCTCACGACCCTGCAAACTGACGACTCTGGCACTCGCCTCAGCTCACAAACTGGTTCGGCGTTGCCTCCATCAACTACGGCTGAGGAGCCTGCGGAAACTTCCACTGCTTCTTCCTCTGAGAGCTGTTGTACACTACTTCCAGAAAACCGACAATCCGAGCGCTATATGTGACAAACAAAAGGGGTCTACCCTATGCTTGCTCTTGGCCTTCCCTTTTGCGAAAAGCCCAAGAGGGACTCTCCTTTGCAGTCATTAAGCAGAGAGTATTATGAGAATTGTCTGGAGATCTCGGGCGTGGGGCTTCAACTTGAGATTTCACCCAAGATCCCTCACTCTGGATAAAGTCGACCGAGTGCCCAGAGTGAGGATCCTGTCTGGACCATGGAGAATACTGGCGATGCTCTCGTGATCGCAACATCCCCTGACCTCTGCAACTCCCTAGCCCACAACTACGCAGACGAGTGAACCCGCCATGACAAATACCCTCGTTTAGGTGTTTCTTGAGAGATCTAGGCGTGGAAAAGCTCTGGATGATTTATTTAAGCGGAACCACAACTACTATCCCAACAACAAGAGGTCCCAACAAGAGGTCCTGCTACGCAATCGGACGCTTCGAGCCATCTAAATACTTGTACGTCTACAGTCCCGGCCAATATGAACAGATGCAATTACAAATGTCTGCGAAACTTTCCAGCCACGATATACTTAGACTACTCAGAGGGCTTTACAAACATTCCCCACAATCTTCGCACCTCAATCAGGCATATCAGCTAGAGTTGTTTTGTTTTCTAACAAGGCCCCCAGCACAAAGCCCCATGTTTCATCTTTTCCACATCTAGGGCAACTTAGGATTGGTCATACCACTAGCAAAGCTCAAGACGGGATATATGAAAAGTATATTACTTATTAAGCTGCTTTAGTATCAATGTGGCCCATTTGTGCGTATTAAGCTCTGTCTTGGTTCCGGATTTATGACTGGGCCCGCATCTTCCCTGTTTCCGGAACGCACTCCGACCGGCTGCCGTCTTTAGTCTAGCTGTGGCTCTTGCGGCTCCCTTTCTCATTGGCCTGATAGCGAGCAGTCGTCAATGGCTTTTACGCGGGCTGACACTATCGGGTTAGGTCCTCAAATAAGCCAACGAGTGTTAATATCAATCCCGGTCTTTATGCCTTACAGTGGTGGTTTCCATGGCCTGATCTGCAGGGAGGAGCAAACTGATAAGAGCGTGAAAGAACTGTTTGGGCCACGAAAACCCCTTCACTTCCCCGCATTTCACTGCGTCTCACTGCATCTGTTCATCTAGTATCATCAAAGAATCTCTGAAGATGGCTGAGCCCACTCAAAGTCTGCATGGTCAATCAACTCAAGAGTTGCACGACATATTGGCTGAGACTCCGTTGCAAGCAGATGTGGGCAGGCCATCCACGACCCGATGCGAATGTAACACAAAGCTGATTGTAAATACTTCTAGGATGCTACCCTGCATGCTAACAGCTTCAGAAACTCGTGAGTCCTCTAACCAGTCCAGTCTAACCCTACCTCACATCTTGTACAGTCAAGCATCGGCGGGCCATTCGAAGTCTATTACTTCCAGTATTCTGAATTACAGGTATGCCACTACAATAATATCCTATCTGTGCATTTCTAATACTTGCTATCCAGATACGAGGTTTGTACTCTGGGCTACAATTATCATCAAATGCCAACATTTTCATAGAATGGACGCCGGTATCATGCATTCCGTGAGGGTGCTTATCTTGTGGTATGTAGCGGGTTTCCCTTTTAGGATATGATATCTAATAGATGAACTTACTTAATTAATATGAAATAGCCCAACGATGATGAAGAACAGGAACGAATGGATCTGGGACATCACATCTACCGCCTACTGCTCGGCGGGAATCTTCACCTCGCCCCCATTGGCGATGAAGCTCAACAAGTGCTTGACCTCGGTACGGGCACTGGTATCTGGGCAATGGACTTTGCAGAGTAAGGTCTCACCACAGTAGATATAATGGTGATTGTGTTTCTGATGAGATGGACCAGCGAGCATCCTTTAGCAGAAGTCCTAGGAACCGATCTCAGCCCAATTCAGCCTCCATGGTGCGATAAAGCCTGCCAGCTTGATGTCAGGATGATTTGCTCATGAAATCCATCATCTAGGACTCCGCCTAATTGTTTCTTTGAAGTCGACGACTTCGAGTCGGATTGGCTCTACCGCCAACCCTTCGACTTTATCCACGCCCGGGAGCTGGAAGGCTGCATAGGCAACAGCGAGCTCTTCTTCCAGCAAGCTTTCGAAAACCTGACCCCGGGAGGTTATCTTGAGATGCAAGCTGTTTACTCGGACTTCAGGTCTGATGACGGCACGAAAGACAAGGCCGAGAATGCTGTCCTGTGGATGAAAACCCTTTCTGAGGGTTCTACCAAGTTTGGAAAACCATTGGATGCCGCAATTCGGTGGAAGAAGGAGATGGAAGAAGCAGGTTTCGAAGATGTTAGGCAAGAAATCTACAAGGTCTGAGTCTCACACAAGTCGATCATCCCAAGGCTCGAGTGCTAATAATGACAAAAGGTTCCGATTGGACAATGGCCAAAAGACCCGATACTCAAGGAGATTGGAAAATTCCAGGCTGTCCAAGAGTCTAAAGTCATTGCATCTTACACTCCTGGAGTCTTCTCGCGCGTCCTTGGCTGGAAGGAGAATGAAATCCAGGTATTCATGGCCAAGGTCAAAAAGGATCTTTCAGATCCATCTATTCACCTTTATGTGCCAGCCTATGTCATCTGGGGGAGGAGGCCTAGATGATTGAAGTCACCAACGTCATATAGCCAAGTTTTTAGGCTCTTTTTAGTAGAGGTGGCGGTGACCCCATTTGTTCAGAAATATTGGTTAAGCCAGCGCTGCCTATACCCATTCTTCCAATCCATAATGTGTAAACATCCTATGTACCGGACCAAACGTATTCTTCTTCGTTGTTGGTCGGAGGAAATCGATTGAATGTATTGATTAGCTAGATACTTGCACTGCTCGTGCTATACAGCGTAAGAAAGGTATAGAACACGGACTCTTGTCCTGTCATAGGCCAGAAATTCCCAGATGCCATTCATCGTCAACCCACTGTGTAGGTAAAATAAGCCCGGTAAATATCTCTAGATCCCTTTAACAGTTAAAGTTGATACGGCACTGGGATGAGGTCGCGACTCCAAGGCCATAGAAGTCACTGTCGTTCTTGGGTTCCTCGCCTTTGATATGCGTCTGGTCGCCATAGGCACCATGGCACTCACTATAAGCGTCCACGTTAGCTTGACTTTGGATTTCCATGTCTGGGCGTTCTGGCTTAACTTACGAAAAGGTATTGCCTCCACAGGTAGCACCCCATTGGATGCTGTTCTCAACACCATCGACACGGAAGTCAATGAAGTCGGAGCAGATACCAGCGCAATGCCGGCATTGGTCATATCTCCCGACCTCTTTGTTGTCTTTGAAGACTATAACGCCCGAAATGACATTGACTGTAGTACCTCCAGGTCCGGCACCCGCGCTGTTGGTTCTAAAGTACCCGACGGCATGGCACTGGGCACCCAGAGCCGCAGGCAGGTTGGAGAGCAGCAGCGCAGCGGTAGCGAGGACAGTGTGAGGGAGCATGATGGGCGATGTAGTCGAAATGGTAAAACTTGGTGTGGCAAGAAGATGTATGAGGCTGTGGTGGGGTGCTTGGAATGTGTGAAAAGGTTGGTGTTGTGGATGGGAGTGTTCAAGTAGGAACGTCCAGGACTTATATAGATAGTTCTTTATTCCATAAACTGGCAATGACCCGTACTGTAGAATACGGCATGTCGTGTTTTGTCCATTCGTATACGTAATTAGGATCATCATATGTGGGCTGAATTCCAGGTATCGACACCTGGATATCCACGGCCCCTTGCAAGACAGCCAACTCGAAGTGAAGAAGGCTGTATTGATTGGCTATCTTGTTGAGAACGATAACTTTAGCAGCATATAACTCGGCAGGCCAGTCAAGTTCGTTTACATTATCACTGCCTCAAGGACGTCTACTGCCGGTGAGTTGTGGCTTTTCTTCTTCCGCAGCATTTCCTAGTCAACGCTGATTCCTCTAGTCTGAAATCCAACGGAGCTGTCAGATGAAGAGCCAACTTTCCAACATTACATGCGCCGTTGATTGTGATGCCTGCTCAAGAGTGGAGGTTTTGCAACCTTGTGGGGAAAGAATCCTTCCGATGGGGCAGACCAGCTGGCGATATGGCTCCCCACAGTTGGTGAGACCTTTGTTCGGATGGTCGGGCGGTTCCTCCGCAGATGGATAGTCAAGGCAACAATATTAATATCTCGGCTTTGGGGCAGTTGACCGTATATGTGCCCCTGCCACCTCGAACGAGCCCCCAGCCTTGTGCATGGAAGGATCCAAGGAGCAACAATTCGCCGGCCCCTGAGTGCGATGGATATTTCCGAAGTCGATGACATCAGGAGCCCGGTTATCCTGGCTTGCTGGGCCTTTCAACGTGAGAGTGTGGAGCAAGTCTTCGTAGTAAAGGCCTTGGGACCATAAATTCGGCTTCCCTAGTTGGTATGCACCACATGAACCGCTATCAAGTCCAACTAAGGTTAAATATGGTTAAAAAGTGGATTGTGGCCCTAACTGGCATGTCTGGACTGACGCCGACGCATGTAAGTAGACTGGGAACTCGCAAACCTGAACAATGATGAGTATAGTAGATATAGTTTCTTAAGCAGACCTCGATTGTTTCGTTTTCCTAGGCCAGTTGCCGAGATTTGACTCCATCCACTGTCATTCATTCCGTAGCTATTTCAGACAGTCTACATATAATAGCGAGCAAGACGAAATATTATCCTTATTAAGGGATTCACACGTTGCGTATGCTACACTCACTGACCGCTTTGAGAGGTCCCTTCTTTTCTTTTGCTCTTTCCGACCAGTCGTCGTGCAAGAAACGCCGTGTCCAGATCGGAGTCGGCTGGAGCTTGCAAGAGAGTCTCTGAGCCTCCACTCGTTGTGGACACCTACTTCTCCACCCAAACAGGCCGGGGTATTCTCCTCCACGGACGAATAACATATAGTGGAAATGAGGATTCAGTTAATTCTATAGGCCGGCATACGAGCCTTGTATGTCTTTATATCTAGCACCCACAATTGCCCGCAATCAAGGCCCTCAAGTCGGGCCGTGACATGGGCCTTATTACAAAACGGGTAACCCAAGTCACCTGTAACTTATTTCTCCGTAATTTTCACGGGTTACCCAAAGGAAGCACTCCAGAGCCACAGTTGGCCTCGGAATTATTTTAGTCAATCTTTATTCTCCTACATATCCATTGCTCTAGACACCCAGTGCAAACATAGTAAACGGAGTGACCATCGTAGATCGCATCCTTGGCTAGGCAATGAGTGAGCTTTTACGATCGACCTTCAGTATGTGGAAAAATAGCTAGAGTAGCACCCCCGGCGCTATGATACGTTATCTGGTGATAACCCATAGCAGGCCCCACAGATTCATCTTGGCAATCAAAGCAGATATGCTCCGTACGGACCACGAGACCTGACCAAGACTTTGTATGGACCCACAGTATGCTGCCTGAGATAATACTAGCTAATGAAACTAAGAGGGTTCCTGTATCCCAGGTCACGTTGATATTTGGCGGACAATGAGTGGCTGAATAAGTTGATTGCCAGTTTGTAAGTCTTGAAAAAATGGTCTTCAACGATACTGTTACTTACTAGTAGCACTGAAGGAACAAGAAGCTAGTATCATGTTGCAATTCGAAATATGTTACAAAAAGTTGTGTGCTTAATTGCAAGTCATGAGTTAAAGGGAAGCTCACTTCGCGCAACGAACACCGTGGATACTGATACTACGGTATCTGATATGGAAGAGAGCCCCCATGGTTTATGACATTGGCCAATCGGGAGAGTTTGTATCCATTCGAGATCTTTCCCACCAATTATGTATTTCCTCCTTTCTGTTCACAGGTTAAATTTGTATCGCAGCTGTGGAAGATGCCGTGTTAAGCCACAGAAGGTAATGGTGTACAATTTGGTTTAGCCCCTTGCGGTGCTACGATAGGAATATAACAACACACTACTAAGAGAGTCCCCCGTAGCGGGCTAGCATCAAATGACACGAAACATATTGGTCTTGACTCCTCTCTTGAGCCCTTCAGCTTTCCCGTTTTCATACTCGACTCCGGCGCCGCCACCTTCACCCGACATCATTTCCAATTTCTCCCGAAGTTCCTGGTCTAGCTCAGCGGTCGTCTTCTTGTGGCTAGCAGTAGAGGTTTGGGTGTTGAGGCTTGTTGACCTTTTGCCAACCCTAACGCTGGCTTGCGCCTGGCTCCTTGGCTCCAGGGGTTCGTTCCTGGAGAGAGTTGACGCTGAGGAGGCTCGTGAGGGGCTCGTATGGAACAGCCTTGGGCGACCATTTATTCGCCAGTTTGCGACCGCAAGTGTACGTTTCATTGTTACGTAGATTGGCTGCTTTATGTTGATGGGAGAGAAAATAACGTTACAGACGAGGTTCAAATGATTGGGGTCCACGCCGCATTTTATTCCAATTCGGGATACGTCATCGACACGTCAAGGAACAGCGTCATTGGTTGGAGAAGATAAATTGATAGCCTTGCACCGTGGTTGAGCAGCGAAGAGTTGAAACGCAGTCTGCCAGCTGGATATGACTTATTCCGCGACTCTGTAACTTCAGCGAATAGCCAGGGTGCCATTGTCTGGTACATTTTAATCTGCTGTCCATCCCTCTCAAGTTCAGTATCGTGGTCATGTTCCTATGGCAGAAGGATGACACTACTGACGCCCTCAGATGCCCTTTGGCTTTGGCCGCGTCTGATCATAGTTCGGAATACCCGGTACAACGACTTGCTGTTCGAGTCTTCAGCTTATCTTCAGTAGCCAGCCATCCGCCTCAGTCTCCCCCCTAGGGTTAACACCTCCCCACATGACAACTCCTTTGCCATCCAAGCATGTATCAGCACCAAAGAAGCCCCGAGGCCCAGGGTGTACCTTGCCAGCTGATTCCTTCATCTCAGTGGGAGCAATCTCGATCTCATGCCAGCTGAAAGTCCCAGACTCGGTGCCTGGAAGGTTACCTCGAATGGCGTCCTTGACACGGGAAGCGCTGTAGCCAGCCGAAGGAAGCTGCAATGACCACATGTCAGAGTAGAACGGGTGGTCCTCGGTGTAGGTTTTGTCTGACGAAGCTAGTTCAGCGTCCTGTCGACTGCCAAGCAGATAGAGGAGATAATGTCTTCCGAGACCAGTCGTCACATGGACCAATGCGCTTCCGACGCGTGGTCGAGGGCCAGGAATCAGCGGGTTGGTCGGAAAGTCAACGGTGGACCACTCAGGAACAGTGGCCAAGTCTCCATCCTGAAGAGAGCCGGGCTTCACAATGTGGATTGAGCCATGGACGTCTGAGTCGCCGCTGATGGAGTAGAGTGTGCCATCGACAAACTGAGCGGCCAACGACGCTGCGGGTGCGGATGGCAGCTCATGCCACATTCGCGTTGTAAAATCAAAGAGCCAGGTTCCAGTCGTGGGCTGTCCGTCCTCGAGCCCCCCGTGAAGAATCAAGAGGTCCTTCTTTTCGTCGAGGAAGATCTGATGGTTAGACCTAGGTTCTGGCACCTTTCCCACGGCGGTTATCCTTGACCATTTGAAGGTATTCGAGTCCCACAACCACAAGCTAGACTCCTCGTTGGGTGCGTGGCCGTCGCCTTCTTGTCCACCGTGAATGACAAGAGCATCGCCTCGAGCGCAAGCAGCATGATTCAGTCGAGGTGATGGGACAAGGTCCTCCTCGCCCACCGCTGGGTAGCATGCATACTCGTGATCGCCTGGCTGCTCGCCCGGGAGAGACACGACGTGTACGTCATTGGAGCATAGATCGTCTTGTCCCTTGCCGCCGAAGATGAAGGCCTTGTTACCTATCGTTGTGATGGTATGATTGGACCGGGCCAATCCGAGCCTGTAGTATTTGTGAGCTTCATTTCATCTTGATGGCCCTCGGAGAAAGAGGGCGTACGAGTCGTCGGTTGCTGGAGTCGAGGCTATTTGACTTAAGACGGCCGTGAGAGGGTGTGTCGGTCGCGCCACGGCCGCTACTGCGCCGGCCTCGACGCCTGTCGAGATGATCTGCTCTGCAACAAGTGCTCCTGCTGCGACTTCTGCCATGTTTGTTGTCTGTGACGTGAGATGAGGTATATCAAGTTGAATGTCTCCCGTCTTGAGGAGATATGTGCAGGAGTAAGTAACGATGACGGGAATGACGTGGGAAATTGGCTGGCTTGCATGACGTAACCGCTCAGGTTTAAAGTGGTTCAGGAATGTAAGCTTATTTAAAAATAAGCCTCGATATACAGATACCGAGTATAGTGAATAAAAAAGAGTACATTCTTGTAGGATTCATCCTCAGCCTTTCCCAACAGTAATCAGATTCGGCCACATTGGCACGTCATACTGTAAAGCAATAAACAGTGCCCGGGACCCCCGCATTCCGTCGGAAAGCACCCGCGATTCCGCCAGCCATGAAGTGAGTTGCCAGCTTCGGCAGTCGGAGGCTAGCAGCGGATATCAATCAGCCCGGGTACCAGACAAGAGACGACACTGGGGTGACATAAGAAGGGCGTGGCTGTCCTGGAGTGTGACCTGGAGAGCTGAGCTTTTGGAGATGCTTCCCAGTCTCTCAACAATACTGGAAATCCAAAGTGCAATACTGCTCACAGTGAGGCGTCGAATCTTTCAAAATGTCCGAATCCAGCTACACGCTCTATTCCTACTTCAGGTCCTCCTGTTCCGCTCGTCTCCGAATCGCCATGAATATTAAATCAATCCCCTATG
Source organism: Fusarium buxicola (assembly GCA_014899095.1). NCBI lineage: Eukaryota > Fungi > Ascomycota > Sordariomycetes > Hypocreales > Nectriaceae > Fusarium > Fusarium buxicola. Next base: position 236,632 of record JAAVUK010000059.1, on the reverse strand, counting down.
AAATGGTCCCCGTCAATCTGCTCAAGAATGAGCAAATGTCGGACGACCACAAAGCTCTCAACCCGTCAGCATCTGTCCCAGTACTCGCCTGTCGCACCTCAGAGGGCCATCCTTTCAAGGTCGGCCAATCAGTGGCTGCCTTGGAGTTTCTGGAAGAGAAACACCCCGACTACCCATTGCTTCCCCCGCTGTCTGACCCAGAGGCTCGGGCTACGGTGCGAGCTCTCGTCAATATCGTCTGCGCCGACACTCAGCCCGTCACAAATCTAAGAGTCATGCGCCGTGTGAGGGAGCTCGGGGGCAGTGCCGAAGATTGGAACTGTCAGCTCATGACTGAAGGCTTGAACGCTTACGAGAACGTGGCAGTGGGAACGGCTGGCAGGTATTCTTTTGGGGATGACATCACGATGGCAGATGCTTGTCTCATGCCGGCTATATGGGGCGCCCAAAGGTTTGGGGTTGACCTGACATCTTTTCCGACTATCAGCAAGGTGGTGGAAAATCTGAAGCATCACCCTGCTGTGGTCAAGGCACACTGGAAGAACCAGCCGGATACCCCCGACAATTTGAAGGGCTAGATGAGGCTCACTGGAACAGAGCAGGTTGAATAGCAACTCGAGTCTAGATAAACATGCGATAGCTGATGATCTTCCATGCCATCATAAATTCCTCTTTAGCATTGTCCATGCCCATCACTTGAACAAAGGCAACGCCTTCTGGATCGTTCCAGAGACCTCACCAAAACCAACTATAGAATCACCACTCCCAAAAGACCCCCGAATGACCAAGGTATCTCCGTCTTGGAGGAACTTACGTTCCTCGCCCGCCTCGAGTTTGATGGCAACTTTACCGCCCTTGGTCTGCTCCAAGATGCTCCCTTCCGTCCCAGACTCGGTGCCTGAAATTGTGCCCGAGCCAAGCATGTCACCTGGCCGAAGGTTGCAGCCAGTGATGGTATGGTGGGCTATCATTTGTGGCCATGACCAGAGCAGATACTTTGAGCTGGTTCGGCTGAGGACGTTTTTGTTACCAGCGGCAGCTGAACAGCATGTTAGTACCTATCGCGTACTTTTGAATCATGCACTTACTGATTAGATCAACCTCCAGATCGATGCCCAGGACATTGTCCTCAGCCTTTTCCTTCAAATAAGGCAAGAGTTCGTTGTCGTTCTTAATACCAGGACCCTTGGCTCCCTCCAGGGCATCGGCGAGCACAACCCAAGGGCTGATGCTCGTACCCATGTTCTTGGAGGTAAAGGGGCCGAGCGGCACATACTCCCAAGCCTGGATGTCGCGTGCACTCCAATCGTTCATGAGCACGTATCCAAAGATATAATCTTCGGCTTCATCGACTGGGATAGGGTGTCCAAAGGCATTCTCACGGCAGATGAACATTCCCATTTCCAGCTCGAGGTCGAGCTTCTCGCAAGGTGCGAGGTCGGGGTTCTTATTACCAGGACGCAGGATCTGGCCCCATGGACGGTGAATTGGCGTGCCAGAAGTAACCACGCTACTAGCTCTGCCATGATAAGCGACAGGCAAGTGCATATAGTTCGGCTGCAGAGCGTTTTCAGGTCCACGGAAGAGGCACCCGACGTTGTAGGCATGGTTCTTGCTAGCGTAGAAGTCTGTGTAGTCCCCAATCGCGAGAGGTACGTGGTTTTTCACGTCTGCTCTCTTTAGAAGCGCGGATTCTTGAAGCTTCTGGTTGTCTTTCAACGCTTCAGGGTGCTTGGTGTCCTTTGCAAAGACGTCCTGGAGGTAGCTGCGAACAGCGCGATGGAATGGGCGACCAAGTGCTGCGAAAGCGTTGAGTGAGGGCTGTGAGAAGACATGGGTCTGCTTCTGGATTTCCGAGCTTGCAGAAAAGCCTTTTCCGCTCGCAAAAGCATCGAGGTCTAGGACATGGTCGCCGACGGCGATTGCAGGCCTTTGGGTGGCATTGGAAGAGGTCGAGATGATGCCAAAGGGGATGTTGGCTATGGAGAAGTGAGAGCCTGATGGGATGGATAGCCACGACATTGTAGCAGATGGATCAAATGAGAAATCAACAGCCAAGTACCACAAGAAGTGAGAATATCGCCAGCAGAGTGCACAATGGAAATACAACAGCAAAGAACAGGGCGTCAAGTAGACGCGTATTATATTATCAAGCCGCCGCAAGCCGATGGTGCGGGGCCGAACGCCGAGCGGAAACGGCCGCTCGGCTAAGCCCGCGCCGGCCGACCATTTCCGCTTTAGAGTCATTGTCGGAATCGGAATGGAGCGAAGTTTTTGAGTCTGCTATTGGCTAACCATTTCACTATGCTGCCGGTATATCCAATTATAGTATCCAGTAGTAGATCACACAGTAATCTATGCTTGGACGGTCTTGGTTCACTCTCATGCCATTCCTCGTAGGCAAAGCCAACATCAACTGCCGACATCACCTCATCAACTGTTCCGTCCGACGTCTGCCAAGAGTCAAGATCGACATGCCCAGAGTGGGGAAATAACTCGAGTTGGTGTTATTAAATCAGTCTTTTTAGATATGCATTGCCATCGATCAACATTAGGATGGAGGAATGAAGGTGTGAGATTAACAGTCATCACTACCTAAGGTGCAATACCCATCCAGACACCCTCGATGCACTCTCATCCAACTTCACTCAAACTATGCGTCGAGCGGCTTTTGGGCCCAGACTACCTTTTGCAAAAAGTAGCCATGGATCTTCTTAGATCGAATCTCACGTCGGTAGTGAGCACTAAAGACCTCAATCTCCTGCTTGGACCAGCCCAACAAGTTCGCAATGAACGTCAACGTGCCTTCAATATCCTGAAGAATGGCGGCCTGAAAGTATTGACCAGCCTGTTTGAGATCCGGGTCTGTGTTCCATCCGCCGATGGGGACCTAGGATTTGCAAGACAGTGGTTAGTTCTCTGCAGTACATGGTCTCTTGGTTAAAGCCTCAGGTGGCCAGCCTCACCTTGATCTCGGACTCCTCAATATTGACAAAACCTGCCTCCTTCATCCCATCATTCTGAATCTTGTCCTCTAGAATGGAAAATGGACGCTGAAGCTTTCTCCCTCCTTCAATGAATATCTTGCCCCATTGGCCCATGGCGCTCTTCTCGTGGACGGATCCATCGTCACTGCCAATGATTGGCGAACCTTCATGGTTCTCAATGTACCCGCCAGGTTTGAGGCATCTATAAGCTTCCTTGTAGAGGGCGGGCCAATCAACGATACTGCCTACCAAGAAGCGCATGTGCACGAAATCGAGCGAGTTGTCCTTGAAAGTCCATTCCTGGGTGCAGTCGTCGATTTGGCTGACGACGAGGGTCATTCAGTGTCAGTAGGTACTTCGATTACAACAGGAGAGGGCTTTGATCTCACAATTCCAAGTTTGGGGGTAGCCAGGTTGGTTGTATTGGTGAGATATCGGTGCCGATGACGTTTGTATTGGGGAATTCGTCAGCAAAGTCACTGTTGTCGTTAGCTCAGAGAGACTCGCACGCTGCCTTCTGGCACTGGGACGAGGCTCACATTGCCCAAATGCCTATTGCATGGTTTTTCTAGTCAATATTCTGTCAACCGCTCAACACGGCGGAGTCGTAGTTTCGTACCTGTGCCAGTTCCAATATCCACGGCTGTCTGCTCATCGATTCTCCAGTTAAGACCGGATTGTGTACATGGTGGAAACAAGTAACGAACCTGTATATCTTTCTTCAGTGGTGCTTGGAAGAGTTTCCCGCCGTGCATAAGTGTTATAACGTGATGGCTAGGAGCAATGTGAGCGGTTTTCAATGACCTCAGAGTATCGAAACTGACTGAATATCCAACGCTTCATTCGATTGATCGTCGTTCGAGACCCTTTATCACTAGTTAATACCCGCCCTGAGTTTTGGGCGAGGTAATTGGGAACAAGGGCTAAGAAAGCGTCCAGTTACCAGTATTGCGCGTTTCCCTGCTCGCTGTGGAATCTTCTCCCGTTGATCTCCCTATATTCAAGAATAGAGGACGATAGCGAGGCAGTGGAACTGGCATTTTCTCCCAGGGCAGAGTCGTAATCATCATCATTCTGTTCAGGCTGCCGCGGGTTTGTGTTTTAGACATTATTTAACACGGAAACCGAGGCTTATTTGGGCCGGGATGTCTCACATCTGTCAATTGCGTCCAATGTTGACCCGGCATCAGACCACTAGTGGTCTCTGCTGACGGCGGCGTAGCTGTTGCATTTGTTGGTGCGTCCGGTTGGTCGACGATCTCTTGTTGTGCAGGGCGAGGCCGGTCAGCTGCGACATCCACAGCAGTCTTCTCGGCAAGCTTTTGCTCCGACATCTTGGGCGAAGGAATACAGTCGTTGCCGAAGTGAGGATTTAGAAGAGACAGCTGTCTTGCGGCATTTTGAAGGATTGAACACGCGGGGTAAAAGTCGTGCCATGTTCTCTTATTCAGCCTGCTAAGTGACCAGGGTGGCCGACTGTTCCCTTTTAGCCAAGATCCCAGTCGTTGATGCACAAGTTGAAATTGTACTACGTACTGGCGGGTGTCTTGAAGTCGAAGGACTAGATATCTCTCTTACGCAGCCCGCTAATCTTTAGTTTTTAGTCCTGGTCAAAAAGAAGACTGCTCCCGGCTGGTCTGATACTACTTGATAACTAATCCACTTGGGCGCTGGGCCTCTTTGAAGAATATGAGAAGACGCTGGTCCACTCAGGCAGCGAAGTGATGAATTTGAGAGATAAGACTCGCAAACTGTTTCTACACCACAGCACTGACAGCGAAGGTAACTTCTACCCTGCTTCCAACGCACCACTTGTCAACCGACGCGAGGTCCGACGATTTTTGCTGCGTCACCTTTCCCGAAGACGCGGTACAGTGGAATCGCAGAGTTCAAAGCGTCCTGGCTGCCGAGAATAACAGCTGGGAAATCACCTTTGTGGATAGATCATGCGGGAAGTTGTTCGATCTAGGAGTCGGCGCTGATGGAGCCCGAGCTTTGATCAGACGGACGCAGCGTCAGCCAAGAAGCTGTTCCTTCAGAAGGAGTGGCAAGGCTGGAGTGAGAATCTCCAAGGCGTTATCGTAAACTCGGACACAGACATCACCCCCCCCAGCTTTCTATATGCTCCCTGTCGATTTCAAGTGGGAGCACCGACGCGGATTAACCCTGATCGGCGATGCTGCTCATCTGATGACACCCTGGGGAGGGTCTGGAAAAAACCTTGTGCTTGAGGATGGATATGAGCTCGGCGTTCTAGCGAACGATGTATGATCTTGTGGTAGCTCTCCCTTCAGATCGGCAAACTTGAGCGTGTGCCGGGCAGTATTCAATGAAGACTTGGAACAGAGGGTGATGGCTCGTAGATCTAGGAACAGTGACATCTTCAATGATGGTGTTGAAAGGAACTCGCGAACGCGCCATGGCTCCGTAAACCTTGGTGCGTATCTCTCGCAACGCGCTGGCAAAAGTTTCGCCCTCCTTGCAATCAAACTGAAGAGGGAGTAGGTTCAGCAATAAGCCGATGACTCCGGTATCTGCTGGATCCATTCGACTAGCATCCGCAATGTCAATGCAGATATCTGTTGAGCCACAGAACTTGCTGATATTATTGTGGTTCCTGATGACTATCAAGGGGTAGTCACTGCTTACAGCAGTGCGTAGGTCGCTACATTTGTAGGTCGCATTCTTGTCAAGCAGAGACGTGTTCTGACTTTTCTACAGTGTGTTTCTGCGGCGGCAAGTATTGTTGCCTTCTTCTTCAGCTTTGGTCTTGGCGGACACGAGTCACGGAGCAGATGGGCAACTTGTACGCCATGGACAAGCCAAGGGCTGACGAGACAAGTAATTCAGCAGAGTCTCAGGCTCCCTCAACACGTCAGGAGATTGCCCCTTAGAGCGTCAATGTTTTGGAAGAGTAGCCTAGTTTGAATCCAGTTCGTAGGATGAAAACAACACGCCAACGTGCATGATAAGTAAGTGGGCTAGATAAGCGAGTGGGCTAGCGCTAACGTTCAAAGTGGGGATAAAGTAATGTCTTAGAGCTTGGGCTGGGCAACTCCCTTCTTGAGCCTTAGAATAGACTGTTGACTGTTTGATGCCACCAAGTTGCCCTTTTCGTCCCAAAGCTTGCTCTCCGAAAAGGTCCTGCCACTGCCCGCCCTGGAGCTCTTGCGTTCCCTCACATGCCAGTTCTCCATCTTGACGTCGGGATCAAAAATCCGCAGCGCAAAATCCAGAGTTGAGCAAGCCGTGACGTCGTCGAACCACAGATGGCTGTGGGACAGTGGGAGGAATGAGAGGCCGCCGTCCATCAAGAACGACAGTGCAGCCATACCTTCGGCGGATGACTTGGGCACTCGTTTAGTCCGCTGCCACTCTGCAGTCGTTTTTTCCGTAACGTGTCGTTTGTCTTGAGTCGTGACGGTGTGTTTGGCGGCTCCAGACAGATTTTGACCGGAGACGCCGTCCATACAGTACTTGGTTTCGAAAAAGTCGTCGGATACCCCAAAAGCTTTCAAGAACTCGTCCCCTTGCCGCTTGGTAACAGTTCCATTGGCTAGCAAGCCATTGACCTGTGCTTTCATATCAGGGCAGTTTTCAGGTCTGGGCCAGTCGGAACTTGGTGGCTCTGTGTAAGTGAGGGTCGAAGGTTCTTTGACATGGAAATCGGCCAGTAGCTCAAGACAAACACGGAATTTCCCATCCAGTTGCTGCTGTTTGACTTGAACTCTCCGAGTCGCGAATGATCTCGTGTCTCTGATGTTGGATACACTGCAGTGCAGCTTTCTGTCGGTTGAGGCCGGGCCCTGGAAATGGCCCAGAACAGAGTACAACGACATGGTTGAAGGGGCTGTTGCGAGAGCAGCGCTAACTGCAACAGCTACAGTGCAACCTCCGTAGGCGATTGGCATGGAGTTTCCCATCCTGATGGGGAGGAGTCTGGAGACATATTCTCCTTTTTCGGGCTGCTCTACGGCAACCTGATCAGCTAGAGTTGAGCTCATAGCTTGCGACTTTGACGTGGCAGGATTAACAAGGAGGAATTGAGTTTTTGCTGTCGAGGCCAGTTTGAATATCAAAGAGCTGAGTTGGATGGGATATTCCCAGTGAGATTGGCTGACTTTAAAGAGGAAGCGCCTTGGTCCTTGACTCCTTGAGGATGGAGATAAAGTGGAGCTGCCTCGGATGTTGGGTGGAGTTCCAAGACTCTCCGTGATTGGGAGACCCTGAATAATCCCAGCAATGGTACAGTATCGGGTAACAGGCCTTGACGGCTGACAGAGAGAGAAAGTTGATGGTACAAGATGAATCACAAGTGATGACGAGTTTCTGACATTGGCATTGTCACCTCCATTCAGATCAAACACTATAGCAGGGACACGTTGAACACTTCTCTTCATCAATGGCCGCCATATGATACGTATTAGAGTCGAATTACATTGTCAAAAATATACCCCATCCAGATTTAAATCACTGCGCCAAGCCGAGGAATGCATATTCTAATAAACGAGGTTGTAGTAAAAGTGACGACTACCAACACTCAAACACAATTTCTTTACCTTTCTTCCTTCTTAAATCATCTTTTGAATATTTTCCTAGCACAACGTCGCCATTCTCTAAATTCCCTATTGAAAAATACCTTCAGGATGCTGACAGCATCAGCAATGCTCGAGGAACTATACGAATTCCCTGACGTCGGAATTATCGATCTGACGGACAAGGATCGCGATCAATTTCTCGTCAACTGGGGCTTCACTATTTACCGCACCTACTACGGCCCCTTTTCTGACGAGCATTGGCAGATACTGCTAGACTCGCTAGAGAAGCATGTCAAGGCATGTCTTTTAAAAGACGTGGATCAAATCTTAGCCGAAAAGGTTATTCGCCTTTTCCGCTTGGATCCGCGATCAGACGCATCATTATTAGACGGAGTAGATATTTACCGGACACGTCAACTTTTCAATGACAAAGGCGGAAAGCTCCCAATTGGGGAAGAATGGCCCGTCTTTCTCCTCGCAGATAAACAAGCCCTTGACGGGGTTGGCCACGGTGATTTACTGGTCAAGTGCGTCGACGCCGCCTTGGACTCTGGACTTTGGGTACCTAAATACACGAGAGATATTGGCCACCCGACATACTGGGGTTGGATGAGGTGCGAAACGCGTCAAATCATGGAACTTTGGGGAGCTTTGATGATATCCGAACCACGCGAGTTCATGGAGGTAACCAGGCATGAGGAATATCTTGAACGAGTAACCTGGGAGGGAAATGTGGCAGACTGACTTGAGTTCACGGATAGCAGGGTAACATGGATATAATCGAGGTTGGTTACTAAGCCTCTGGGCAACTAGTTAAGCCCATTCGTGTTGATGCGTAGATTGTCCAACTCAGCCTCGAGAACCCGCAAGGTCTCTAATACCTCCTTTGCCTTTGTACCAGTTGCGACACCCCAGTATTTCGTCATTTCCGCAATGAGATCCCCCGCAAACTTTTTTACGTGTGCGGTTACCGCACGAAAGTGATCTCTTGACCACTCCCTCCAGAACTCGGCGATATCTACCTGGGCGTTGGGATGAGCCGCGTTGTACACGTCCTGTCCGTGCTGCAACTGCGTGCCGATGTCGTTGACGATGCTGGACAACCGCCTATTGGCGTCGAGGTCAAGCTCCCGATTAAGGTAGTGGATCATGAAGATGGATGCCCGGAGCCTCCCTAGTTTCTGTTGGACGTGGTCCGGATCATCGAAGACTCCAATCCAATCGTTCCAGGTGCTTCTATTGATGGGATCCACGAATCTCATCAGCTATACAAGCAGGACGATGTTAGCTATAAATATAGAACACTATTTTCTTTTTTTTTAATTATATAAATAAATACTATTTCTATATATATCTTAGTTACACCGCCGACGTTGCGAGGGTCACGTGACCTTATATGCATTGCCGGCGGTGCACGTGAGTTACGTGTGCCCCAAGGGAAACCGGGGTCCCCTCGAATTGATGCCTGAGGAATACAGCAGTGGCAATCCGGCTCTCCAACCTCGCGAACTCCAGCACAACCACTTCCATGCTTGGGCGGTCTTATAGAAGCCCAGCACTGACTGACTCGAACGATACTGCGGCATCGTTATGCTACTAGTTCCACCGACATACTTTCGCACCCTAAGCGTACAAGAGCCCCCATACGATTTCCGCGTCACGATTACCCCCGAAACGCCTCCCTGCCGATGCTCATGGAAGTCATTGGGAAGTCAAGCAATTCGGTGTGTGCACAGACTGGGTCTCGGCTGCTCAGTCTTGGCAGCACTGGGTTTACCTTCAAGTTGAACAAATACATCGTTGTCAAGAAGGTCCGCCCTGGTCGAGGTTGCAACTTGGCCAATGAACAGTCTATTTTCGACATACTTGAGCGTCATCCTCCGTCGCCGTACATTGTCCGAAGCTTCTACCGCACCGAGAAAGCCATCTTTCTAGAATATGCCACGAATGGGGACCTTGCATCCGTTCTTAGGGAAGAACAGCAGACAGACGAGTCATCTCAGCAAGTGGTGGGAGTTGCGAAAAGACAATCCCTAGAGCGTTGCTTCCGTTGGATGAAGCAGCTTGGCGCTGCTGCCGCTTGGCTTGAAGAAATTGGTCTGGCCCACTGCGATATTCGTCCTGGGAACATGCTTCTGTGTCCCGCTGGACACGTGAAGCTAGCAGACTTTGACCGTACACTCAAGATAGGAGACGACATGCTGTCTGGAACGGAGCCATTCGCCAGGCTTCTTGGCGAAGAAGGCGGCCAAGATCGCGGGACGTATGGAAAGGCTGGCTGCCGAACCGAACAGTTCGCCATTGGGTCGGTCTTCTATTCATTGACCCGCGGCTACGACCCGTTCGAGGACCAATGGTGGGGTCCGGATCACGGCCCAATTCGTATGGACAAGCTACAGAGGATGGAGCTTCCCCTAATAGGCCACTTGGAGTGCGATGGTGTCATATGGAGTTGCTGGCATGGCCGATACAAGTCCATCACAGAACTCGCTGGTGACATTGCCGCTTTGGATGGAAATGCCTGGAAAGTCACTTGCGAAGAGGATCCTTTTTGGGTCAAAGCAAGGATGCATGAGTCCGAGACGATAGCCCGAAGCGGAATTCTGGAGCAATTGGTGACCTGCTAGTTATGTTGTCTTCTGATGATACGACAATTGCGCCTCTGTCCCCGACCTATCATTATCCTAACCACCAAGTACAGGCCAGTGTCTTCTCGTTGAGCTCTATATGGCTCCATCATCAAGAGGATCATGCCGTAAGGTCAGTCTAAGATGATCGAACCCATCTACCAGTCGAATTTCTGGCAAAAACTTGATTCGCTACGCAGTCCTCGGAACAATCGGCAAATGCATTCACACCCTGGAGAGGTTGCCGGCCACGAGCCAATCATTCGCATGCTGAGTCTGATGGGATCATGTCTTGTTGGCTCCCCGATGAAGCCGCAGTCTGCACTGTCGCGGCGTCAAGTCACATTGCATCCATATGTATGTGTCTTGCCCATCTTATTCCGCGCTTAACAGACTGTGTCTTTGAGGGGTGAGTCGCAGACAACGCACGCCTTCCATTCAATCGCCATTTACATGCAGAAACGTAACGAAGAGACATCTTGGTAACTAGTTCAAGACTATAAACAGCCCACCCTGTCGAGCAATCCCGTCATCTCGGCGATGAACTCGGTTAGTGCTTTCGCCTGTATCCAAAGTGTAACCGCTTCTTTGCTGATGGAGGGCCCACATGGCCGATTGATGGGCTCTCGAGTTGAAAGCTGACCAGTGAATGATACGACCAGCTAGCCAAGGCTTTATCAGGCAACCACGTACGTGATTTTGGGCAGATTATGTCGGCTGAGTACTTTCAAGCCGGTGACATCATTCTGCCAAATGAGAGAAACGCCGACTTCAGTTCACAGTTGAAGTGGCTTGTAGAGCGTTAACCCCTGGCCTCTGCCAGGCTTGATGCGCTTCACACCCCTTGACATGCTCTATGTGACGCAGCGAGCCGCGGGGGCTATCAAGTAAGTCCCCGTGAACAGGGCAGTCCTAGACAGTTACCTAGATTAGCTTCTACAGCCTGAACTGCTGAAGTCCGATTAGCTCGCCCTGACAAGGCAGCCCCCTTCATCCACGCACGACCTTGTTCTAAATGTAACACTGAACCAACAACTAGGTACTACGCACATAGTAGGGTTTAACAACTTCAAGTGGGTATCTGAGAGAAGGTCTGCAATCAAAGATCGAGTTTTCAGGCGGGCCAACGGGGGTACCACTCAGAGGACCGGACAGATTCATCTGGCTCCCATCGCTTGGATATCCTTATCGCCTTTCACAAGGGCGATTTCAAGGATCTGCACGTGGTGGGCTACAGCTTTTGATAAGACGCACGACTGCCAGCCTTTCCAAGACAGCTGGCAGCTCGACCGCAAAAGCTTCATAGCCTAGGTAAGTCCTTGGTTGCTCTCTCAGCTTGTACTTTGGAGTGTTGCTTGTTAACCTGTGTGTTAGTTATCAGAACCCCACCGTGAAGTCTGATTGCAGTGACATCGTTATCGGCCACTCGCGCTGCGTTAAAGTCAATGTCGGGTCATGCTACAACTTCCCATTAGCCACCTTTTACCCCTGGAGCAGTGCTCTTTGTTGTACGTTTCTGTGAGCGTTATCGGCTGGTCACCGCCTGCCACGCCGACCACAACAAAAGTTCCGCCTCCTGCTAACGGCATTGCCACGCCTACGCCACCCCAGCCGGATAGAACTAAGAACTGCAACAAGTACCATCTCGTCAAGTATCTGACCACTTGTAGGTCTATCCAGGACTACTATAAGAATACTGTGGCCCAGTTCGCGGCCTGGAATCCTGTGGTTGGGTTAACGTGTACGGCTTTATGGGCTGATTATAATGTATATAGTGGCATTATTGACTAAACGAAGCCGACGAAGCCGACGAAGCCGTGCAATGGCAATAATCCATAATTATTATATACACCATGGAGCAGCTGAGGAAGTGGAATCCCGCGATTGACACGACGTGTAATGGTTTGTGGGCGAAGGTATCACGTCTGTGTTAGTGCCTAGATTTTAGAACTTAGGGACGAGAACATCACGGTGCACTTGATAGATAGTCATTCTCAATTTGTCCACTCGTTCTGAGTTTTGCCATGGGTTCCATCATTTCCCGCCGAATGAGCATCGTTCTGTATAGAAATCATTCATGCAGCGGCAGCCTTGATGCTAACCGTCTATTTGTAGCTTAATGAAACGGTGCTTGTCGGAAACCAAAGGATTTAATACTATGAAATCCTGACTCTTATAGTATATGAGCGGACTGGTTAACTTGTTACTCTAGTCTTCCATTGTGTTAGGTCGCTTTTCCTGGCTTAGTCTATTGAAAATTAGTAAAATTGCTGTTTGCTAGCTTGAATTTTGCTATATAGAGGACGTTCCATTGCAAGTGGGCAAAGGAGTATCTCCCGCGTCAATAAGGGGGCGCATTTTGGAAACCGGATAGAATAACGATACTGACTATGAGCATCTTAAACTTCAATGAGAAAGAATTGAGCTAGAAGAAAAAGCAGGGTTGAATGTGAAGCGCAATGCGAGACACAAGGTATGCCTTGGAATAAATAGGTGCTACCCTTTTCGAAATTCCGAGGTATAAGGTGATACGACCGACAAAAGCACTGATTAATAAGAGCTGAAAGCCCCCGAAGCCAGTACCTACTTGAAGTGGTTGTCTGTTACTTAGCAGGCGAAGTAGACGTGAGCCAGCGCCCTTCACAAAAGGTTCTGTTGTTAAACCCCAGCCAACATGCTGTGATATGGTAGTTTGTATGACAAACCTCAGCTCCTCTATCGCGATTTTCCCCCCTGGGTAAAAAGGGCACCTTTGCCCAGATTGAACGGCGCAGCCGAAGGATGTTGAACGCTCGCCCTGACTTCTTTGCATCGCTGGCCACTATCCTCTCGAATGTACGACTCATTACTCATTGCTTACGAATATCCGCGAAGCACATCAATACCAGTTTATCTCTTGACAACCCAGTTTGTGTCGAGAAACTTCGAAAGTCTGTGAGATAAATACATTGTGATTTTGGAAAGCATCTCAGACGCTGCGGCTGCCTTAGCAATTAAGCGAGCTGGTACACGGAGTGCAGACGGCAGAGAGCTACTCTTGTGAGTGCACAGTGATAGTATCTCGTCCCTATATCCATGTCTGCCAGTCTGCGATGATGGGGGCATGGCCAGTCAGTACACTCCATCAATTTCGTTGAGTTGCGGCTTGCCGACTCCAGCAGTGCTCGTTCTATTACATGTCAAAAGCTGCTGCAAGACATCTGAGAGTCTACTAATAAACACCTCATATGAGGCTTACATGTTAGTGAGTTGGGTAGGATGACAAGGCCAGGACATCACAGACAAGGTAGGTGATAGGTGGATGAGCGAGGGCGGATCCTGTCTGACAGGAAATGGCGTGACTGAGAACACATCAACCCGAACAGCTTCCAAAAACTTGCGATTTTAATGGCGCGTGCTATCATCAGTGAGTTTATTAGCCCGCTTAAAGTATTTTGCATCTGCATACTTTTCTGATTCGCTGTTTTGGTTTGGATGCTTGGCCAATGTCTGAGATGATTTGAGAATCATGGCATACAGAGGTCAGATTCTCACTAACAAAATGCTCAAACGACCTTGCTCTTTTTGAATCTCACCACTGTTCGAGGTGAGACGCGTCTTTTTCACACAGTGATTCTTAAACGAACCCCTATCGAGACTGGGCTCGGTCGTCCGCGGGCCCCTTTGTGGGGTTTGATCCACACATAAGCTATTCATATTCCCCGACTCCGTCTGGCGTTCCGTCGGCTCGGGGCGACTAACTATGCAAAGCTAAGAAAATACTGAGCAACCTGAGAAGAAAAGAGGCTTGCAGTGGAGCTGCGGCACGTTCCACGCCCCGCGGGAGCCCGATTTATCCACATCGGCACAGGACTTTTTATCTCGGCCCCGGAGCCCCGGCCTATCTATCTCACTTTTGCGGACCTTGCCCTATAGAGATCGGATTTGACTTTGCGGGCTGCGGAGAGACATGGTTCTGGCCTGTACTTAAGACGACTCGCTTGCTGATTATCCTGACATCAGAGTACACAACCCTCTCGAGACATCTACCGAAGCTCGAACAACGGCCGAACGTCTACGCATTACCAGCAAGATGGCAGCTGAGCGGCACATGACAGAAGTCTTGCCTTCAGACGACAAACCCGACCATTATCAAGACGGTGCATCAATATTGACTGCAGCCAGCACCAAAGACGAGACTGCAGTCGACAACTCTTGCTCTGATGGGCCTTCAACAAACTTGAACCACGGCATCGGTGCCATTGCGCGACAGCTCACTCGAGCTTCTACGACAGCTAGTGCTGAGTTGAATGCCTTCTCACCCGAGCCCGGCACTGGACTGGACCCCAGTTCCGCCAACTTCGATGCAAGAGCATGGGTCAAGGCCTTCGTTAGACTTGTCGAGTCGGAGCCCGACTCTGCACCTCCTCGCAGCCTGGGCGTTGCTTTTCGGAACCTAAGCGTCTTTGGTTGGGGCAGCGGTGTTGAACACCAGAAGAGCTTCGTGGACTATCCACTAGATCTTGTAGCGTCTTTGGGCAATCTCTTGGGTTCTCGAAAGAAGCGACGTGTCGACATCCTTCGAAATTTCGAGGGTGTCGGGGAGGAGGGCGAGTTGCTGCTTGTTCTTGGACCTCCTGGATCTGGCTGCTCGACTCTTCTTAAGACCATTGCGGGTGAAACAGCAGGCCTTGAGGTTGGCCCTGAGTCATACATGAACTTTCGAGGTAAGCGGCTGTTCTGCGATCCCTATGGACCGAGTTTCATAATGACTGAGCCAAACAGGAATCGACGAAAGCCATGTGCGTACTTCTTTCCGCGGAGACGTCCTCTACAACGCCGAAGTCGACACTCATCTGGCCCATCTCACTGTTGGCGAGACCCTATCCTTCGCCGCAAGTGCCCACTCGCTACGGCACGTTCCAGGGGGGGTGAGTCGACAGGAAGCCGACACGATGATGCGCGATGTGATGATGGCCATCTTCGGCATCAGTCATACAGCCGACACCAGAGTTGGGGATGACTTCGTCCGAGGTGTAAGCGGCGGCGAACGGAAGCGCGTTAGTATCGCCGAAGCCGCCCTTACAGGGGCCAAATTGCAATGCTGGGATAATACCACCCGCGGATTGGATAGCGGCAATGCCATCAACTTTTGCAGGAACCTGCGTCTGCAGGCCGACCTTGTTGGAGTTGCTGCCGCCGTGGCCATTTATCAGGCACCCCAGTCGGCTTACGATGTATGCCTACCAAGACTGGCTGTTGGCGGAATAAACTGACACGTCATAGCTATTCGATCGCGTAACTGTCTTATACGAAGGGAGGCAGATCTTCTTCGGAAAGATCAGCGAAGCGAAGCAATACTTTGAGAACCTGGGCTTTGAGTGTAAGCCAAGCCTTTAGCATTCCTCCATCTCGAGCTAACAGCAAATAGGCCCTGGTCGACAAACCACCCCCGACTTCCTTACCTCCATGACAAGTCCGCAAGAGCGTCGAGTAAAGCTCGGCTTCGAGAATTCCGCTCCGCGAACCGCGGACGAGTTTTTCAAAAGATGGCAAGCCAGCGAGCAGAGGAAACAGCTTCTTCGAGAACTGTCTGAATACGAGCAGAACCACCCGAGCGAACAACGCCTGGCTGACTATAAAACCTCGCGCCAGGCGGAGCAGTTCAAGAGCCAACGGGCCAAGTCTCCGTATACCATCTCCTACGTCCACCAGGTCAGGCTCACGCTTTGGCGCGGCTGGCGTAGATTGCTTGCGGACCCAGGCTTCACCATTGCCTCTCTTATCTTCAATATAATCATGGCCCTCGTCCTCGGCAGCATGTTCTACGGTCTTAAAGAAGATTCATCGACTTTTTATTACAGGGGAGGGCTCATTTTCTTCTCCCTACTCTTCAACGCGTTTGCCAGCCAGCTTGAGGTGAGTAATTTGGTGCGTCCAACCTTATTCGATACTGACCCAACATAAGGTCTTGACTGTATACGCCGAGCGTCCCGTGGTCGAGAAACATAACCGATACGCCTTCTATCACCAGTCCACCCAGGCCATTGCAAGCTACATCATCGACCTGCCTTACAAGACGATGAACATGTTCGTCTTCAATCTGTTGATTTACTTTATGGCGCATCTGCGAAGAGAAGCGGGT
The DNA here is from genome assembly GCA_014899095.1 of Fusarium buxicola. NCBI lineage: Eukaryota > Fungi > Ascomycota > Sordariomycetes > Hypocreales > Nectriaceae > Fusarium > Fusarium buxicola. The sequence continues at coordinate 220,356 of JAAVUK010000059.1, read as the reverse complement.
AACTTTTTCTTCTTCTGCCTTACCACGTTTCTCACCACGTTGGTCATGTCATCTATCTATCGCACCGTCGCATGCCTCACGCGGACGTCTCATCAGGCGATGGTGCCAGTTTCCCTGCTCAGTCTTGGCTTGATGATCTATACCGGCTTCACGATCCCCACCGACTACATGCTCGGATGGTCGCGCTGGATGAACTACGTCAACCCTCTGGCCTATGCGTTTGAAGCTCTGATGGCGAACGAATTTCATAACAGAGAATTCCCATGTGCGAATCTGGTTCCGCGAGGGCCCGGTTACGATAGTTTGCCTGCTGACTCACGCATATGTGCTGTTGTGGGTGCTGAGCCGGGATCATCTGTCGTGAGCGGCGACCGTTATATCAACATGTCCTTCGACTACTACAATGCTCATAAATGGCGGTATGTACTCTCACTTGGCTTCTTTCCACGGCAGACTTGGCTTATCGTATTGCAGTAATGTCGGTATTCTTTGCGGATTCCTCGTCGCATACTTTTCTGCCTACATCGTCTCAGCCGAGTACGCGAAGCCCCCACGGAGTAAGGGCGAGATTCTTGTTTTCCGCAAAGGCAAGATGCCTCCTAGTCTTGCGAATGGCGACAATGCGGATGTTGAAGGCCAGCAAACCCAAAAACCCGTCGTGGCTGAGAAGGTCGTGAACAAGGGCCCCAGCGGTCTTGCTGCAGGCGCATCGGTCTTTCACTGGGAGGATCTCTGCTACGATATTCAGATCAAAGGCAAGGATCGGCGTCTGCTGGATCATGTCGATGGTTGGGTTAAGCCCGGTCTATCCACGGCGTTAATGGTATGGGCAACCTTCTCCTGTCCCAGATACTTGACTAATGAACCCTAAGGGTGTGTCTGGCGCCGGAAAAACGACTCTTCTGGATGTTCTCGCTACTCGAGTCACTATGGGTGTTGTGAGTGGAGCTACACGCATCGATGGAAGGCCGACCGACGCTTCCTTTCAACATCGGGTCGGCTACGTACAACAACAGGATGTCCACTTAAACACCATGTCAGTCCGTGAGGCGCTCGAGTTCAGTGCTCTCCTCCGCCAGTCTGCAGAGATCCCACGAGAAGACAAGCTGAAGTATGTTGAGCACGTCATCGACATGCTTGATATGCAAGAGTTCTCTGACGCGGTTATTGGAATCCCCGGCGAGGGTCTCAACGTTGAACAACGAAAGCGTCTCACCATTGGTGTTGAGCTCGCCGCTCGGCCTCAGTTACTTGTCTTCCTTGACGAGCCGACCTCTGGTCTCGATTCTCAAACTTCCTGGGCAATTTGTGATCTGATCGAAAAGTTGACTGCAAGCGGGCAGGCTGTGCTCTGTACTATTCATCAACCATCGGCCATCCTCTTTCAGCGATTTGACAGGCTACTATTACTTGCCCCTGGAGGAAAGACTGTATACTTCGGAGGTATGATTGACATTGGTTCAGTTTTCCGAATACTTGCTAACAACCACAGACCTCGGAAAAGGGTCAAAGACTCTGCTTGAGTACTTGGAGCGAAACGGTGCCCCTCCCTGCCCACGAGACGCAAACCCTGCCGAGTACATGCTTGACATTATCCAACCATCGATTGATGACACTGAAGATACTGATTGGCATCAGATGTGGCGCAACTCCCCCGAGTTCAAGGGTGTCAGGCAGGAGCTTGAGCGTCTTAACTCTCTACACTCTACGCAGCCCTCAGATGCCATGGCATTAGCTGGCGGCGACGAGTCTCAACACCAGGAATTCGTGGTCTCGTTCAGGACACAGTTCCGTGAAGTACTGATCCGAACGTGGAAGCACTTCTGGAGATCTCCAACCTACATCTGGTCTAAAACAATCTTGATTGTCTTGTCTGTGAGTGTTCAAAACTGTAGCTGGGGTTGCTTAAGTCGCTGACCTGTCGCACAGTCACTGTATCTCGGTTTCAGCTTCCACGCCGACAACACCATACAAGGACTGCAAAACCAGCTGTACGCCATTTTCATGTATCTTGTACTGTTTGGGAGCATCAACGAACAGATCATGCCCATGTTTGTTCCTCAACGCGCCCTTTACGAAGTCCGCGAGAGACCTGCCAAGATCTACCGATGGAATAGTGGGTTTTCCTTTCTATCGCCCGATTCATGTTACCTAGTTGCTGATTGGTACCGAAATAGCCTTTGTTTTATCTAACGTCATTGTTGAAGTCGTTTGGAACACTTTCATGGCAGTACTCATGTACTTCTGCTGGTACTACCCTGTGGGCTTCGTGCAGAACACTACATCCGACGATCAGCACATTCGGGGCTTCTTAGTATTCCTCTTTCTCTGGATGTTTCTGCTCTTCACGAGTACCTTCTCCCACTTTGCGATAGCGTGGATCGGGACCCCTGAAGAAGCTGGCGTTCTAGCGACCTTGCTTTGGATGCTCTGTATCGCCTTCTGCGGGTAAGTCACTCTCATCAAATCACTCTCTTGCAGTATATAAGTGCATTCGAACCCGTCACTAACATTCTGGCAGCGTTGGTGTTCCATATCATGATCTTCCCAAGTTCTGGACCTTCATGTACCATACATCACCAGCCACATACCTCGTCAGTGGCCTCATGTCCACGGCCGTTTACGGCTCTAATGTCACGTGTGCGGGAAACGAAGTCCTCCAAATGGCGGTTCCTGCAAACATGACTTGTGGCGGCTTCATGGGCCCATTCATCGAGCAAGCTGGGGGCTATCTCCTTGACCCTTCCTCGGCCGAGGCTTGCCAGTATTGCTCCCTTGCTTCAACTGAGCAATTCTTGGGTCGGTTTAGAATTGATTACAACGATAGATGGTGGCATTTTGGGTTACTTTGGGTCTATGTCCTTTTCAACGTTGCGGCCACTCTTGGCCTTTACTGGGTGTTTAGGGTGCCGAAGGGCAGTGGCGTTAAGAGACGTTGAACTGAGGACATGGCGGGTTAAGGGAAGATGGACCCAGAATAATATTAACAGGATACGCTTATTACTTATTTTAGTTTAATTAAAAGGGGTAGTGTTTCAGGCATTATATAATGTACATAATTGGTAGACGTCTGATTATACCTTACTAGTTTTATGGTACCTGGCTCCACATAACGCTGGCCTGGGAGATTCTGCACCGTACGAAAATGGATATTTGTAGGATATCTGTGATTAGAGAATGGTGGCGGAACGTGGCGATAATGTGTTGCACGACCATTGGGCCGATGGAAATGTTTCTATTCTGTAGATATCGCCTTTTGCTTGCTAATGCGGCCCTCGAAGAAGAGACGAAAGGGAAAACAGAAAGAAGGTATCAAAGAGATCAATAAATTCACATGCATTTAGTTTAATTTACAGTGATAAGGTCAATAAGTGGTGTAGTGTCTTGTTACACCGAAAAAGAAAAAGAGAAGAAAGGATAACCATCAAGTACAAGTATCTGCTTCTTCTCCCAATGTCAGATTCCTTATTCGATCGGTGAAGACTTGAGATAGTTGCAATCAGGGTCGTCAAAGGGACTCCCGCAGCCAGCGTCGTTGTCCTTCTCGATGAAGACGGCCGGCAGGTTGAAGTAGCAAGTTGGAATCTCACCCCAGACCAAGTTGGTCAAGTCGATGTCGTCTTTATCGCTGAGAGCGCAGTCGAGAATGGCGCGATATAAAGGCTCTCGATCGCCCAGTCCGTATGAAACCATCTTGTCGTAGATACCAGCATCCACCTCGATCCAGTCCTTAATACGGTTCGGGTTGGGGTTGTTCCTCATGATGTAGAAGCAGTACTCCTCGTCTTCTTTAAGTGACATCCACTGGCGCCCGGTAGCAGTGCCACAGTCCTCGCGCGATCTGACGTTATCGCGCTTATCGGCGACGAGGTGCAGCCTGGCGGCTTTCATGACATCGTTGGCCACCTTCTTCTGGATATTGTTGCTAATGGACGCAATAGCGACACGGACGGCCTCTTCGTCGTCATCAATGAGGAACCAGCCGCCGTTGAAGAATTTTGCGATCTTGGTCTCATAAGTATCCCACTTGGGGGCGGGCAGGGAGTTGTACTCGTCGTCGTTCGTGCCGCCCCCCATGGCGATGCGAAGGGTGTCCTCGAGTTGCTCGGTAGCCACCTTGAAGGCATCGGCAAGGGCGCTCGAGATAGAGCCTTGGTCAATCTTTTCCTCTTTCTTGTTGTTGAGGCCGGAGAATATGGCACCCAGGAGACCAAAGCCCGCAGCAATACCACCGCCAGCTCCTGGCACGAGACCCCCGCTGTTACTATGGTCAGCAACTAGGGACAAAGGGAAACATGAGAGGTGAGGACGAACAGAGCACCTCCCATAGTGGAAGCAGCAGCAAGCCAGCCCAGGACTTTGCCTGGTTTATCCTGAGACCCATCAAAGTCGATAACCATCTGCGGGATGCTCAAGCCGCTGATGGGGGTCTCCTGAGTGAGCTGACGATTGATCTCTCTGAACTTGTTATGCACGCCCTTGGCGGCCTGGAAGACCCAGTACGAGCTCTTGCCTAAAACCGTTGTACCGTACCTGTCGAACTGTTCCTCGCAGCCCAGGCCGTCCATGGGGTTGCATTCACTGCCAAGAACGCCGCAGCCAGCCGCACCAGACTTGCCCGAAGTGCCGCCCTGGACTCGGTCCTCCATGGTTTTCAGCCAATTATTCTGGTGCTCTGTTTACATGTATACTATTAGCATTCGAATTCTTTGGCTGTCATCTTCATGTTGATAGTCAGCATTCAGGTCTGCGGAAATAGGCACTCACCCCATTGAGTCTGGATGAAGAGCTCAAGCTGCACACCCGCGGCCGAGTCTTCCCAGAGTTTATCGACACCCTCTGGGGTTCTCAGATCCCATCCTTTACAGAGGGTATCTTTTTTATCCCAGGGAGAGCCTTCTCGCTTGCTGACAAGCGGCCAAGCCTTTGCCGCCGCGGCAAGAGCCAGGACAGCGGCAGTGGATTTCATCGTCAGGACTGAGCTCTACAAGCCAGAGGATGCAAGGTAAAATGGGAACTTGGACCAAGAGCATGACTCTATGTGGTTTACAGTAGAGTGAAGAAGGCTGGTTAAAGTGAACGTGAACCTGGATGAGCCTCTACATATGTACTGGTTCAATCTTCCGGCTCGGCGGCAAGAACACAGCCCATGATGACGAGGGAAGTTAGTCTTAGCGACGTTGAGTTTTTGAAATATTATGTTTGGCAAGAGGAACCTGGGAGTCGCTGACGCATAGTGAGCGAAGGATCAAATTCCCTAGCTATAAGAGCGATCGCATCGACATGGGCCGAGCCGTGCACCATTTACCCTAGTATTAAGGATCATCTGTGGATTGTGAAAGGATTCGCAGGGATCACAGCCGCCCGTTGTCACGCGACCATTGAGGCGGAACACACGAAGAGGCATACAGCAGAGAGGCTGCAAGTTCCATCGCCCCATAGAACTGTATTTGAGGCCTGTTTTGTTTCAGCAGCCTCAGGGGAACACATCCCTTAATGTTTGCTACATAAGAATCCTACGTTCAAGGCATGAATATCCATAGGTTTTGGCCGACCCCACAGAAACTGGGGCTTCTCCAAGTTGCAAACCGATTGTTTCAAGTACTCAGCGTGAGCGCGTCATGAGGCGCAGAGTTGAGGTGTGTTCCTACCAAGTCTCAAGAGGAATTATGATGATTACTGAAGAGAGTTACCTTGGAAAATGAAGAAGCCACCGCAGATGAACCCCCAGGGCATCAGACTGAGTAACATGCTATTAGTACTTGATGCCTTATTGCATCACGATAAGTGCCTACATCTGTGCAGATACAAGTTCATTGTTTGTGCTAGATCACTAGCTACTACCTCTTATCCCGTTAATAAAATCATATGATGTACAGACACCAAGTTTCCACAGCACCAGTAGGGCTGGATCGGTACCAGAACTCTGGGCTTGGCGACAGGATGCGGCAACCGTAGGTTTCATTAATAGCCCCTTGGATGAAACAGCCTAATATGGTGACCACAGTAGATCAAGGCACTTGGGCCCCTTCCCCTGGTTTCGGGTATGGATCCTCCCAGACCGGATGATAATCGAAATCAAGGGACTTTCTTGCATATACGAAGTACCCAGATGGTAAAATAATAAAAGGGCTCGGAGTTTATCATGCCACTATAGCTCTCCAAGCCCAATGCATGAACGTATTAGTGATTGAAACTAACACCGCCCAAGCTCTAGTTCCTTTTTCATAATTCAACGGCAAACCAGTGTGATAGAGAAGCGAGAATATAGCCCCTGAGTCGAGACTAGGTCTTGACAAACTTGACTTTTGTGAACGGTATTGTCATCGTCATCAAAAGAAATCAGTTCCTGAGATGTGGCCGCTGGACAGATTGAGAGTACATCGATGTATTCCTTATGAAGCCACTGGTTTCCGTCCAATGGCAACCTTTTGTCGAAAGAAAGCGTGAACCTTCCCAGACCGAAGCTCGCGCCTGAGCTGTGCGCAGTAAACAGATATCTCCTCCCTTGACCAGCCCAGGAACTGGCTCGCTATATAGCAAGTAAATCCCTCAAGGTCCCGCTCGAGAGCCAGCTGAGTAAATCGGCCAACTTCCTTAAGCTTTTTGTCTTTGGGCCAACTGCCAATGGGTACCTAGAATGTCATGTCAGCGTTTACGTGGCTCCAATAATAGCTCAGTTGATTTTACCTTCAAATTTCTGACCTGGATATCCACGAAGCCGGCCAGGCGCATGCAGCTGTGTTGAATATCTTCTTCCACAACAGTGAAGGATCGGCCGATCTTCTTAGCTCCTTCGACAAACAGTTTTCCCCACTCATTCATTGCACTATCGTTGTTAACCGTGCCGTCATCGCTCTCCATCTTGGGAGAGCACTCGCAGCTCTCTACCCAGCCGCCCGGCTTGCAAGCGTTATATGCTTCGCCAAACAGGGCTTTCCAGTCGGTTATGCTACCAAATAGATACCGGATATGCACAAAATCGATCGAGTCATGCCGAAAGGTCCACGGGCTAGTACAATCCTCGATCTCACTATCATATGCGACAGCACCGTCAGTTGCTAAGGAAGCTGATATGAACATGATGCGATAAGATTTACAATTTCAGGTTCGGAGGTATCCAACTTGGCTGTATAGGGGAGACATCCGTGCCAATGACTTCAGCATTGGGATGTTCATCAGCGAAATCACTACCCACAGTAAGCATCGTATCATCGAGGGAGTTGTAGAGAATGAAAATACATGGCCCAGATACCTGACAGTACATAGAAACAAATCAACTTCAGGGATTCCCGACAGAGCTTGGGGAATTGTATAAGCACACACCGGTTCCAGTTCCGATATCAACAACTTTCTAGTACATTGTGAGTAATGATTAGGTCAGTTCAAGTAATGCCAGTTTGCAAACCTGAATGTTCTCGTTTAACGGTGCTAAAAAGAGCTTGCCGTCACGTAACATAGTTTGGAAATGATGACTAGATGTTTAACAGATAGGTCCATGCTACTCGGAGATTTCTTACCCAATGTCCAGTGAGTCATTATTCTGCTCATCGTTGGCCGCCCTGGAGAGATGTTTCAGCTAGGAATCAGCTTCCTCAGTACAGTTAGATATACCAGTATTGTGCATTTCCTCTCTCAGAGTGGAAAGTCCTCCCATTAATAGTGCGGTACTGAAGGATACTCGAGGTTATTGATGTAGTGGAGTCAGCAAAGTCAGAGTCAATGGCCGAGTCACCGTCGTGGCGATCCTGATCCTCGCGAACCTAGTAGATGAACTTATTCAGTAGAGAACAAAAGGCAGGAACGAAATAATGCGCACCTCTGCAAGTTGCGCCCAGTGCTCTGGAGGATGTAGTACCCGGACCGCTTCAGTGGTCGAGGCTTGAGAGGTAGGCAAACCAGGCTCTTCGTTTGACGGAAGGTGTGCCATTTTGTCAGACAGCATATATTGGCGACGAAACAAAAGAAGGACCGAGTTCAGATGATGTTGGTGGGCGGATTGACATTCTCTTTTATTCTGCGTCAATAATCCTCATTGCAGGGAATCGAGCGGTGCCACGAAACCAACAGACAGGCCCCCTTGTACACCATTGCCGATCATAGCCATACGTATCACAATGTGTCAAACATTATTCCATGTGAGTGCCTCGGGTTTTCTTATCAAACTTCCCGAAAGTCCCGCTCTTAAGTGCCGAGATGTTCGAGGCAACGAATCTCTGCAGTCGTTACAAAAGCTATGTAGGTTCCAAACGCAAGAGAGAAAGCCAAAGAGTGATTCTAATTCTCTCTCAAGACTACCAAACACGCTCCCAGTACCACTTCTGAAATGGCACAGTAGCAAGCTTCTGTTTCTATCTCCCTTCATCCTGCTTTGTTCCCAATGTCTGCCTTTCATATCCACCTCTTACATGTTCAGCCATAACGGGTTCCGCGAAGCTGGCCTTCTTATCGTATTTCATGTTGAGGGTGCATCCAGTAGTAGGTTCACAAAAACACGAGAGACTTGAGGCCTGTCTAGCCGTCTGCAGACCTGTCTGCTAACCCGACATTCAATGCAGTGTTAGCGTACTTTATCAGTTCTAGGCGAGACAGAAGCCGAGCTGGTCGCAAGTCTAACACAGCAGCTTGCAACACTCGAGATTTAGAACGCCATATCCATGACTTGTCTTTGATAACCTTGCTTGGGGTGGATTGTCTGGGCAATCAGGCGAGATTTGCCGATATATCCGGAGAAATGCCTGGCATGGGCATTTGGAGATTGAAATCGAGAAACTTATCAAGACGCGTAAAAGGTTACCAGAACACAATCAACTTGCATGCCATCTTTAACTATTAACCTGCTCGGAAGGCGAGTAGGAAAGGTGGTAAATCCTCTGATAACACGGGTTGACTTTTTCACTTGTTATACGAACCCCTAGACTTGACCACACCTTGCTACGTAATCCGGTAATGTGTAGGCTATTTGGAGGCGCAAGAACGATAGTAATCAGGCATGATAGGTTTGGGCCATGCTTCGTAAACCCTGGTTACGTGGCATTACCTGATGCCGAGAGGCTATGCTGGCGGCGCGGGTCTTAACCCTTGGCTCGGTCGCCCCGATTGGACTGAACGGGGATGTCAATGGAGTCAGGTCCACCATAGCTGTCATGAGTTTCGTCAACCATCCGTATTCATTGAGTGTATATAAACAGATGGTCCGGCATGTCCAGAAGGAATCCTTTTGGTTGACATCTCAAAAATTAAGCCAGCGTTCAAGAGAAAACATGAGCTACAACAATGCCGGTTACCAGCAGGGTATTCACCAACAGAGTGATTACCAGCAAAAAGACTACCAGCAAGAGGTTTATCCACAGTCTCGTCCTGGCCTGGCAGAGTCATACCACTCCGAACCCTCTTCGAACCAGCAGCAGCAGTACCCTCCGCCAGTACAGCCGGGTTATGGCCAACTTCCACAGCAGAACCTAGGTCCCTACAACCAAGGCTACCCAAACCAATACGATATTCAGGGCAGTTCAGGTGGATTGGAGAGCCCCGCCGGCCCAGAAGGCGAGCGCGGCGTGATGGGGGCACTCGCCGGCGGCGCAGCTGGCGCATTTGGCGGCTACAAAGTCGGAGGCAAAGTAGGACACAGCAAATCGAGCACCGTCCTCGGCGCCGTAGCAGGTGCCTTCTCTGGGCACAAACTCCAAGACGCTGTGGCGGACTGGAAGGATGAAAGAGATGAGAAGAAGGAAGAGGAAAAGCTCAAAGACGACCACCATTCAACCCATCATGACTTTCGATCCGATGACAAACCTCGCCCGGGCAACTTTGCTGGCCACTTCACGGCCTCTTCACGAGACATTCGCCTCGACGCTCACGGCGACTACGTCCTGCACGCCTCCTGCAGACTGGACGATGGGTCGTATCAACACAGTTCTATTCCTCTCGACAGGATTCTCGAGAACGATCGCGGTAGCTTCCGTTGGTCAGGAGGATGGCAGAGCAGCAGCTCTTCGACTGTGACAATTCGGCATGGCGACACCCTTCGAGGCATTGCCGCGAGATTCAACTGTTCCTTCGAGGACATTGCTAGGCAGAACAACATTCACAATCCAGACATGATCTACCCAGGACAGACACTCCAGATATCAGGTGGAGGCAGCAACAGTGGAGGCGGCAACTTTGGATCGTCGGCGCGAAACGTGCGTCTTATTGATGGAGGACAAAGGCTTGAAGGCGAGTTATCTCGAGATGGAAGCTGGGTTCTAAGCTCCATCGTCCTGGATGAACGGATAAAAAATTGCAATGGGACCTTGGAGACTATCTAAGGTGGCACAGGTATGATACCAGCGCAATTATCAAGATCGGTTGCCCTTGGCCAGTGTATGGGACATTGGGTAGTTAACAGAGAGGTAGCATAAAGTCTGTGCAATAGAGCTTTGCAATCGTTGCTTCTCTTTGACGATGATAATAGCAACGGTTGATTCAGATACCAAACTTACGCAAACCAAGATTCACTGACCTTGCTACGCGTGTGTTTGATGCCGTCTTTGGTTAGGCTACTGACCTATTTCTTCTTCTTTAAGTGAGCCGACTTAGTGGCTACAGTCGAGCTGTCTTCCAGAGTTGTGAGGCATATCACAACGGCAGTCATAGCTCACGAAAGCATGCGATAGCAGCTCAAAGATGAATCCGACGATTCAGAGGCGCCATTGCCTCGTAACAGACACTACGAGTTCCTTAAGCGCCCGGCGCGCCACTTGAACAATAGTAAGCCGCTTTGGCCTCGCAGAGCCAAGGACTCTAGAACTCTAGCTACGACAGTAACCCCCGAGGTTCGAGTATAACCTCCAACTCTCTTATCTTGGCGGGTTTTGTTACGAAAAAGTCTACTCCACTTCGAGTTGCTTCATCCCGTGTGCTCTGAGACGCCAGCCCGGTTATGGCCAGCACTAGTGATGCGTCGAGGTCATTGTAGCGCTCGAACGCTCTTATCCGTCGCGTTGCCTCAAGTCCATCCATTACTGGCATTGAAATATCCATCAGAATGCATTCGTACCGTCCTGCATCTGCCTTGTAAGACATGACGGCCTCCTCGCCGTTGCTGGCAGTTTGATACGGCTGCTTGAACTTCTTCATGAAGCACATGAGAATCTTGAGATTGATAGGATTGTCATCCACCAATAAGAACTGGCGCGCGGGGAAATAATCCTTAGCTGGGGTTGAGACTCCTGTTAGGCTCTCCGAGACGGAGGATCTCGGCGCTGGTGGCTCGATGCGTGACACAAATGTTGAGTGAGTTGGCATTGGCGTTGGTATACCAGCTTGCGACTCAACCCAATGACTCATGACTCTAGAGAGAGCCCTCTCCAACTTGTAAGGACTTAGGCTATTATCAGGTCAGCCAATAGATACTGATATACAGCAACAAAATATACGTACGGTTGTGAAACAAACTCATGTAACCTCGTTCGATCGGTGGAATTGGGCCTTGACTCATGTTGGTGGACAACCAGCGCATTGGCACACACAACAAGGACCGGCATCTCTTGCCATAAGGCCGCCGGACCAGATGAATTGTACATTGCATCATGTGTCACGATGACGACGTCAGGGACCAGCTGTGCAGCGTCTGACTCGGCGCTCAGCTTCATACCTAGATGATCGCAACACAACTTCTCCATCAGAGCATCTGTAACCAGAGCTTTCCGATGTGCGTCGGCTCCGAGTCCTTCAGTAGGGCTTACCACTCGGGCGCGCAAACCGTAACATGTGGTCTGTTCCTTGTCAAGCTTGTCCGCCAATGGCTCACCAACGGGACGAACAATCTCGGGTATCATCGGCAATGACACGGTAACCTTAGTGCCAACCTCAATCTGACTGGTGATAGAGACGCTGCCACCAAGCTGGGTTGTGATTCTCTGGACGAAGCTCAAACCCAGCCCCGTGCCAGTTGACAAGTGGTCCTCTTGCGAAAACGGCTTGAAGATGTTGTTCCGAAGAAACTCATCGCTGATGCCGCTGCCAGTATCTTCAACGGTCAGAGTAACCATGTGCTCTCTGCTTTCAGCTTGTTGAGGACCGCTCTGGCTCATGGAGACTTTGATGACACCTTGGGATGTATATTTGAGCGAGTTTCCAACCAAGTTCATGACAATGCGGCGGATTGCCCCTGGGAGCGTGCAGAAGTGCCACGAGCATGATGGGTCGTAAAGCAGGAAAACAGACACGTCTCGAGTCTGCAATTGAAGTCGTCCGTCATCGGTTCCAGCCGGGTTCAGTTCTTCCGTGGCCTGCATAAAGTCCATCCGACGCATGGCTTTGATATCGGCGTGTTTTCGCACGTTGGAGTTGTTCAGCATCTGTGAAATTGATAGATGCTGATAGTTGTGCCCAGCGAAGACGCTCTCTACCACGTCTTCCACCAGAAGGTCCAGGTGGACAGCTCGGGTAGGCGGGCCAGTCTCTCTCGTAAGGTTGCTTCCCGGTTCTGGTTGATTGTTTTGTAGGTTTGTTGATCCTACAAGGTTGTTTATCTTGGAATAGTCTAGTAGGTGCTGCGTTGTATCCGAGAGGGTGCGACAGCATGTCTCGATCATGTGTGCTATGTTTTGCTGCGAAACGCCCAGGCCCGAGTCATTCAGAAGCTCCAGACCAAGGGTAATACCGTGAAGCGGAGATCGAAGTTCGTGCGAGAGGGACCCTAGAACGTCTGATTTGGCCCTATCGGCAACTGATGTCTCAGATCGAAAAGCTTCCGTTGCCGCAAGTATGCCGAGAGCCCTGAGAAAGAGCAGGTCTTGGTGTTTGTCGAACTCGTAATTGGGAATGTTTGAGCAGATGAAGCCACCAATAGAGGAGCTACCCTTTTGTGGATCCCAGATGGGAAGAAAGGCAAGACTGCGAGCGTCAGGGAAGGCTTTGAGCAGAAGTTGTTTTTGTTGTTGTGTTGGTTCTGCCGTTTCGCAACTCCTTCTCAGCCCAGATTCGGGTATCGTCGAGGCGGGAACAGGTTGGTCGTCTACAAGAGCAGCACCAGCTTCATCAGGAGCACCAGCTTCATTAGGAGCCACAGTGTTATAGGAATCCAGGTCGAAGAGGCAACCTCCTGGGTATTGATGGAGCAAGGCAGAGAGAAAAGGTTGGGATAAATGGCTGTCGCCAGGCAAGCTCGATGCCGAGTTAGCGCCGTGGGTGAATGAGGAACCAAGTACTTGACAAGGGAGCCATGGCCGTTCGTTAGCTAACGTGTCCCCGTTGTCGTCGGCGATTGGTCTAGATGGTGAGGACCGCTTAGGGGAGGATTCATCTGCCTTTTTAACTTCGGGTGAGTGCACACCATGAAGCCCACGGGAATCCCCACTGAGAAAAGCACAGCCGTCCATCTCGAGGGCTTCTCGAATAACCGTCGCGGCCTCCAAGAATGGGTTGTGGGGGATTTTAAGCTTGCGGTGTTCGTCCTTGGGGACATTCAGCCGAGATTCAGTGCTCGTGGTCTTGCCGAGGTCGGCACAGTCTGCAGATGAAAGAAACCTCGCATTTATGAATGTCTGAAGCCCAAGACTCATCTGCATATTGCGTTTTTGGACATTCTTAAGACGGTTGCCTTCGAGGTGGTCCATAATGGTCTGTGATAGGCCACGCAAAACCTCGGAATGGTTTTCGTCCCAATCAGCTCCTGGGACCGAGTTAATGACACACAGAACGCCGATGTTGATACCCCGAGGAGATCGGATAGGAACTGCCGCATAGAACCTAGCGAAGGTGCCAGGCTGACAATAAGGGCTCGACGAAAAGCGCGGATCCGTGACGAGATCTTGGACGACGATGACGGGCAGCTCGCCGGAAGCATCCTCCTCATGTAGTGTCCCCTCAGTGGCGAGTGAAAATTCGTTAGAACGCAACGTGTAGTCACAAACTCCATCGACGCGACGAATGGATGTCCCACAAAGCCACAGGGCCTCACTATCTTTGCTCCGACGTGAGTTGGGTACCACAGACGTGGTAGGTGAAGCCTCTGCTACAATATACTGGTTTGTCTCATCAAATAGAGAGATGAGTGAACGCTCAGTCATGGTCCGGCAAGTTGCCAGCTGAGCAAGGCTAGTGAGGATAGCATCAGGGGAGACTTTGAGGTCGGCACTGGTGACCTGGTCGATGGGCCGAGACGTTTTGCGCAGAAACTCATCGTACCTGCCAAGGACCGGTTAGTCTTCTGGGGCGTAAGTTGATGCTTGGCCATGCTAGCTTTTTCTGGAACTCTCAGCTTGAGCAGTGCTTGTTGTTGGGTTTCTGGACATACCTGGCAGTCTCGTACTCGCGCACGGATTCAGAGACGCGGGTGGGTTTGGTGGCTGGCATGATTGGGGCTCCCTCTACGCGGTGAGGGGAGAGCGTAAGAAAAAGGACTGGAAGAACGACAGCCAGAGACGGCGCGCGTAGCGAGGGATTGAGATGGATCCCAGAGCTATTACCTAGGGGCCAGAATGAAACACGCGCAGCCAAAAGTAAGACGCTGGGACGATTGTGCGTGCTTGGTTTATGATTCTCTCAACGACTAGGCGTTGGAGATGATGAGTGGAAAGCCAAGCATTCGCCACACTCGTACGCATATATCCACTATATCACCTCAGCCAGTCGGCAAATTATGTGCCCTATGTCTAGTCCAGGACTAGCCTAGTTCAAATATAAGTGAGGGGTTGTGTAGGTTCCAGACGTTCTGGATCTGGCCGAGCCGATAGAGTGACCCGTGACGATCCAAAGGACAGGGCAGGACAGTAATGAGAAAGGGAATTACCATGATCTTTTTCCACCCAGACTTGAACAATTTGGTCGCGGATGGTCATTGGATTTACGAATAATCATACATATCATTCAATTACATCCTGATCAACTTCAAGCTCTGGGCCAACTAGCGACCAATGAGTGTCCTTGCTCGGAGTGCTCCGTAACTTGGACCCTGGACCCTGTACAGTACCTACAGTACCTCAAGTCTGGACCCTGAACGTGCCAGCCGAATTTGAATCTGGATGGACATATCAAGACATTTTGTTGGCATACGAGTCGAAGTAGAATTCTCTGCTCGGCAGATATGAACTCATTCTAGCTCGCCGTTTCGCGTAGACCAGGCCACATACGTTACAGAGCGTACGAAACCCAGAGGGACCTATCCGCCACTTTGGCGTCTGCTCCGTGTGGCAAGATTCACAGGAGAGACTGGGGAGGGTAGGCCCTGGCGATATGGACGATTCCTGCGTTTGTGCGTCAGGAAAAAGAAAAAAGAAAAAGAAAAGTGCTGCAAACAAGGCGTCTCACCTGACGATGTTTACGTTTGTTGCGCCAAATAGGCGCTTCACCAGAGATTCTTCTGCGAGCCCTCGGCCGCGTCGTAGGTTGTGGAGGTGGTCGTGGTCGTCTTTCCACAGCAGTCCAAGATCTTACCGAGCCCGCATGTGATCGAGGCAACGGCTCGAGCCCCTTCGCTCCATGCTGTTCGGGTCCCCTGGTGGCCAAGCTGGCTGCTATGGCTGGTATCTGGAATAAGGCAACTTCGCAAAGCGGTTGGCCGGTGCGCTGAACATGTTGAACATCATGGCGAACCTAAGGCAAGATAGGATAGGATGGTGAGTAGGGAACGGGGGATGCATGGCAAGTGGATCAAAAGTAGCGGGGTTAATCCTTACGGGTTGTCGAGCTGCGCCAGACTTGAGTTGCGAAGAAGGGCAGCATCCGGGTGCGAAGAGGACTGTATTGACTGCCTCATGGTCACCAACTCGACGGGTTGAGGATGTCGTCGTCGTCTTGATAAATGACTTGACCCGGCGCGGTTGTCGCTGTTTCATTGTGGAACAATAGTACACGGAAAAGGGGGCAGCGGTGGTGGTAAAAGGTCTGCTCTCGATGCTGAGAGCGACTGGAGCATCTGCGGATCGAGCCGTTCTAATAAATACCAGCCCTGGTGCATGATGTAATTGCTATCCCTGAAGGACACTGTAGGGTCTTTGCTGATCTTTGCTATATCTAGAATAGATCGCCACCGTTGGATCACGCCCGGTACGCGGAGCCTTTACTCCGGTACAGTACAGGGAGCTTTTACTGTACCGGTCCACAGACCGTCTGATTCAGCCCATGCCAGCCACCGTCGTAATATTGCATAGCTGGGGGATATCTATAAGACTATAAGTAACGAAGTTTGATCAAGATGCAGCTGGAGGCGAGTTCATTCATAAACTAGCTAAACAAACAGTAGCTTCTCGTGGCCATGTCGAGCGGCTGTGTCTTATAGAAGAATCTCACGATGAGTTAGGCTGCTGTGCGTCAGTACCTGTGAAGTCAACTTGCACAGGAACAGGCGACGAAGCAGCTTTGGTGTTCTTGGCAAAGTTATGCAGTATATTGAGAACGACAAATTATTCAATCTCTCTAAATCGTAATTCCAGCCTGCAAATAAGTCCTCACCTCAATCTGTTAAACACAGTCAAGTAGATGCGCACAAGTCAAGTACAGTAAGCCTATATTTTATCCAGTCGGAGTACTAGCTCGGACATCCGAAAGCCAGGTAGAATCGGGTAACACTCTCATCGATTCATCCATCTAAATGCAACTAGTTAACTCATAGTGTATCGAAATCCCAAGAGATAATCCACATCCTTTGAGGCCAGAAACTCCTGGTACGTAGCTGTTTTGATCGGGTTCTTCAGTTGCTCGGGAGAAATGACGCCATCAACCCCAGCAGTAAACTCGTACTCTCCCAGAAACGCAGGTCCATCAAGAACTTCGTAAGGCAGGCCCGTCATCTCATGCATTTCTTGCAAGGAAAGCTGGAGAAACTCGACCTTTTTGCCCGTCACATCACTCCAAGCATCAACAGCTTCGCCAATGGTCATGTTGCTGTCGTATGCAAGCAACTTGGTTCGGACTGGTTCATCCTCAACCAGAGCTCGCACGAAAGGGCCGGTGGACTTCCCCGCGTCGATGATGGGGAACTTTGCCTCTTTAGGCGCTGGCAGAGCCAAAACGAAGTCTCCAGTTTCCGTGTTGCGCTTTGGAAAGAGCAGGAGGTTCGTGTTGTATGCACCGAGGTAGATGTAGGAAGTCTTCTCGGCGAGTTGAGGTAGCTCATTCTCGATGAAACCCACAGCTTCCGCCTTGCTGTCCCAGTGGTAGCAGTGAGAATACTTGCCCCCAGACGCAGCCTTCATGGGACCCAGGGCGGAGTAAATGTACTTCTCCAAGCTGGGTGTCTTGGAGGCCGCGATTGCAGCATTCTTTGCGTGTTGAACTTCGACATCGTAGCCTAGGTTACTGCTTGTATCTCGATCCTGCCCTGCAGCCAAAGCAGATTGGTACGATGCCCAGAAATCCGTATTGACGAAGACGGTTCGAGCGCCCTTGAACCCATGAACCAGAGAATCGATATCTCCAAGGTCGGCTTGTACAATCTCGGCACCGAGCTCTTTGAGGGCTTCGGCTTTCTCGGAAGTCGGGGAGCGTGTTAAGCAGCGGACATGCCAGTCTGGGAGGCCAAGGAACGTCTTTGCGACCGAGCCGCCTTGGTTTCCTGTCGCTCCGATAATTGCGATGACCTTTGTAGTGGACATGATGATGGAGAAATAGTCTTGAGGATGTGATGGTGTTATCAACGGCGGTGTCGTTATGGAGATTGTTGATTTCCAGCAGTCAGAGACTTGTTGTCTGATGTTTCTGGATGAGGACGAGAAGTGAATAAGGCGTCCTGGACCTGATTTATAGGAAAATACCTCCCGGTTTTCAGAACTCTCCGTCCGGCTGAGTCTGTTTACGAATCACTGCTTTTACTCATTTCCCTCCTTTCTCAACATCAGTTGTAGTTGACTGGATTCAACGATAGTAAGCCACAGAAGAGTGGTGCGAGATCATTCTGAGCTTGTTCTACCATAAGATCCTGATTGGCTGAGAAAGAGTAAGCCAGGCAGGCTTCTCCGGACCTCCTGATAACGCGCCCGGGAGTCGGACTTAAGGGATCCCGTGCCACGTTTTGCCACCCTCAGACCTCACCACAACTCACCTACTCGTTATACCAGTTGCGTAAGTCGGTGAACTGAGCAATTGATCGTTGGAAACACGCGCGGCATGCTATGGATTATGATTCCTTGGCCAGCGGAATAAATGGGACCCCTCGCAACAGGCGAAGAAGCCCGAGTAGCAGGGATGATGAAGCAAACGCACCAGCCAAGCAGCGAGTATTGACAACAGCGCGGAGAGAGCAAAACCGCAAGGCGCAAAGAGAGTATAGTGAGCTATCCAAAATGGTCCTTTACCAATATTATGCTAAGCAACCTGCTGTGCACAGGGAAGCGACAGAAGGAGTATCGACATAAGCTCAAAGAAGCCCAGTCCCAAGTCAACCGTACGCGACAATTGAAACCACTTGCAAAGCGAGACGATGGTTCTTCTAGATCTAGCAAAGGTCTTCAAGACAACCAAGACCGAATACAGGGACTAGGAGAACTTGGGGACTGGTCAGAGCTGGATCTTAGTCGCCATGGTATCGCTTCGAACGATGACCCTACCTTATTGAACCAGATGCGCCAAAGCAGTCAGGCTGAGTCAGATAAGGACGTATCTTCTTCATTCTCTGGTCCATTTGTTGCAACATCTGTGGATCAATGCCAGAATGAAGAGTACGACCACTTTTCCCCACGATTTGAGAATAGCCACACCCAGCATGTCCCGAATGCTCAGGATCCAACGCCAAGCTCCGAGGTTTCAGGCCAGCAGAAGAACAACGAGCTGATATTACCAGACATCTTTCACAACATACTTCAATTTGTACCAACGACTCTCTGTAACGCCATAATGCAGAACGCACTCGCTCTAGGCCTCGACTTACCCAGATTCGCGAGGTGCGGTGTAGAGTACATCTCACCCTTTTATCAGCCTCACATCTCCACAACTCTGGATCCGACTGCACTTCTACTGTCGAGCTCAGCCTCGGTCGCTTCGTCGAGCAACAGCAACATTCCCGTACACCTTCGCCCAACCTTGGCACAAGTTCTCATTCCACATCATGTCAGCTTAGACCTGATTCCTCTGCCATTTCTCCGTGAGCGGGCCATCATGCTATCTGCGGCCATGCCCCATATCTTTAACACTTGGGAGCTTAAACTTGACGTGTACGAGCGAGGTGGTTTGATCATCTGGCAACGGGGAGAGTCCACAAGACAAGAGAGGGGTACCAGGAACAGCAATAGTTATCAACCCTGGGAGATGGAAAGCTGGGAGGCAGCACCATGGTTTCTTCAGAAGTGGGCAATGGTTATCGGAGGTGAACATAGCGAGTTTTATAAGCAGAGTGTTGGGTGGCAACTGGTGAGGGATGTAATATGCTCCCAGACTCTCCCACGGCTGGAGGCTGGAGAATCTCATCATGCTTAACCTCGATTCTGAAAATGCTGCTACCTGTCACTCGCGAGACAGGAAGTCTGTGGAATTGAGTCGTTTCTTGGTGTTTGAGATCATTATACCATGCATGGCCCGAGACAGCTAAACTAAAACAAAATGAGATGGTTTAAAATTGGAAGCAGAAGAATTAACTGCCATAACCGCAGTCAAAAGAGTTCCGGGTTGGCTTTCGATTCTCTCCTACATATACCAAGTCTCACCGGCCATGTTTGAAGATATCCTTTGTTGTTGATCCATGTCTATAAATAATCACACTGAAGTTACTTGATCGTGTGGCGATTCACATCTATATCATACAGTAGATCGACAACAGGGAAGTTAAGAGACATGTTATTCAATCATAGTCGAAATAGCATACAATCTACTGCGAAATACTCCCATACCACAGCTCTTGCGCCAACTCCTCAAAGTGAAACGATTCAGGCCACACAATCCTCGCCAATGATTCCCTAGCCTCTTCCCATTGCGTGACATCTAATGCTGTACTCCACTCGCGGATAAACTCCCGGTAGGGTCGTTGTAACGGATACAGCACGCGCCATTGATCGAGGGGCAGATGCTTTGCCAAACTAAAGGCACCCGTGAAAGCCTTCCAAAGCCAGAGGTCTGAAGCGATGCGAGAACTACTACCTTGCCGACACCGGCTGCACTTAAGATCCTGCTTGAGAATAAACAAAACACGACGGTGAAGCCTGGGCTCGATTGGCTCCCCTGCGTTCCATAACCCCAGAACTGCGTGCAAGTAAAGCCCTGTCGCAGCTGACATTCCAGACCAAGAAGAGCTTATGCGAGGCCGATCCCGCACATTGGAACCTCCGTTGTCGTCCCCGGATATCGACTCGATATGGGAACCAACGAAGGCGAGTAGAAGTCTGGTTGCGGCGCCTTCTAGCCACACTAATTGCTGCGATTGTGCATTGGTGGGTTGTCCTCTGAGACGGCAATTATCAGTTAGAGTAATCAAACAGTCTAGCATATGGGAGGCATCGATATCAAAGAACTGAGCTGTTGGTGGGAGCGGGCTGAAGAAGAATGGGAGCATTTTCATGGCCTTGAGCCTGATCTCCAGGCCTCGAAACTCTTCCTTGTGCCACTCATGCATAAGCTCTTCGACCCTGTGGGGAGTAGGTCTCGGCCCGGATTGAAAGCTGCTGTCTTGTTCGAGGATGTCCTGCAGGCGGCTTTTGAAGCCATAGATGAAGTTGTATGTGCTGCGCTTGGGTTAGAAAGGGCTGGAGGGTAGGCTAAGGCCACATACAGTATGACATAACGGTTTGAAAGTTCATCTTCCACGTCGCTCGTCTTCTGGTCAAGTAATTGCGGTGGTTTGTGGAAATCCATAAACCTCATCAGACCATTGAGATGGGTCTCAGCTGTTGTAATGTTGCCAAGGGCGCACTGCTAGGGTTAGCCACTTCTCTTGTGCTACGTGGATGAATGCTGGCAGTCTTACCTCGGTGAAACATAACGTAGCAATCTGTCTCACACACACTGAGTACGCTTTCGGTCGTGACTGTTCCAGCCATCCATTGACCAACCGCATGGCTTCAATCTTGTGGAAGAGTAGAGTAGGTTCAAACGACCTCAAGTGGCCGGCATTCCAAGCGTAATGTAAGCCGGCAATCAGCATAGTGTTGCGGAGTGCATCAGAGCTTTGCATAACGGATGACAATCTGAAAAGTCAGTAACTGGCGGATTGTGGAGGCCACGGGGTGCCTCACAAGCCTTGGCGCTTCTCTCTAGGTGTGATATCGACTGGGTCCTCCAGCTCGTAGACTAACGCCTCATTCAGAACCTTGGCCAATCAGAAACAGAAGTGTCAATACTCACAATAATGGAACAGTTCATTCGACTTGAAGGGCATGTTGATCGGCTGAGATAAACAGGGACCAATGGTTCGAGTCAAGGGTACCACCGCCAGTTCGTCTGCTACTGGGGCCCAAGGCTGCTGCTCGCCGGGAAGAGTTGCCGTTCTACGCTCGCGAAGAGGAAGTCCCGGGGCAGGATACTCACACGGCCTACTTGTGGTCGCGCAGTTTTCACTGTGTGAGATTAGCGTCAGGTCGGCGTCATGCTGTGACAAGGATTGCAGACGAGAGGCCTGCACGCAACGGGAGGAGGATAACCTAAGGGCGTATATTCATCCGGAACTGGAAATACGCGGGGTGCACTAACCAGATAGGCCGCTGCTCGTCACATCTGCGGTGTCTTTTCCTGCATGTCAGACAGCCTGTTCGGCTGCGGGTATGTTGTTTCCGCGTCCTTTTCTGGGTAGCCGATTCCTGATCAGAGTTGGCCATACTTGAGCCAATCATTGCGTACTCAAAGCTGTGAAGTTTGTAGTGTGTTTAGGTAGAGTACGAGATCATGAGCTTGGGCCGTTTTCTTTAGGCGTGAATATCGTTCAGGGGCTGTGTTTGGCTCGCCTCATTAGTCAGGAGTCCGTTTACAAATGCCATCTTGTCAGCGCTAATAATAAACGAGGAGCTGGGGCCAAGGCAGCTTCCGTTTTGGGACAAATAGTCGCTCGGTTCTCACATGAAGCCTCACTGGGTGAAGTTAGTTGTTCGTCTTAGCCCAAGTATATATAGAATGGGCAGCCTTATAGTCACTCCAGCACATCCACAATCAAATCAGAGACTACAACCACACACGAACCCAAAGACTACCTCTAAATACATTAAAATGGCGACCGCCACCATCAATGGCCTTTCAGTAGTAAGAACAATCAACATTCGTTCGCCCTTACAGAGACTAAGCCTAGGCAGAGAATCCAAGATAAGCCGTATGAGGCCATATCAGCTCAGCGCACAGAGTTGTCCCAAGCAGGACGAACGGTTCTCGTCTGTGGAGGATCCACGGGCATTGGTCATGCCATCGCACGAAACTACTGCATTGCCGGCGCATCCAAAGTCATCATCCTGGCGCGTCGTACTGACGTACTTGACAAGTCTGTCTCCAAGCTCAACGAGGCTTATCCAGATACCGCCGTGACCGGACGTACCTGCGACGTACAGGACAGATCTCAAGCTCAGCAGCTCTGGGACAACTTGCAGCAGGAAAAACTTGCAATCGACGTACTCGTGCTGAACGCTGTTGGTCATCCCGATTTTAAGCCCATCTTGGAACAAGGGGCGGATAGACTCTGGCAAGATTTTGAGAATAATGTCCACGCTCCCCTATACCTGGTGGAGAGGTTCTACAAGCAGCCCCACCATTCAAGCCAAAAGGTACATCTAGAGAAGCTGAAGTGAAGCGGTCGGCATCAAAGAAGCGTTGACTGACCTGGACTTTTCAGTTTTGCATCTTCCCATCGACTCAGGACATTCATCGATGGGGCAGTGCACCCCAAATGCCTGGATATCAATTGACCAAGAACTCATTCACGTGTACTCTGCAGCAAATCGCACGAGACACTCCAGAGGAGAAGATGCGAGTCGTATCATTCCATCCCTCAGTTGTATTCACTGAGGCAGCCCAATTAGCGGGATATACTGAAGAGACTTTGCCTTGGACAGACGGTGCGTGGCGCGCTTGGACTCTATCTTGATGCAAGTTTGAAAACTGACGAGTCTCCAGAAAACATTCCCGGTGGCTTCGCGGTGTGGGCTGCTTCACCGGAGGCACAGTTTCTCCACGGCCGATTCGTCTGGTCGACGTGGGATGTTAATGATCTGGCCTCCGGGGAACTCCGTGCTCAGATTGATGCGGACCCATGGCTTCTAAAGGTCGGAGTTAAAGGTTTGGAAGGCTTTTAGAGAGTATAAATAGGAGACTGCAGGCATTGGATCCGAGCTTGCCGGCATTTTACGTCACTAGACGCGAGACGCGTCTGACAGCTCGAGACATTGCCCTGGAGAGATCATCATGGACACAACTGTACAGCTTGAACCTTTGGATAAACGCATTGAAGGAAAGAACGAGATTGAGAAGTAAAGGTTATGTCTAGATGAGCACCTGGGCATACGCGACTCTTCAACTTTGTGTATTATAATTGGATGATTGTTTATCCACCTCTAAGTTGATTGGTGTATCAAACCTTGCATGAGCAAGACACCAGCTGCCAACGCACCTGATTGATAACAGCCAAAGAATCTTGCTCAATAATCTCTGGTCTCGAAGCTAGCCAGCACATGCAAAAACAATTCCCGTACTTTGTACCAGGTAGAAATGCCGGCCTAAAAAGCCGATCTCGGATGGAGGTCGGATTTCCGAATATCCACTGGATATCCGTATATCCGGGTGAATTGCTGGAGATTGATAAGCCTGCGATCGCAGGACACCCAATGTTGGATCTGATAACTATGCTCATTTCCTAAAATCCAAAATCAGGTTCATTATCATTTTGAACCACTTGCTTCTTCCAAGATGGCGGGAGGTCTTAAGAATATTGTTGTGATTGGAGGCTCGTACGTTGGGTTGGTGAGATTTCCTCTTCTGGAATTGACGTTTTCGGAACACAGCTAACGTTGATGCCAGGCCGCGGTCAAGGAGCTCACCACGTTGTTGCCCGTTACTCACAGGGTAAATATCTCTTTGGAACGACCTTTGTGATAGTAGAAAGCTGATGATTGAACGCAGGTGCTCTTGGTGGAGCCCCACAGTCATTTCCATCACCTCTTTGCCTTTGTAAGTCAGCTACTGCCAAGCTTTCACCCCGAGTCTAACCCTGCCGCAGCCGCGATTTGCTGTCGTACCCAGTCATGAGCACAAAGCATTTATTCCGTACTCGGGCTTATTTTCTTCACTGCCGAACGCATCCAGTCACTCAGTTGTAAAGGCGAGGGTATTGTCACTACACAAGGACCACATGGTTCTCGACCGGCCATGGCAAGGATCTGCTAAGATACCGTTCGATTACGCGGTTGTTGCTACTGGAACTCGACTACCCGCTCCCGGCACCATGCAACACGACGAGAAGCCTTTGTCAGTTGATTACTTCAAAACATATCAACAGCGTGTGAAAAAGGCAGACTCCATCGTCATTGTTGGAGGCGGAGCTGTCGGTGTTCAGATGGCTACTGATCTGAAGGAAGTGTATACGGACAAGAAGGTCACGCTGGTTCACTCACGAGACCGATTGATGCCACTCTACCATGAAAAGATGGACGCGGCCATCCGGGCTCGATTCGAGGAACTTGGCGTTGAGTAAGTGGAAGCCGCGTCTTCATCATTGCCGAGCGCTGACCAAGGTATTACGGAGTAGCTTAATCACCGGCACACGCGCAATAGTGCCCCCAGAAGGCTTCCCAAGTCATGGGCGAGACTTTGAACTGGAGCTGAAAGATGGTCGCAAAGTCTCAGCTGATCTCGTCATTCCTGCAACGGGACAAATCCCGAACAACCAGTTTCTGGAGACATTAATGCCCTCTCTAGGAAATGAGATTCTCAACCGAGCAAATGGTTTCATCAGAGTTTTGCCAACCTTGCAATTTTCGGATCCCAACTACTCAAATCTATTTGCATGTGGCGACATTGCGGACAGCAAAGCCCACAAAGCGGCACGTCCAGGCCTCGGACAAGCGCGTGTTGTTGCCGAGAACATCGCCGCCATGGTTCAGGGAAGGAAGTCGGACCAGAATATTACTGTCACTCCTCCTGCTATTCACCTTACACTCGGACTGGTATGGTTCTTGTTGCAGAGCAAGGGTGAAGATTCTGACTGGTGCATAGACAAAGAACATGATCTTCCGAAACCCCGATGTACAGAATGGCCAGACCGAGCCTTTCATCAATATGAAGGAGGAGTAAGCAGCCCTTCCTTCTTAAACTCAGTACAAGTACTCACTGACCGGGCTTAGCGGAGCGGAAGATATGAGTATCACGAGCGTGTGGGAGAGGCGAGGCGTCAAGGTTAGCCGACCGGACGAATACCACCTTTGAATAAGACAACCTAGAGCGGAAATTTCGAGCCAAAGTCGGGAGATCTGCTGTACTTAACGGCTGGGCGTATTGTAGGAAATATCATGACTTCTCGTTTGTGCCAGGCGTAATAGATTAGTAAAACTAAAGGAGATTGCATTCAACGTTCCAAATTCCCCAAGTACTCCTGGACTGATAACGACGCGAGATAATGAATGAATAGTGCCGAGAGGCCATGCGTATGTTCCTAGGATCCAAACCGATAATTGCAATGGGAGGTTCATACTGTACAGGAATATATGGGCCGTTTGGCGAAATTCCGACCTTAGACATACTGTCACACACATAAGCTCCAATTTGGCCGTCCTCTCCAACCCTTATGTATCGTACGAAGTATCCATGTTCCGTTCTTTAGCCTTTCTTGGACTTGATCCTCCTTCTTTCCACACCAATACTGGCAAGAAAAGCGGCGCCTCCGAGACCGAGAGAAACAATGAATGCGTTCGCAACAGCAACCTTGAAGGCGTCTCTCACAAAACCAAGCAGTTCAGGCGGTACGACATTCTCCAGCTCCACCCCCCCGGCAGCTATAACGGCTGGCACATCCACATCCGGAACCTTGTTTAGTTGTTGGCGTAGGGAATTCTGGAAAACGTTCTGAGAGATGGAAAGGCCCACTGACCCTCCTAAGGCTTGAGAGAGAATAACCAAGGTAGTTCCCAAAGGAAGGTCCGCGGTGCTCAAAACCACCTGAACGGCGAATATTGGTATCTGCACCGCCATTCCAAAGCCAGCACCAGCAAGCACTTCGAATCCAAACCACTGTCCAATCGGGCTGGAGCGAGACAAGGTGTGTAAAAGGCCCCCACCCGTTGTGAAGAGAGCCGATCCGAGCCACATAAAAGGCACATAGTACCCCCATAGGGTCATGAGAGTGCCACTAATGAGAGTTATAACTGTGACGGTAACGCCATGAGGAAGAATGTTGATTCCAGAGGCCCTGGGGTCTGTTCCTTTGACTGCTTGGAAATAGAATGGCAGGTGATAAGATTGAATTGTCATTCCGCCTTGAAGCAGACATGAAAACATGCAGCCTAGGAGAACAGACCGTTGCGAGACGATACGGATAGGTATCAAGGCCCTTTAAAACTGTCAGCACGTGTTGGAAGAAGGAGAAGGGCCCATACTCTTCTTTTTGCCGGACCTGTATGAAACTGAAGACGATCAATAGCAACCCGAACCCAAGAAAACAAGCCCACACACGAGAGTCGCGCCAAGCGTATACAACACCGCCCCATTGTAAAGCAAGGAACAAGCACACCAGACACCCAGCGAGGATGACAGCGCTTTTCAGGCCTAGGCCTAAGAGCTTTTGTCGTAGTGAGCGATCTTTGTGCGCAGCTTCACCAAGCGAAGTTGGATAGTAGAAGCATACGATGAGGCCCATTAGAGCTCCCAATGCTAGCACGGTAGTCAGTCGGTGCAAATTCAACTCGTTGCTAATGTTCACTCACGCAAATTAATCCAAAAGCAGAATCTCCAGGTGAGGCGTGCCGAATGGGTAAAAACGCCTCCAAGCGAAGGGCCAATGACTGAAGCAATACCATACATGCTAGAGACAATAGCCAACAATAGCGGTCGCTTTCTCATCTCAACAATCCGCGACATGATGATCATGCCGCCACAGAAGATCCCAGCACCTCCAATCCCGGCCACAGCCCTCCCGATAATGAAGGCTGGCGAGTTGGGCGCAGTTGCGCAAATCACGGAACCGACTTCAAAGATAACGCCGGCACCGAGGTAAACCCATTTGAGGTTGAAGAAGGTGTAGATCTTGCCGAACGTTGTCTGGAAGGACATTTGTGCAAGGAGATAGACGGCGCCATACCAGGCTTAGGTTGATGAACTGTTAGCAGCTGAACGTGATCTCGGCTGGATATGTACTTACCCACGTCATCGAGACTATTAAAATCACTGCTAATCTTTGGTATAGCAGTGGCTTGAGGTAGTTAGTGATGGGTATGGTCTGTAGAAAGTCCTGAGGCACTCACAGATGATGCTGTTGTCTAAAGCAATCACCAAGACTCCTACCATCAACGAGAGAGCCATTAACACGAGAGGAAGGCCATGTAGGTACTTGTCCTCGTCGGGTTGCTCAGATTCTTCCTTGCATGGATCGTTTGGGCGAACGGCGGGCTCCAGGTCGTCCGAAACCGTCGGTTTCTCCATGATGACAGCGTCTGCTGCAGCGGGAGCTGCTTCTGGAGGGGCCTCGTCTCTGAAAAGTAGTAAGCCAACAATGTTCTATATAGCTTCTAATCCCCAACTGACTGGTGTTTGTTTTCTTTGGGACTCATGATGGAGTTGGCGGGTATGGTACGCTGTTTACTGTTAAAGGAACAACTGGTGGCGCGTGAAGATATATTGAAGACCATGCCTTCTCTGTCAGCTTCAGCTTGTGGGTGCTTATATGATGCCGTTATAAGTCTGCTATTATAAATCCAGCACCTCCAGCGGCTGTTTGAGTCATACCGATCTCATCTGCCCGTTGATCCAGATTAGGCTATATGCTGTGATCTAGATTACATACATACTGCGCTTCGCACTCACACTCGGATCTATCTTGGCCACTGCATGTCGGATGCTAACACTCAGGGGTCAGTCTTCCGTAGCCGAATATAATTAATCAAGGCAAAGAAATACGTAGACCCTTTATTCGCTTCCTTTTGCTGTCACGCCATATCTGGGCGCTCGACGAGAGTGACGACTTAGGCCGCAAATATGTCAGCATCGTCTTCTATTTAGCCTGTTTCCCCTGAGGTGTGATTCGCCCCAACAAAGTGTGGAATAATGGAGGCTATAGAATATCCAGGGAGAGGTGTGCACAATATGAGTGGCTTGATTCACCAGAGGTAAGCTTCATACTCGCGCAATCATTCATCAGCGGCCCCTGGGTCTTGTTAATATCACGTTCTTGGCTCATCCCCCACTGCCGCGGATGTGCGCAACCTTGAGGGAATTGATTGAGACATGTGTTACGCCGCTGCCTGACGGGAGTCCACAGTCTTGTTGGTGATAGAAATGAGCTTCCTAATGAAACGAGTGGCTTAGTCGAAATCAGGAGACAGATCAGATGCCTTTTTACCCCAACATGATACGAGAAACGCGGGCACGTATCGGAATGGCGACCGGGCCTTTCCCCGTGGGGTGCTCGGACAATACTGCACGATTACTGTTGGTGGAACGATCAATCTCGTCTGTTATTCTGGGGGTCAATTTGGAGACATCTGAAGACCCCCAATATCCCCAACTCGTGGCGAGATTGGGAAAGTCTATTTATAATGACGCTGGTCTCTCTTTCTTGGCGTTTTTTTTTGCAATTATCATATTCACTCGTCATCTCCAACCCCTCTTATCTGCGGATTAATCTATACATTTACCTCAAATACCCGCTTCAGTATATTAAGGCGGACAGACAAGTCAAAGGTCACTGTTCCTATTCAGAAAGAAGCTGTACTGTCACGGACAACACTTAATCACCCACGTCGAGAACCTGGGCTTATTTTCCCGCCTGTGACCAAAGTAACTGTGCGTTGGTAGTGGCAGACAATCTACTCTCGGAACCAGTCATAGCCATGTCAGCTCTTGAGACAGTTGTCATCAGAGAGCCTCAGCTCTTGGTTGATGAGGAAGATGACTGGAATACCGTCCTTCACGTGGACTGGGAAAGCGACGCGGATTTCTTCACAGAATGCTCCTTCAGACCACCAACACTGCTAAATAAAGCAGACATGGACCATCAATTAGTCCTTGCCCGAGCAGCAGCGCTGATCATCAGAGTCTGCAGAAACAACATCTGCCACGACTATACTTTTGATGTTTGCAGCCTGACTGGCTACCGCAGGCAGCTGTACAGATGGATGGATAGCTACAGCGCCTCGGAAGAGAGTCAGATGTTGTTAAAGGATGTGTCGACAATGGCAGCAATTGAGATACTCTCCTCCCTCGAGTACATGGGCGTGGAGGGCGAGTTGCTTTCGAAGATTGGCCCGAATCTATCGGCTATTCTTCAGAGCACCTCGGACCCCATGCCGTTGCTCCTGGAAGCTGGTAGACTCGATCGTTTTCAACATAGCATCGAGACGGTGCAGAAGCTAAGGGCACACGTGGGAGAGTACATGTCATTATATGCTACAAAGAAACCTCTGATGAATGTTCTCGAGGTCGGAGCCAGCTCCATCAAAGGCAATGAGACCATACTTGGGGCCTTTCATGGGCACCTTGGGTCTTATGACCTGGCTGGTGCTTCAGTTTCGCTCCTGCAGCATATCAAGTCTTCCATCGCACGGAACGATGCAGTCAGGCTCAAGTCTCTGGATATCAACCGAGATCCGCTAAGCCAAGGATTCAATCCCGCATCTTATGATGTGGTTGTCGTCAATAACGTGCTACACACGGCAAATTCTCTCAATGCAGTCGTCGCGAATTTGCGGCAGCTTTTGATCCCTGGAGGTACTCTTGTCATTGTTGGAATGACGGATCTCTCTCCAGCTTACGGCCTGATCTTCGGCATGGAGGAGAGCATGTGGTCAGGTATGTCTCCAATGAGTCATGAGAATATCCTTCTTTCAAGTTGTAGCTAACGAGTCCTTTCACAGATGATCGTTGTGCGCAGCTGCCCTTCCCTCCAGCAACTGAGTGGAACAAAGTTCTATCAGACAACGGCTTCAGTGGACTTGAGCCCGCGACAAAGACCTTTGATAGGATCGGGCAGACGTCTTACTGTGTCATCTCAACGGCCCTGGCCTCCACCCGACGTTTTCCCACCAACATTGTTGCAGATGGTGCAGGAAAGCTTCTCAACTTTGCTTGCCAGTTGTCGTCGGTCTTGGCAAACAACAGCATAGCCTCAACAATTTCGGCCTTCCCGCAAGATGAAATTGCCTCTAATTTTGTTTACATCATCCTCGACGAAGGTTCTAGCCCATTGTTGGTGGATCCAGCACCATCGACACTTGCGAGTATCAAGACTCTCGGCACAAGGGCAAAGTTCGTGCTTTGGGTCAATATGAGAGCAGATGGTGCAAACTCGGCATCGGAGACTGCCATGAACATGATCTCCGACGTCGCACGTCGAGCACGGGAAGAGAACGAAGCATTGAGACTGGTTTCACTGGTCGTCAAGCAGAACTTTCCAGAGTACTCAGCCATCTTGAAGGTTATCACCCGTATCATTCAGGTTTCTTTCCAGCAAGACAGAGGCTCTAGCTGCGAGTTGGAGTACGAATACAGAAACGGAAAGGTTTTCGTTCCTCGAACCAGAAGTGCGCCAATAGTGGCCAAGTACTGATCGATGACAATGGGTTGATGAGTTTTGCGAAGAAAGACATTGGTTCGTGAGCGTTTTAGGTGGATGATGAATGTAAGATAAGTAACACTTACCTACCTACCTTGGCTAGTGTGTAAATTATTTGCTTTTGTTTCTCAGTTACGAAATGTGCAGTTGTGATAGTTCGAGGTGGTGGTGACGATGAAGATGGACGGGAGAGTTGTCGCAGATTATGCCACTATGCCATACAGCAAAGTGTACCTCTACGACAAGAGTTCTGTGCAGCATTTAGTCAGCAACTGTGGCTGAGATGTGACTAGGCCTGGCTCAACTTCGACCCCTCGGCAATGTATCCTAACCTTTTGCACGGCGCTTGGGAAGAGTACGACCCGTAATTCAACCAAGATGAGGCAGCCAAATAACAGAACCTACATAAACGCTGCGTATTTCGCTAACGACCGTCTTTCCAAGGCCACCGCAAGCCACCTCGACCATCGGCCATTTAAATCGCCAGTCAGGCGGAATTCTAGCAAAACCGCAAACCCTCTGTGATCGATGCCACCGCTCTTGGTTCATCAACCGCCCATATCTGTGTTGTTTTCTATTCGGATTGACCAGAGAGGAAGCCTCATCACCTTGAGTTCGAGATGGTGACGACTGTGGATTCTCCTCGCATCATTTCCATGGAATTCTCTACTGCTGGGAGAGATGACTGCTACTACCGCATCCTCGCCGGGAAAAGCGTCAAGTACATCACCGTCCAAGCCAAGGCTCTCGACGCCGATTCACTGATGGATATGCCGCTCAACTTCCAGAATATCCTACCCTCCTTGCCGTACCACAAGGATGACTGGAACCGGGCATACATTTCTCGCAGCCCGGTAACTGGCGAGCTGGAGACAGCTCTATCTCAGGCTGTCCTGTCTGGCGTGCAGACAATCTGGCACTCGGAGATGATTAATTTCCTGGACCTCGAGAGGACACGGCTGCTCAGCTTGCTAGCTCAGGAATGTGTGTGGAAGCAAGACTCGGGAGCGGGCCATGCTCAGACAGAAGAACGGGGCCAGCGAACAATGATCGCAAAAATGGCTCGATTCCCCTGGGAAATTCAGCACATTGAGACAGAGACCAAAATCTACCAGCTTCTGCACCCTTTGGGGATCACACCGGATTTTCTTGGCCACATTCACGAGGCGGGAAGAGTGATCGGATTCCTACTGGCAAAGGTCGAGGGCCGCTCTGCCAGCTTAGGTGATCTCGAAGTCTGTAGGACGGCTTTGCGGCGGCTTCATGACTTGGGGATTCTGCATGGAGATTGCAATCGTCACAATTTCATCATTGGCTCGAATGGCAAGGTCACTCTCATTGACTTCGACAATGCCAAGGTCAATGCGGATGCCAGAAAGATGGAGGCAGAGCTTGCAAGTTTGGAGGGTCAACTACGAGAAGAAAATGGCCGCGGTGGAGGCTTTATGGCCGTAGAAAGTGATTGATGTACGCTATACAAGCCGTCACTGTGAATTTTATACTATAACCCCACAGCACCAGATCCTCATCTTGAAGTGGCTACTGTCCACGGCTCTTCTTTTAGATCTTATCCGAAGCTATCGCTGACATATTGGTGGGCTAGACTGCTGACTTGGAGCATAGTGCAGTTCCTCGGCACACATAATTGAATGTTGTTGCCAGCGAGATGCTTGGTTTGGCATCTTGATGGGGTTGCTGTGAAATGCAAATCAAATAACGGATGACGCTGTGGCCGAGTCACCTGACCTGGCTTACATTTCTTTAAGATCTCACACATGGCCGCTGACACTCCAGCTTATTACCATCCTCACACATCTCACTAAGCCTTGACTCCACGATCATGTCCTCCCAGAAAGAAGAAGAGCACCTCGCCAGCAAGGCTCCGGTAGAGAGTGAGGCCCCTCCCGCCTACGAGGCTGAGGAGTCATGGTCATCGTCAGCCGCAGCCCAGCCAAGGGTCCTCACTTCCCCGCCCGCAGAAGCTGGCCAATCCTCCAAGGGATCATCACATCCAACAGCAGAATCACCATTCAATTTCCCTTCAGATGGGTCTTTACCATCGTACTCGGAGGCTTCTACAAGCCACCAGCCGCCAATTGCAATCCCACAGGAGAGCCCGATCCCGACAGCTCCTTTCCTCAACGCCTACGCACCGGCTCTGCTCAGCCATGGCATCACCCAAGAGGCATGGGCGTCTTTCCTCGACACAGTTTCCGCCTTCTTGACGGCCAAAGTCGGGGAGCGGGCAATCAACCACGCGGGAGAAGTGGCCAAGAAGGTCGGCGAGGGCCCAACAAGCTACGTCAAAGGCGTGGGGGCGCACGTTAAGCAAGTTGGAAAAGACATTGGCCAGAATGCAAAGAAAGGAAACATTCTGGGAGCAGCCTTTGGTTTGATTGGCGGTGCCGTCTCTATACCCGTCGGTGCTGCTTTGGGCGCCGTCGGGGCTGTCGTGGGCCTCCCAGGGCACACCATCGCCGCGGTAGTTCGAAAGCCCAAGACACCAGCAGAGCGAGCTGTATCGTATGTGACGGTTGCAAACAAGGACTGGTTCAACAAGCGGGGACTGCATGCGAGCTTGGTCAATACGGATCAGCTCTCTGAAGTTGTGGGTGTCGAAGTCAAGGCTCTTTTGGAAGCGTCAATGGGGGACAAGAAGGAAGACTCGGGGGGACACCTCAGTGCCTTGAAAGATCACGTTGCTCGCCTGGAGATTCGGGGGCCTGGGGTCATTGATCTTGCGACGGATACCATCTGGTTGGTGCTTGTGAGGATAGAGGCAACATCCTGAGTTAAGTTGCATCTGGAAGTCAGTGCCCAGCTACTCCAGAGTGCGGTCTAAACCGGGAGCTCATCAAATGGATTCAAAGCTTCCAGCTGACTCAAAAGCGACATCCGTACTTGGACATCGTCTTGGTAACATGTAGTGGAGACGACAAGGTGGCCCAAAGCCTCGACCCCGCATGAAAGGACGCCATTGAACTTTCGACTCACATATCGCCGGTTTCGGTGCTGGAGCTTTCTTTATATTCGATCAGCAATGCACGTGAACTCCCTTGATCTGTGACTACTTTGTATCTTTTGCCAATTTCTCATCGCTTCTACTCTAGCCTGACCTTGAGGCACCATGACTCCAAATCATCAAGCCATCTCGAGCTATCTCGAATCTCTCTTCAGCCTGGCTGGCAGGGTTGCCGTCGTAACCGGCGGCAGTTCTGGAATTGGGCGTGAAATGGCCATAGCTTTGGGACGTGCTGGATGTCAACTCGTCCTCGTCGCCCGGCGACCGCGACCTTTGCAAGACACGATCGATCATCTCGCCGAGCTCCACGTTAAAGCCGAAGCCGTCGTCGCTGACTTGGCCGACCAAGCATCTGTTAGGGACGCGATTCACGCTATCACGATGAATTTCGGGACTCCGGATATCCTGGTCAATGCCGCGGGGGTCAACTACCGTCCTCACATGAGTAATCTCTCTCAGAAAGTGTGGGATGAGACCATTGCTGTGAATCTCACGGCACCTTTCATATTGGGTCAGACATTTGGCCCCAAGATGGCGGCAAAGGGATACGGACGCATCATCAATATCATCAGTCAACAATCATATTGTGCATTTGGTAACAGTGGTGCTTACGGCGCGTCCAAGGCGGGTCTTCTTGGATTAACACGATCTCAAGCAGAGGCCTGGTCTCGACAGGGAGTTCTATGCAACGCCGTTGCCCCAGGCTTGGTCGACACGCCCTTGGCAGAAGCCGCGTTGGGCGATCCTGCAAGGGCCGAGGCTCATGCATCGCGGACAATGATAGGGAGAAATGGCATACCAAAGGATTTTGCAGGGGTTGCGGTGTATTTGGCGAGTGATGCGAGCGCTGCGGTGACTGGACAGACCATCTTTGTCGACGGTGGTTACTCGGCTACATAACTGGTGAAACCAATCCTTTTCTAAAGGTGTTGACGCTTCAAAATGCGGTAATCCTATCTTGCGGTTGAAAATGGTAAAGAGGAACAGCTCTAACAGCTTTGCTCTTGGTGACTTCTGTCAAACAAATGGATGCAATAGGACTTCGTACGTGCGACAATTTACTAGCTTGGATGAGTTCAGGTTGCAGAATAATAAGACCAGTAGATTGCTGATGGTCTAATCGAATGCAGGGCCGTAATAATGACTATGTACAAAATATTGACTATCATCACCGCTGCATATTCCGTTCGACCGATAACCCAAAGCCTCGCAAGGCAGCATCGGTCTAACAGAAACGCTTAAGCTCTACCAGCCAGAGCGTGCCGATGTCCCTGCTGCTGCCGCTTGTGCAAATACCGGATCACAAAAGCATTCCCAATCAACGCAACCGCCATGGCCACCATAGTCGGGTACCCCTTGGGATAACTCGGCGCCTCAACCTGCTGCCAGACGACAAGCGGCAACCAGGCCTGGAACACATAAGCCATCTCGTTCATCGCGCCCGTGACAAGAGCTCTCTCCTCGTTGTCATCACTGCAGATCTCGTGCGCCCACGCAAACGTCAAGCCGCTGATTCCACCACCGAAACCACAAAGCATGAAGCACACCCACGTGAACGCCGTCGGAATGTTCCAGACCGTGAGTCCGATGTATCCGACCATCTTGACAAGGCCCGAGAAGACGATTGCGGGCCAGCGTGCTCCGCGGAATAAGCTGTCGGAAGTCCAGGCGTAGATCAGGGTCGTGACGATACTAATCACATCAACGATGGTTGGATAAATGTTGACTTGCTTGATCGAGTAACCCTGGGACTTGAGCCATAGTGGGAATGCTGGCTGCGAGGTCCCGCCGTTTCCGTTGTTAAACAAGATATACAGCCCTGCAAGGGCGTAGATATGCCAACTCGAGAAGATTTTGCGGAATTTAGCTTTCGTATACGGAGCTCTCTTTGCTCGCCCCTCCAGCTCCATGCGCTTCTTGCCAAGGGCAATCTCCTCCTTGGTAAAGTACCACGCCTTTGTAATCTCGGGCAAGTCGGGCAGAAAGAAGAATCCCGAGATGGCGATGGGAAGCGAGACAACCGTGTTCATGATGAACAGCCACTGCCATCCATGGAAGCCGTGGACGCCATCGAGTTCGTGTGTGGCGGCCATGAGATAGCCCGAAACCATGGAGCCGACGTTTCCCATGGCGTGGAACAGACACGATCGCTTCGCCAGCTCGTCCTTGCGGTACCAGGACCCGATGATGTATTGCATTCCAGGGTAGAAGGTGCTTTCGGCGAGACCGATGAAGAAGCGAAGGGCGTATAGCTGCTTTGCGTTCGTACACTTGGCCAGTAGGATGGTGAGGACGGACCAAGTTACCTAGTGTATTATTAGATGCCACCCTTGGAGTAAACGATACGTCTTTCTGGACTTACCTCGCAGCAAGGAATCCAAATGCTTGGCCGAATCCGTGTCAATAGCATGTTGCTATCTGGTCAGCATTTGGTTCGTCGGAAGAGTTTGGCGTCAACTTACCTAGGAATTTCACCCAGGACGTATCCGATCGTCCAAAACGTTTGCATATAGTTCAGCTCGTTGCCCAATAGGTTCATATCCTCTTTCATCCCTGATACAAAGGCATT
Organism: Fusarium buxicola; assembly: GCA_014899095.1. Taxonomy (NCBI): domain Eukaryota; kingdom Fungi; phylum Ascomycota; class Sordariomycetes; order Hypocreales; family Nectriaceae; genus Fusarium; species Fusarium buxicola. The sequence continues at coordinate 184,122 of JAAVUK010000059.1, read as the reverse complement.
GTTGATATTGACCTGTTTCAGGAGAGAGTTAGCATATTTCAACCATGAGAATATCGGTCGACTTACCTGGTCGAGATATTTGATAAAGTACCCCAAAGACGCCAGCGTCATCAACGCAGCATCGAGCTTGAAAAGAAATCTCCGCTCCTCCGGCGACTTGTCAAATGTGTCCCAAATGTACGACTTCCAGCTTCGCTTGGGGGTCTCCTGAATAACAGCCACGACCTGCATATCGGAGTCGGACGCATGAGCAGGGTCGTATGCCCCCTTCACCGACTCAGTTGGAGCACTTTTGCTTATTTCGGCCATTGTGCAAGACGATGCAGCCACTCCTGGTCAGATTCACAAAGTATAGTCAGGTCTATGGGCTTAATCCGGAGGGAGGCAATCCTTCTTTTAAGCTCATGCTGGTGGATCTACCCGTCGCATCTTAGATTAGCTCCTATATCCGTCGGGTTCCTCAATTATACGTGTTTGGGAAATACCTAACCTGGCAAGAAGCCGGAGTGTTGCAGGGGAGCGTACAACATGCGATCAGTTGACCGCGGAGACGGAAAACTACAAGCGACGGCCAATGAACAAGGTTGAATGTCAGTCCTCATCGAGCATGCAAATGTCGTCAGAAGCATCTCACCCAGTGTGGCTCTGATGCTACGCAGACAGAGCCACTCTCAGCACGAACATGGCCGACTTAAAGGCGTCATGTCCAGGGATGCATGAGCGACAGGGCATTTCCGCCGCTAACCCGATCATTATCCGACTGTTGGCAAAGATAAAGATCCGATCACTTCCTTTGCTGAGACCAGTCGTGGTTGCTGAAACCTCTTGCTATTGGCTTGTTGTCGCTGACGTGACTTTGTCCCGATATGTGGTGCTTGAGCTGCTAGGTTAAGGTTGTGGGGATCACCCTAGTCTCTGCGATGGCATAATCCCTCAGTGACCCAAGATTTTCACGATGCATGCTCTCCTAGGACGTATCCGTGAACATGCTTGCTGAAGATGTAACACTTGGTTTTGCTGCATCATGCATGAGGCTGCCAAGGGGGTCGGAGCTAGGGCTGGAAAGGGAGTAGAGATATTCATATACACGTCCAGGAGTGCAACCCATTGGTCTCTCTGACTCAATCTTGTGCTTTTTACATGACACCTTGTCTCAATATTTACCGTTTACATGACTCGGAGCCGAGTGTTGTATCTTTGCTCATGCAGGATCCTTCAAAGCTCGCCATCCCAGTCTGGGCTGTCTTCCACCTCTTCATAATCGACGTAGTCCTGCAGTCTCTCCTTCAAATCCTCCACGTCAATCTCGCCATCCACGTGTGCGCTGTGACCGCCCTTTCTGCATGGAGGGATAGGAACGCCCCGGACTACATGCACCACACCATTCTTGGCGATGCCATCCTGAAAGCCGACCGAAACGGCTCCGTTGACCACAATACTGGTCCAGCCCTCCCAGCTGTGGATATCAACCCCGACACTCTTCTCGAGCAGAGTAGGGAGTTCAATGTGGAAGTCTCCGGTGGTCTTCCTCAAGTCCTCAGACCTCGCCTTCTTACTCTGCTCTTCATCTCCATAATAGATCTCGTCGCTATAGACGGTGATGTTGGGAGCGATCTGGTACTTCAAAAGGGCCTTGAGGTACTTCTTGCCGGTCTCGGTGTTGAAGAGGAAAGCGTTCGCTCGCGTGCCGAGACGTTCCCATGCGTTGTTGGAGGGAGCAAAGACGGTACTGCCAATCATCTTGAGTTTGTGCACGTACTCGACAAAGTCGGTCTTGTCGTAGGCCAGAAGAAGGGTCGAGAACTGAGCGGGGAAGAGGCTAATCTCCCGACCGACCATGGGTGGTGGGACGAGAATCCTGTTGACAGCGTGGATATAACCATTCTTAGCTTTCTACGATATCGGTGAGTGCGAGGTTCAGAATGAGAGAGAGTGTGGAAATGCGCTTACAATGTTTACCGCAACAATTTTGCTGTAGAGGTTAACTCTGACACCAGAAAAGCCAACACTCGTTCGAAGTCGTTGAGGCTGGTCTCCGAGCCACGATTCCTTCAAGGCCGTAGGAAGAGTATGCGTAAAAAGGATCCTCCCAGCCGGATAGTTTCCAAGACCCACGTGGTAATTCAGCACACTCTCGACAAATTCATCACTGGGCTTGTGGTCATGCGGAATATGCTCAAAGGCCTCGTCAATGGGGGCGAAGAGAGTATAGTTGGCATCGGTGTTATTGAGCAGCTTGCCCACTTCCTTGTGGTCCTTGACCAACTTGAAGAATTCCTTTGTGTAATTGCTCTCCGAGAGGAGCTCATATATGGTGTAGTCGGAGTAGTCGTGGTCCTGCAGGTCGATATTGTAATCGATGCCATCGCTGCCTGAGTGGTGGCCAACGATGTCCTCTTCGAGCTTGCTATGGATGGCCTTGGCTATCTCAGCCGAAATGTGCTCTCCCGCCTCGTTGAGCGACTTTGTGACCCGGGACGGGATGTCTTGCAAGGTGTGCTTGATGTCGTCTTTGAGGTGATTGAAGCTGTCGAGAGCCTCGGGAATGACGACGGCCGCCGCGGCCGTGGCGATTGTGAGGGCAACAAGAGACTTCATCTTGACTGAATGGACAGTTGAACGAAGCTCAGTGAATGAGAGAGGTTATGGACAAGCAATTGACGGTGTCAGGGACAATTGACTGTGTCAGCGGTCAATGATGCTTTGACAGTCGAAATCAGATGTTCCTTGTTCGCTGAGACTATCCCCATCAACATCAACCAGTAGGGTCAAGAGCCGGGCGGATGCTGGCGTCATCAGCTTCTACCCCGCTCTAACCTTCGGATTCCTCGGCTGTGACTTTATCTGACGTGACGCGACGAAGAGATAAGATTCCTTGCAAGGGTCAAAGTTGATTGGATGTTGGTCAGCGTAAGCAATGCTGAAGGCGTTCAGCCGCGCGTCGGCTTGCTACCTAGTGACAATCGACGATGGCGATACGCGTCTGCCAGTAATATTGAGTCCTCGCAGCATAGTCAATATATTTTGAATACAGATAGGCTATTGTTCCCTGGTCCAACAGTATCTACCTCATAACAATGGGTGTCCTGTTGAATCCATCCTAGTCTAGCTACCAGCGACTGACTCCTGATCCGTCTTTGCAGCTTCATCCATAGGCTCCAGATTCCCCTTTGACGGTCCCATAACACAAATACCCTCCCTAGAAAACCGACTTCCATGCACAGGACAATCAAAGCTCTTCTCCGTCGTGTTCCAGCAAACCACACCCTTCAAGTGCGGGCACAGCGCACTAAACTTGGTCACATTGCCCTCTTCGTCCTTGTATACTGCCATCGGTTTCGAACCCACCTTCAAATTCTCTTGGTTAGCTGGTGCCTTACGAAAAAGGCGAGTAAGGAGCTTGCCTGGTTTAATACACCTCCCGTTCCTCGTCCAAGGTCTTCAATATCAGTAATATCAGATTGAAAGAAGCGCTTGTACTGCGCATTGACCTGCACGTCGTGGGCAAGCATGCTCGGTAGTGATTTGACGATAGAGGCCAGACGCTTGGGTGAGTAAAGGCTCGCCCAAGGATTCTCCACGCCATCGATTTCATCTGCGATGAGTCGACCCGCTAGAACTCCATGCGTCAACCCATCGCCGGAATCTCCAGTGACGATGTAAACGTGATCGTTGCCCTGGTTCTTGCCGATGAAAGCCATAAAGTCAACAGGTTCAAAGATCTGACCGCTCCAGCGATAGTCGACTTGTCCCGCCTGCGAGAATCGCTCGCGCGTCCAGTTTTCAAGCTCCCGGAATGCTGTTGTCGTATCTGCCTGTCCAACCTTGTGGTCGCAGCCGCCAACGATCAAGTAATCGTGCTTGTCGTCGCATACTGTCAGTCGGAAATACTTGTACTCCTCCGCTTGGTCATAGACAAGACAATCCTCGACTGCACCTCTAGGCACGCGGATTGCGATGCAATAGGAACGCATACACTCCATCTGGGCAATAACGCTGAGTTTCTGCAGGGGTACACACGTTGCCTCCACAGCGCTGTTGCATTTGATCATGTGCTGGTCTGCTGTCTGCACTTCGACAGACTTGTTGCCGATGCCCAGGATTTCGATACCTTTCTCCTCGACAGACATGACGCGAGTTTGATCGTAGCAGCGAAAGTTGGGCTGTTGCTGGAGCCACTTTAAAACACCGTTGAGGTACTTTGTTGGATGAAATGCAGCCTGGTTGCGGAGAACAAGCCCGCCTCGTTGATCAACAGCGCCATCCCATCCACGAACGGTAAGTTTGTCCTGAGACACGATGTAAGTAACTATCCATCATCAAGTCAAAAGACTTCTGACTAGCTGCGTCGAGCTCCACGTTTCGAAGGGACGAGCTTACGTCAAATTCAACCTCGATCCCGAGCTTCCTTTGCATTGCCTCCTCCTTCTGTAACTCCCTCATCTCATCGTCATGCTTCTCATCCTTAGTCGAGTACTGAGAGATCTCGTACGCCGGAAGCTTGCGATACTCGCACTCGATCTCCAGAGCTTTGGCAATCTCGCCAACTTGGTCTCTCGCCCAGGCATGACTTTCCGCTGCAGCCTTGGCGCCACTTTCGCCATGCTTCTTTGCAATTTCCGTATATCCATCATCCAGATCATTCGTCAAATGGCCGCTAGTGCGTCCAGTCTCTCCAGATAGCACCTCGCGAGCTTCAAGTAGCATAACCTCGCGACCGCGACTGACAAGCTCATACGCCGTGGAGATACCCGCAATACCGGCGCCGATAATGCACACGTCAGTTTCGGTGTCAGAGTCAAGCTTGGTGAAAGACGGCCGGTTGGAGACTGGGTCTTGATGTACCCACACCGAGTCAGTTGCCCCAGATGTGTGGAAGAATTGCTGCGACTTGGAGTTGTTTGAGGATGCCATGGTGGACTGATATGCCCTGAATGTTAATTGTATGGTGGAACGGCGGGGAAGGCGCGAAATTCGAAAGAAGGCTGAGGCTAGGGAGAAGATCATCCTGGAAGCTATGAGAAATTTGCACAGGAAGACATAGAGCTTATAAGTGAGAGTTCCTACCTTTATGCAGCCACCTTGGATGCTTGGGCTTGATCCAGCACGTCGACTTGGCAGAATACGGTAAGTCGAAAAGAATTGGACATCCAGAGCTCACGAAAGCCAGCATGCCATAAGAACAAATGGTCATTGGCACGATACAGGGCGTCAACGCCAACATGACAACATCGTCACCATCTCTGCGCCGCAAAGCGAGACATACGGGTCATAGAGAGAGACCGGAGGGTTTTTTCTTCTTACGACGCATCATGGAAAACGAGTGCCAATAAGCATGGCTGGCCAAGAATGCACATTTGTGTTGCAGTAGCGATATGAACGTCACAATGATGAACATTGAGATCCGTCACCGCGTGCGATCATGCAAGGCGTTCTGCATCGAAATAAGTAGCTGCGATATTGCCGGAAATACTCGCTTAAAACATTGATTCATGCATGTCTTGGGCGACACAGACCAGTGAGAGGCAGGTCAATTCCAATTGCCTGACCCATGGATATCATAATGCATATACAGGATACGCATTGGATTGTGAAACATGACGACAACGATCAGGCGTAGCAATACGAACAGTAATCTTTTGGTTTCGCCGGCTTTAATTTATCGAGGCACTTTAGTTGCCTTCAGTTCTTTGTACGCTATGAAAGTTCGCTAATCAAGTGCACACATTATGCCTTCTTCTCTCCGCCCATGGCGTCCTGAACACTGCCTCCAATGCTGCCCCCAGCGGTGAACTGCTTGCCAATGAATCCAGTCTTATCAAGGGGTCCGCCAATCTTCTGCGCGGTCCCTCCAATAGCCCCTTGCTCTACATAATGGGGTTAATAGGGGATGTGGTCAAGGACGGGGATGGACAAACCAGTGAACTGCTTGCCAACGGCGCCCTGCGCGTCCATCGCCTTGGGCACGGTACCGGTGAGGTTAGTTCCGGTGGTGTCTGGCTTGTTATCCATAGTGAAGTATAATAGAGGTTTGTTTTTTGTTTGTATATATGTGGTAGAGAAAGGATACAGGATAGTGTGTTGATACAGGGTGAAACCACACTCTGTGACGGTATATATAGCGTACTTGGAGTTGTATGATTGCATCACTCGCGCATGAGCCATCATTGCTGAGGAGTAGTGATCTCATAGACTGCAATTGGATTAGTCGCTCGCAAGCAACATCAATTACCCGGTCATTTAGTCATGAGGTCATCCATCGCGGCACAACGATCAACCTCTCCCCGCACGATTGCCGCAAGTGTGCTAGACATATCCAGCCACGTGCACCAGGAGCAGCTACGATTGCTCCTGCTCATCGACATGACTATTTTGGGGTGCTTTGGGTTGTGAATTGCCTTTCTTGTTGATAGTAGAATCAGGATTTACGCGTCAAGGCAAACAATCAGATGAACCATTAGCAACTCACAGGCTCGTCGATTCATCGGCATTCCTACCTTGCGCATTATTGTTGTTCTTGAATGACAGATTCAAGGTGAATGACAGATTCAAGGTGAGTTATTCCATAATGACTCCAGGTTTCCTTTTAGAGGGGAGTTTGGGGTTGTGGGAGATATAGTAGCACTTGGGTAGGATCGGGTTATGTAGTTTCGAAACATGATCCAGACTCGGATGCCGTGACTTGGAACATACGACCAGCAATAGTGATCATACCAGTAGAGACAAAGCCGAGAACATACGCCGGCCATATTAAATCTACACTGGCCCGGCGATTTCAGGCTCGGGGATATTTTGACTCGGTAAAGGGGTGGCCTTCTCGGATCGTAGGGCACTTCTGGGGTTCAAGGCTCGTCACCCAGGGCTTCTATTGCCCTGGTAGACGCTGGGAGGAGCTTGGGCCCGACTGGTTGAAATCTTCGAATCTGAATTCCTCAATCCGAGCTAGTTTTGGCTTGGTTGAGCCACTTTTAGTAGGTGAGTCACTGGTAGATTCCACAGTCCCAGCTTGGTTTTATGGCTCGGTGTCCTTGTCGACCTTTTCAGTGCTACAGTAACAGACAGGTCCATCCACTGAAATTCAATTCCCAGACAAACAGTTGGTCTGCCGGAAACCGTCTTCGTCACCCAAGTAGGACCGTCTTTTAACCCAGGTGACCAGGTATCTCCAGATCGTCGTAAGCGTGAGTGTTGCAAGTTTGGAACCAGCACGACTGGCGGCCAAGATCGTTGGTGGTCATTTTGAGGGCGTGAACCAATGGACTGTTGCTCGGCTTTTTTTGTAAAAGAAAAATAGAAATTAGGCAGACCCGGGTGATATATGCTGATTGCTTTCTTTTCATCGTAGAGTTCGACTGTGAGACGCAGACGGCAGCGTCGTCGTTCGTTATCGTATACCGCCAACCATTCTCGGAACGACTCTATTCTGTTCGGAGGGTCAAGATGTAGTTTGGTGGTGCACCGGAAGCTTCGTCGATTGTCTCTGGCTAGGCGATCTTCTAAATAATATCCACAGACCCTTATTTTCGTCGTGGCTCGTCATATTTTCATACGCCCTTTTATCCCAAGGCAAAAATGCAGCTCAAACTACAGTGAGCAGAAACTACACTCCCCTCGGCCCATTTTAACGTTATCAGCGTCAAGCTCAGGGGATCCTCAACGATGTGTCCAAGCAGAAAGAGCTTAGTCAGTATCCTGGAGCATTTGTTGCAGATAAAGATGGTTCTACCATAAAACGGCATAGTTACTCTGCTGCGAGGTAGAGCACAAAGCACCGGGTGCTGTGCTGCTTAGTGAGAATTACCAACAAGTTCTCGGTGGCAATATATATAGTACGCCGCTAGGCTCAGCCGCTTTGCACGCTAATAGAGGCGGCGTGAAAAGACCAATTCCTTTTCCTGAGCGGATGATAAGGTTGCCTCCTGGGGATGTTGAGCATCAGGATACATAGTGGTCAAAGTCTAGCATGGCACTGAAAATAGTAAAACCGCCATCATCCTACCGACCCCGTATCCGTACCTAGATAAGCACTCCCAAGTAGCCAGGCACGTGCCTGATCTTTTGAGGCTTGCAACAAAAGACGCCATTTTCTCCTGCCCCGTATTCCAGCTCGCTTCTCGCAAAAACGCTACGCCAAAGGGGGAAACTCCTCACATGTCACTCTTACGCTCACACGTACCCTTAGTGCTGAGTACACCACTAATATAAACATCGACCCAGTAGCCAGGGGTACAGGGGCCGCACGGGCCGGCTAGTGGCAGGCTAACGACAGGGGCTCGAAGCCATCCGAGCACTTTTGCTCCCAACGGGACGAAGGATTTTGTGAGGACTCTCTGCTGGTTGGTTGATTTACTTACTTGGCTTGGGGCATAGCAATTTAGCAGAGGTCGGGTCAGTCGGCTTAGTGCTGCAGACAGCTCGTAAGAGGCGCGAATACGGGGGCATGTGCTGTGCCATGCAGGGGGACACACGTAATCAAATCCAACTGCGAAGTACTGTACTCGAGGCCGATCAGCCTAGGGACCGTCGATTCCTCGAAAGGTTGGCTCTGATCCCGGGTTGGCACGTTCAGCAGTTATTTCCGTAGTTTAGTCAAGACCCTCCTCCTTGTACTCCGTCAGCGAGTTGTAGCTAGGACAAGACTAGAGTCCTCCTCATGTCCTCGGTCTCGCCAGGTCGGGGCGAAGTAGAACAATAACTCAGGACAAGCCCCTGTGCTGTGCTGCGACCGCCACTGACCAAAGTTCAGCCCTATTGCGGTCCGATGATCCTCGACGCCAGCCGGAGGTTACCCCGTCGTCACCCCGGCGTTTAATTAGACTAGTAGGGGGCACGAGCATCCAGATGTTGTCAGCCGCGGTCACACGCGACCAGCTACTACTTTGGTCCCCGCTGGTCTAAGTACAGAGGTGAATCCCCCTCCTCCTCCTCCTCCTTCTTATCTGCTCAGTCTTGACGGCTTCACCCTCGTTTTTGCCCTCTTCTTGTGGCTTCTTTTTCTCGCCTCATTCGTTCTTTGGTATCTGTTAGTGAATATGTTTGCCACATTCGTTCCCTTTTGCTTCTCCTTAACCTTCGTTTCCTTGGCCTTGACCAAGCTGATCCATCTGTCCATTCATGCCAAGACTGTGCCCTTGGCTGCCTTCGTTCTCTTCCTACCGTCGCTAGTCCTTCCCGATGTCTCAGTAATCTTGCTGTGGCGTCTGGCGTTGCGGCTCAAGAAAGGCCCCTTTTCCATCGCGGCTTGCGTTCTGGGCTGTCTTTTCTCGTATGACCTCAATATCTGGACCCGTTATCCCGAGTACTGACATGGCACTCTAGCTTCATCCTCTTGGGCGCCTCATCCTCGCAAATCGGCTTCTTCTATTCAACTGGCAACGAGATAAAATGGTCTGAGGCAAGAAGCTATGCAGGTGATAAAGATGGCATGAAGATCTTGCTGAGCGGTATCAATACCGTCTTGGCTGCCGCATGTTTTATTGTCGTCGTCGCCTGGTTTGCCAAGTGCTATCTGTACAGAGCTGCGGGTTCGCTTCTGGCTATGGTCGGAGCACCCATCACCTATGGTATCCAAGTGTTGCATTCCTACTTGACCACTTCACAGCTAACGGATATTAAGTTTGGCAATCATGTCGAGGTTTCGGGGCGCATAGACGCCGCCGCTATCCCCAGTCTCCCAACCCAAGCCTAAGCTCTTACGATTCCGACAGCGACGACAGCATTGACGAGATCAAAGGGGGCCTACATCTTCTCCACGATGACAGCCAGGAGGATGCGCCTGTTCGGAAATCTACTTGGGTCATCTTCACGACCACGCTCGTCTTCTTGGCCCTGACCACTGTTTTCCGTCCTCTCGCCCCATACACCATGATGTCGGCGACCCTCCCGCTTGCAATGCTTCAGATGTTCCAATCAGCGCCAAACATGTGTACTGAGAAATCTGCGCACAACGGAAACCCATGGCCTCTTCCCGACCTTATCCAAGAGTTGAAGTGGGAGCATCCCGAGGGATACTTCCCGGGCTGGGCGCCAGGAAACCACAACAAATATATCCAGAAATACCGAGAAACGGTCCCCGAATGGCTACCGGAAAAGCTGCCTACAGGCTTCCTCAAGTGGACCCCGAAGAATTCAACTGAAGAAGATGTCCAAAAGCCTCACGACAAGGAAACCCACGGCTGTCTTACTGAGGCTGACGGCACGTTCTACAACCCCGTCAGCGACCCGCTCAAAATTACGAATCAGGACCAGGACATTCTGGACGTCTTGCAGGATGTGTTTAGCAATGGAACCGTCAAGATCAAACACGTTGCGCTGATCATGATGGAGAGCTACCGAGAGGAACTGTTCCCTCTACAACAGGGCTCCGACTATCACAAGATTCTCATCAACTCTCACAAGGGCGCAGACCAAGATGAGATCAATGCTCGGTTATCCCAGATGTCTCCGGTCGCTGAAAAGATCACGGGCAAGTCCGGAAACTGGAAGAAGAAGGACGGCTCGGATTTTGACCCTGTGCCAACGCCAGAGTGGAACGACACAACTCAGGACGGATTTGGCGGCATCAACGTGGTCGGCGGCTTTACGACATCCTCTCTTTCGTTCAAGAGCATGGCGGCAATTCACTGCGGCGCTTGGCCTATGCCTGTCGACAACTTTGAGGAATCGGAGACGCAGAGCTACCAGCCCTGTATGCCTCAGGTCTTGGACCTCTTCAACAAGATCAAGGAGGACAGGCCGACGGACGACTTTTTGGAGCAACAGTGGCTGCCTGCATTCTTCCAGTCCATCACGGATGGATATGACCGCCAAGACAAGTTCGACAGCAAGATCGGTTTTAAGCATATCGTCACCAAGAACCGCCTGGACCAGGATGCCAAGGAGGGTGACAATCTAGAAGAGATCAATTACTTTGGATATGCCGAGACGACGCTGAAATCTCACATCAAGGACTACATAAAACAGGTGCAAGATGACGGCAAGCGAATGTTCCTTTCCCACTTCACCAGCACAACCCATCATCCATGGGGAGTGCCGAGTTCCTTCAAAACGAGTGAATACATTGCCACGCATGGCACTAACGGATGGCACGAGGATTTCAATAACTACCTGAACTCGATGCGGTTCACCGACGCGTGGCTGGGCGAGTTAATGCAGATCTTTGACGATTCTGGCATCTCCAACGAGACGCTTGTTGTCTTTGTAGGAGACCACGGCCAGGCATTCAAGGAAGACATCACCTCCAAGACGGGCACCTATGAGAACGGCCATGTCAGCAACTTCCGCGTACCCATCACTTTCAGGCACCCCAACATCCCTCGGGTTCAGTACAACGCCAATGCCACTTCACTATCGATTCTTCCGACTATTCTAGACTTGCTTGTGAACACAGGCTCGCTCAACGAAAAGGATACAACTGCCGCATCCGACCTCATCCAGGACTACGAAGGGCAGTCCTTGATCCGGCCGTACAAGGCCTCCCACAATGGTCGACGCGCATGGAACTTTGGCATCGTTAACGGCGGCGCCAGTATGCTGTCTTTGACGTCGGCTGATGTTCCTTGGAGGCTTGTGATGCCTCTAGACCAGACTTCCCAGTACAGATTTACAGACTTGGAAAACGACCCGCTCGAGCTCAAGCCTCTTGAGAAGTGGTCTATGCAAGACCTGGCAAAGAGTGTGGCATCCAAGTATGGCGAGGAGGCATCACAGTGGGCTGTTGAGGCAGAGGCTGTAGCTCAATGGTGGGGTTTGGAACGGAAGCGTTTATGGGGTTATAATCCTGGAGAGGCTCCTAAACAAGAGAATAGCGATTAATACAATGCTGGTGTTGTATGGTTACCAATCTCGAGCCTCAAGCGTGATGAAAGCCTTGTATTATCCATCCACTAGCTAATACGGTCTATTCGACATTTTGACTCACAGTCAGAAGTGCCCGTTTGACGGTAAAACCTAAGGTACTTATCAACGGCAATAAAGATTAGATATAATTGTGCACCCCTGAGCTAACATTGGGAATCACGGATGCTTTAGGTAGGTGAAGTGACGTCCAAACAGTTAGAAACTGGTCAGACAGGCTGGGTTTATCACGGCTTCCAGGACTACCCCAGGATGCATTCAAGCTATTAAAGTCGCTGGGCTATTAAAGTCGCTGGGCTATTAAAGTCGTTGGGACTTAATATCTTATCTTGTATCAGATCGTGGTTCAAGATGGGCTTGAAGGACTAACTAATTTATATAGTCCAACTCCGACTTTCTGTTTAGATCTCCCTTGCTACCATAGCATAGTAGTTAATTGCTGCAATGGTAGTGGATTGCTATTAGTTAGTGATAATACTCACGTTGATATTGCCAGCCTGAAACTTGCTCGTGATATGAGACGTTGTGTCCACGTGTGTACATTGGACAAAGACGAGGTTCATTAAGCTACATGTTCTTTTTGTCCATCATGTTTTGAGTAGGATCAGTTGCTAATGTGGCCCTATCGCAGCACAAGGCGCAGATTATCCACCAATTCCAACTATTTGCTTACCCCAAATCACCAATACTCTCCCTGATAGAGCCAGTAACTCGGGTTTTCGCTTGCGCAAAGGTCTCACGCCGAGCGGGGCACAGCAGCGTGTAACACACCTTGCCGCCTTGGGAGGCGACGAACCGTTGTTGCCTTGTTGACGCCCAAGCGGACCATCCAGGGCTGCGTAATGCGCAGTTTCGCACAAGGCTCTCAGCGTAAACACCCCCAGCGAACGAACTGCCTTGGGTATATATATGACTACCCAGAGCCTAGATCTCCCTTAGTCTCCCATCTCCCCGATGTTGTGTTGTACTGCTGCCAACGAAGTCGACCTAATGGAACAACCAGCACTCAATGACAGCGACAGAAACTTTGGTCTTCTCGTGCCGCAGTTCAACATAATAAACCCCAGTCGCCCGAATAGCCCTTTGCCTGACGCATCTTATCTGGAGTCAGCCGGCCTATTGGACGAGCCTCTTGCCCAAGAGCAGGAACCATGCGACTTGACTTGGTCATCTGATCTGAATTTTGATGGCACCCTACCACTGGGAGTAATCCCTGAACCTAGCTGGGACCATGAGGTATTGGACACGCCGTTTCTGCTACCGAAAATAGAAACCCTGGAACAACAGCTCAGGGATGCCTTGTGTCAACATGCTCACAAGGAGTCGAAAGGCTTTCTCCCTTTGGTCAGATTGAACGAATTAGTTGTGGAAGACTCAGTCGCAGAAGCTCTAAGGGAGTGCATCCCGTATCTCTCTATTGATTCCGCACAACGATATGCACATACGATATGTCGTGGGCCAGTTCAAGGTCCTCAACCGTCATCCTTTCGCCGCATGTTTGCGATATTGGTCATGATTCAACAACCCCAAGACATTCTCATCTTTATCGACAACGACATCACCGACTATGACTTGCCCCTCATCAAGGTGCGGGATGGGAACCGAGGCAGACCCGGATTGCGACGAAAGGCACAGCCCCTCAGGCCACTGAAATGTCTCGACAAGTGGTCATTGTTCAGGATAGAGCTATTCGAGGGACACCAGTGGATGTTACTTTCGCCCTTCTTTTCAAGAGGCGTCAGGGGGACTGTCCGCTTCTACCCTCTTGACGACCAAACCATCCTACCGTTCGTCGAGGATTCTGCCCGCGACGCCAATGTTGAGGATGATGAAGATTTCCAAGGTGGTCACGGATCTATTACCCGCGTCAAGATTCACCCTTCTCATTATGATTTTCGCGACATTTCGGTAAGCATATACTACTAGACTATTGACATACTTTGCCCCTGGCAATTTCCGGTCTCGACCGTGTCTCGGTTGCTAACATATGATTCAAAGGAAACTTATGAGTCCGATTCCACCTTTGCAGTAAAACGCCTCCACTCTCGCAACCGCGAGATGTTTTCCCGAGAGGTGGACGCTCTGAAAAGACTGAGTGGCCAGAAGCATATCGTCCCGCTCTTGGCTACTTTCGAGTATAAGAACAGCTATCATCTCCTGTTCCCGTGGGCCAACGCTAACCTACGCCGCTTCTGGGCTATGTTCCCCAACCCATCAACCGATAAACGGTATGGCTTGTGGGTAGCTAAGCAGTGTAAAGGCATGGCTGAGGGCCTGAGTATCATTCACGAGCCTCCCACCGATCAGAGCAGTGACTATGCCTACGAATGCGCCTTGCAGCCAAGTCATCATCAACAATCAGCACAGGATATCAAGGCATACGGTCGACATGGAGACATAAAGCCAGAGAACATACTCTGGTTCAGAAACGGCCCCAACACTGACATTGGGGTCTTGGAGATTGCCGACTTTGGTCTCACCCGATTTCATCACAGACAGTCTCGGTCCAACATCTCGCCGGTCGGAATGGGCAACTCGCCAACCTACCGAGCTCCGGAATTCGACATGCCCGATGGGCTCTTGTCACAGTCCTACGATGTCTGGGCCATGGGTTGTACCTATCTCGAATTCATGACATGGTACTTCCTTGGCTTGGACGGTGTTAACGAGTTCTCTGCATCGAGAGAGATAAAACGAAACGACCTCTGCGCTGACGATTGCTACTTCGAGCTAAGCGGCTCCAAAGAAACCGGTAACATCTGCAGTAAGATCAAGCCCGCTGTAATTCGTGTAAGTTTCTATCCAGACAAGCCAGCGCTGCATTTTGTTGTACGTCCGACTTCTCTAACCATGTTGTGGCAGTGGATGGCGTCGTTACGCCATCATTGGGCCTGCTCACCCTTCTTCCATGATTTCCTCGATCTCGTTCAAAACAGCATGCTGATTGTGGAAACAAATGGCGTGTCTCCGGTTCGAAGGATCACTGCAGCGGAGGTAAAACAAGGAATGGTTATGCTTTACAACCGTTCGGGCTCAAATGCGGCATATCTTACCGGGGACAACCCTTTCAATGTCAGCCTGGTTACTCTACAGTTGTTGATGGAACACTCCCAACCCAGCGATACTGCTGGGAAACCAAACATTGTGGCTGAAATGGAGCACAGCGATGTCTCCGTATCAGCCATGGCCGTGAAGCAACACAGGTCGTGGGAATTAGCCTGGGATTCGCCAGACATGGAAACGAGGGCAACCCGTCTCAGCAGTGGTGACATAGAAGACTTAACCTCTTTTATGCGACTCCACACAGAGTCAAACTATTTGAGTAATGTTGCTAGTAAAACATCAACTTTTGCAAACGCTCTGAGCCGTCAACAGGTCAATACAACACAGACAATGGAAGAAATTAACCTAGGACAGACTGAGGATGTACGCTATTTTGCATGTCCGTTCTTCAAGCAAAACGCTAGCAAATACGGGAAGACGTGCTCACGTGGATGGGAGTACATTTCTCGACTAAAGTATGGTGTTGCGATATCCAGAGCTTCGTTGCTACAGACTACTAATAACCCACTATAGAGAGCATTTGTATCGAAAACATCTTCTTCCAAAGCACCGATGCACCCGCTGCTTATCTTACTTCAACGACAGCGCTGGCCTCGAAACGCATACCCGTTCCGTCACCCCCTGCGTATTGAGGGAGTCTCAAGATATCGAGGGCATCAACTCCGAACAGGAGGGTCGCATCCGCTCGAGAAAGCGAACGAGAACCGACACCGCATCAGATGACGTGGATCGAAATTGCGAAAAATGGCGTGAGATATATAGAATCATCTTTCCCAACGTTAACCTTGAGGACATATCTCCATGTAAGTGGACTTGGCGCCGAGGGGCGGTGACGGTACGGGCTAACCCAGCTTGTTAAAGATATTGATTATAACCAATTATCAACGACTGCATTGGTTGGCAAGTCAATAGATGGAGACATTCCGTCGGGCGTGCAGGTTGAGTTGGAAGCCTCAATCAGTCGAGAACTCAGACTCAGCGAAGATGATCGTAGGAGACTCAGTGGAATAGTGCAGCAGGTTCTCCAGAACCACAAGCAAAACTCCTAATCACCAAGTGGCGGGGGTATAACTTGGGTCTAGGGTTATCATGGATTTGAATTAGGAGAAGATGTGGTTCTTGGTGTAGGGGTATCCTGCTCCCTGGAGGTGAACAAGATCATCAAGCAAGCGTGGCAAAGTCTTGGGTCGTTTAAATATAAATTTTCACTTATCACAGACGCCGCCACTGCTGACGGTATCAAGCGTTACAATCCCTTCAACGTTGGTGCCGATCTCTACAATACCAACCTCCGTGCCCAAAGGGAGGCTCAAACAAAGACCTCTTGGGGGAGCCTAAGATATTCGAGTGCTTCATGCTTGATTGCGACCTTGGCCATAGCAGGTGTCGGGTCAGCCGTCGGTGCGTATTGTTAACTTTATTAACACGCATGTCATGTGGGAATACCAGGGAAAGACATGCGTGGACATCAACCAGCCTGACTGACCATCGACCCGAAGATCAAGCAAATCAACCCAGCTCACTGTCTTCTTGCGGCTTTACCAATGCTTCAATATGCCATATGGGCTCAGCTATCCTTGGTTGTAGATAGGCTGACCTCTGTCCTGAATCTTAGGCTAAACTGCCAGGTAATCAACCCAATCAACAATTTCACCTACCCCAATTTCAGGGCTCGTAAGATACAAACAGGTTTGATGCTAGCAACACTAACGTGGGTAGTACCACTATCAACACTAACCAAGCACCTTTGTTTCCCCCACATTCGAACATCTACATCATTGAACCCTGTCAAAGGAACCCTTGAGGACACCACCAGTATTAGCATTAGACACTCCACCATACACTACAGCAAAGGTGTAAGACACCTTGTAACATGTCTCAGTTACGATAGATCTGTTCATATTCCACTTCTGACACACCGGATTGAATTTCATCCCACTCGGTGTACTGACAAATCGACTGTTGAATGCTCGTGAATAGCTACGAGACGACTGTTTCTGAGAATCAGTATTAGTAATGTCATAACATTTTCAGAGAGACATTGTTAGTAATGTAATAGAGCCCAAGTGCTAAAGTGGCATGTCTCTATAAGTCGCAGTGAGCTCGTTCTGCGAGGAATGCGCCGCATATCCACATCCCCAGATTTCATATCCCAGTGGCTATAAAGCCCAATCAATTCACCATACACATCTTTTCCCTCTACTCAGTATCAAGTAAGGGATTTTTCTGTTGACATAAACCTCCTCACTTGCCATGTCCTGCATCAAAAACGTAGCCGTTGTTGGCTCTACAGGCCCCATTGGCTCCGTCGTCTTGGAACGCCTCGTTGCCTCAGACAAGTTTAACCTCACCATGCTACACCGCACCAGCTCTACCTCCAGGCTCCCCGCCCCCGCCGGCGTCAAGGTGGTCGAGGTCGACATGGCCTCTATAGATGCCCTTGAGAACGCGTTAACCGGCCAGGACGCCGTCGTCTCGACCATCAGCAACGAGGGCATATTAACCCAGCTGCTCATTATAGACGCCGCCGCCGCCGTCGGCGTCAAGCGTTTCATCCCTTCTGACTTCGGTGCTGATCTTTACAACGCCAAGATCCGTGCTGATCCTTTCTTCGCCCCCAAGCTTGAAGTGAAGCAGCGTCTCGAAGAGAAGGCTACTTCTCACGACATGACATATACCTTTATTTTTACTTCCTCCCTCCTCGACTGGGGTCTAAAGCACCAACTTCTTCTCGACCTCGAAACCTTCCAGCCTAAGCTCGTCGACGGCGGCAACCTTCCCGCCAGCATGCTCTTTCTCTCCACCACCGGCGAGGCCGTCGTGAGTGTCTTATCTCATCCGCAAGAGACCGCAAACCGCAGCATCCGTGTCCACGACATTTTCATGACGCAGAACAGGCTGCTCAAGCTCGCGAAGCAGGTCGCGCCTGAAAATCCTTGGACGCCCAAGGTTATCAACCTGAAAGATGAGCACAAGGCGGCTGAGGCGAAGCTGGCCAAAGGTATCGTGGACTGGGAAACATGGGTGCCTTACATCTGGCGGGCACTCTTCGACCCCATGTATGGCTCCAAGTTCGAACTGACTGATAATGAACTTTTGGAGTTGAACCCCAAGACACAGAAGGATGTTCTCACCGCCCTGAAGCAGCTGATCAAGTAGCCCATCGGCGTGTGTATATCTATCACAACTTAAGAGGTCGTATAGACGAATCCAGGCGACAGGTTTCACAGGACAGAACAAATTCATGGTCTTAGCCGTGAAGTGAGAAGGTATTTGAAGGATAGCATTATATCAGTCTAAGAGCTTCCCAATGCATGTAAAACCCGTCCTCCTGTAAACCATGGTTCCATATATCAACAAATATTCGCATTATATGCGTGTTGCTCTCATGATCTTTCTAACGGAGACTTACACGAGTTTCGTTTTCTATCCACATCTTCCTCCTTCACAATAACGACGGCTTCGACGTCTTTCTCTACCTTCTTCTAAACACGCATCATCGCGTGTCCTGTCATGTCATACCATCATTTCTTTCGACTCTCAGTCCATTATCATGCTTCAATCGAGGCAATAATACCTCCTCAAACTTCAACTGTTCAGGGCTTCATGCTACTATTATCTTCAAGTTTACTCTTCACAGTTCTATTGAGTACATACGGCCATCAGATGGCGGCCAATGGATTAGTCCACGTCGTGAGTGGAAGTGCCAAATAGGTCGTAAAGTCCCATGGGATTACAGCGAATGTCTTCGGCTGTCGCAAGACGAGGGAGCCGAGGCCAAGAGAAGGCGGAAGACTTTTAGTCACAGATTAAATGTATGCACAGTTTCACGTCGAGTTTCTGCCGGAACTGACGATGAAAGAGGTTTTAGGCCCACTTCGCTTTATCACAGTTTCGAGAAGCCTCACACAAGATCGAATCCGTATTCAAATGGACAACTGTATCAACAGGAGTAGGGTTCATCAAGTGTGCGACAATCCCAAGCTTAAGCAGCACGATGACTTTTATCTGCTAACTCGATTGATTGCTATTAATATTAGATGTCCAAACAAAGTTCGTTTAATCTAGACTAAGAAAGATGTACCCCAACCTGCGCATCCCGAGTATCTCATCCTCAGCTACTGCTGGGGCACAGCCAACGACATAATGGATTTAGATAACTACTAAGATAACTTTTAGTTGTTTTTTAGTAGAATTCTTGAGTATGTCGAGTCATTGACTCTCTCACATGAAGATGTGGCTTCACTGAACACCCTGGAGTTTCCTGAATCTGCTAAGTATGATTCGCATTAGTCACGGTGCAAGTTGAAAGGCGTGGATGACCGTTAGGAACCACTTGATATCACTATGTTGAGGAGAATACGGACCAGCTTTTCCACCTCCAGCCGCAAGTCGTCGGGTGGTGATATAGCCCTTCGCCGACACCTGTGGCTCTTGGTGGAGGGCTCCATCGCTGCGTTACGATCCATCCCTCGACTCAGTCAAGTAATCCAACCAACTAATGTGCCACCTGTGGTTCTTGCAAGCGCGATTATTTACGCACCTGCCAGTAGCTTCTGAGGAAAACTAAGAATGGCTCTATTCACGGCCTCGAATTTTACGGTTCATAGATGCCGTAGACTACGACTTGCTAGAGATCACCTGTCCCAATCTAAAACTGTCCACCGGTCGAAAGACATCCTCGCGTCTTCGACCAAAGCAGCACTTGACGCAGAAACTCCAGCCTCACAAGTAATCAGTGCGTTGCTGGCTACGACAAGACCGATGGTAGATGTATCAAATCCCACCCAAAGGTTATAGGACAAACAAGGAGGGCGGCTTGCTCTTGATGATGTATTGAATCCGATTATCTTACAACAAGACTCGATTAGGCAGAAACTGCGGCTGTCTCATAGCCATCATGCCACCTACCTACTAGACGCCATTTTGCTTGACTGGAGGACTCCTCCAGAGAAATAAGTTGAGAATACATCGACAGTGGAATACTTTTCCAAATCCACATCCATCTCCTAGCTGGAGGGCTCAAGACCTTGCCTCTGCCTTTCCACCAACTCTCTCCCTTTTCGTGCTATACGCCCATTTTCTATAAGAGACTCCTCTCCTTCGCCATCAACCGCGAGGTACGCCATGAATGCGCCCAGCCATTCATTTCGGATCACCCAATTGTCACCCATGAGCGCACCAAGAGCGCTAACGGCCATCATGTTCTTAGTCAACACACCTCCTGGCTTAATAATTAAGGCTTGCCATACGGAAGCATGGCTCTCTGCAAGTGCGAGCGCTCTGGTCTCAAGCAGACCCTAGAAACATGTCAGGAATCAGATCTGCAAATCTGATGTTGGACTCAGCATACCTTGCTCTTGCGCGCCTCGCTCATGAACCACAACTTTTGGTCTTGGTCTTGACGCACGAACTTGCCGCTTAGATGTATATATCTAAATCGAGGCCTGCTGGGCTGTGCTTCCAGTACTTTTGCAAAGGATTCTTGGAAGGCAAGAGGATATTCTATATCGACAGCGGGGTGCCCGTTATGCTGGTACGTTCCCATCGCCCTTTAGACAAACAAAGTAATTAGTAGTGAATGAATAGCTAGGTATCCTTGGATACAAGTCGAACCTACCAAATCATGGCGACAGCATCTGCATGAGCCTGCAAAACATGGTCTTGCCATGTTGAAAAGTCTTTGATCAGAACGCACTCAAGCTTCGAGTGGCCAGATACGTCGACAGGCAGGTCGCGGCGCACGAAAGCGACGACACGAGAGATCCTGGGATGGGCGAGGCATTGGCTGAGGGCTTCACCTCCAATCGATCCGCTTGCACCAATGATGAGGACTTTCATGGCGACGATAAATATCGGTATTGATGGTGATGAGCAACGCGGACTGGAGCATGCAGTTTCAATCAAGGCTCGAACTTTAGGCATGTAACTTAAATATGTATGGTTGCGGCGCGGAGCGGAGTTTGGGTGGGCGGCTTTTGCGGAGGACACTTGCAGAGAGTTTGAACATGGCTCGTTGCGTCGACCGAGAGGCATGATATTATGATTATTCCTCAGGCATTGGTGGTATAAACGTCAAAAGCAAGCTATGGTTCGTTGAGGCCGCAAGCAGTAACTTCGAACCACTCTAAAGTCCCTTGGTACAATGTTCAGCAGGATGGCGTCTACGTTGAGCCAGATCTGGCCACCAGCACCTCGATTCACCGAAAAGAATGTACCCGATTAGTCTGGCAAGGTAAGAATCACGAGTGGTACGTCGATGTATTTCATTAAATAATGTATAGTTATTCGTCGTCACCGACGCACCAGCTCGCGTTGGCAAAGAACTGGCCTAGATCGTCTTCTCGCTTAACGGGCCATAGAACACATCCACTCGGCGGTGCCGCAGTTCACTAGGTCACTACAGCTCACCCCTTCTAACCTCGAGGATCTGAGCGGCGTGAAACAAGCAGCAGCTTCATTCCTCGACAAGGGATCTGGGCTCGACGGCTTGTGGAGTAACGCGGGCTTCATGCTACCTACCGCCTGCAGGTTACACGTCGAAACAAGGTTATGAACTTCAGCTGGGAGTCAACTGCCTTGCCTGTTTTCTCTTGACTCGGCTTCTAACGCCTATTTCCAGATATTGTCTGCTGACGGAGAGGAAGGCTATGAACCCTGCAAACCTAGGTCAGCTGGGAACCGCGCTACGGCGCTTACACGGAGCTATTTGCGGATTCGTTTAGCCACCAGATATTGCGCTAGAGAACACTGGCTGTTGGGGTATGTCGCCGGTTTGAAGTGGCTCCTTTGTTACTGAGAGCTGTGCTGACACATGATGTGTTACAAGCTGTAAACGGGAGTGCAAATTCTATTGTGCGGACTATCTCAGGCCTGCAAATCAGAAACTTGGTGATACTTGCATGATTTGTAAGAACAGTGTATGTGCATGGATGTGCTCTCTTTTAGTGCCGTCTAAATTGCGTCGTTTCTCCTCATTGACTCACTGACTCGCTTCCGGCGTCGGACTTGGAAGGTTATACCAAAGCACAAGGCTATTTCGTCATGAAGATATCTTAAAATCTGCCACCGCCTAGAATCGCTTGTCTCTTTAACAAAGGGTTGGCTATTTTGGACCGTGTTTCTACCTTGGAACATGGCTGCTCCCAGGTATTGTCCACCCCACATCAGACTTTGGTCCACATTGACGATGTTCTCTGTGTAGGGCAGTGAAAGATCCTCCTTTCACAACTGAAGGGCTTACGTTGACAAGGGCCGAAGCTGAGCATATACCAGCCATCGAGTCCATAGTCAATGCCGCATACACGAAATACATCGAGCGCATCGGCAAACCGCCTGCTCCGATGACGGCAGACTACGCCGAGCTCCTAACAACACACGACGTCTTTGTCTTGAGCAAAAGTGACGACAAGGTGACAGTTGGCTCCATCGTGCTTGGTCACGAAGGAGGCTCCGACTTGGTCGAGATCAATAATCTGGTTGTCGACGTGGCGGCCCAGGGTCGCGGTTATGGAGGCGTGCTCATGCGCTACGCAGAGGAGTTCGCGAGGGCGCGGGGATGCTCGGCTTTGACGCTGTTTACGAATGTCAAGATGTATGAGAACCTTGGGCTGTATGCAAAGATGGGGTTTGTCGAGACAGAGAGGAGAACTGAGGCGGGCTATGAGCGTGTGTACTTTCGCAAGGCTTTATTATGAACGAGCAGAGCAGTCCACGGACCTGCTATCGTATTTCTTTACTCATTGTCGTATAGACTCATTGTCGTATAGAACTATGTTTACATACTCTCCCACAATCTTTGTCAAGTCTATTGATATTCACGGGCATGCCACTACCTTGTGCCACCTCGAGCTTGTGAAGGCCCGCATTCTGCTCAGACAGCCAACTCCTGATTGTGCCGGCACAACATGTCTTTGCCAAGCCAACGAAAGCCGGCGCTGGACACAAGCCGTACTCTGGAACCTAACTGCATCCCACCAGTTTTGCTACGCTGGGCAACCCCGGGAAACGAGATGGCATGTCGAGGGTGACTATTCTGTTCCTGCAACTCGTCCATCTTGTCTAGATCGACTCGGCGCTTCTACAGCATGGCCACTCCCCGGAAGCATCCCAGGTGCCTCAGCAAGACGAAGGAGATGAATCCTTGATTTGTTGCAACCCTCGCGTCTTCCTTTCATGTTGGCCTGAGCCTCTCAAAGCTAAAGTTCCACACCTCAGCCCTTCGTAGTCCCTCGGAAGATTCCACAAGTCCCACATGCTGCATCACGCTCGGATCGAGTGCCCATTTAGTCAATTCCCTATCGCGCGCATAATCCTCGGTGATCATGTCGCCGGGAAACTGGAACGGCGGTTCTCGCAGGAAATCCTGGAGACCCTGCAGGTGGTGGCTCGGAAAGACGAGGCCCTGGGCGCAGCAGCCATAGCGAGGCATCTCGCGGACACCGGGGGAGAAGCTGAAGAGCCGGTGGAGGCTGATGCGGCCACTCACGTAGATCAGGGCGATGCAGGCAGGGATCCAAAGACCGAGAAGTAGGGCGACGGTCTGGGCGAAGTCTTTGCTGGCAAAGGTGACTGCATGGCGGCGCCGTCGACAGCGGAGGGCGACCAACAAGCAGATGATGATGGCCGTGTAGCCCAGAATGACAACTTGCAGGTAGTCAAAGATCTCCTCGTTGTTCCATCCCATGAAAAGCTCCGAGTAGAACAGGCGCAGGTAGATCCAGTCGCGGCGCGAGTCCTTGGCGCGCTGCTCAACTTCTGCGACGCCCTTCTTGAAGCGGGTATACCAGTCTCGGGAGGATATAACATCGTCTTCGACGAGCGCGAAGTATGCCGGGCCTCGTTTCCGACAGGTTTCGAACAGGACGGAATGGTCTAAGCGAATATTCTCGACCCGATCGTCGCTGCGACCGACGCCACGGATATCGTGAGGAAGGATGGTGTAGTCCAGGTCCGACAGCACCTCGACCGCCGTCTCGCTCGCGTTATTGCTCTCGTACACGATCACATCGTCTGCCAGACCGAACAGCCAGTCCTGGCCGAAAGCGAAATGGTTCTTGGGGTTCTTATCCGCAAGCAAGACGACGATATGGATCTGGTTTCGCTCGTCGGGCGTAAGCGTATCGACCAGACTTCCAACCGTGTGCGCGAGGAACGCCGACGTGGTCCGGTTGATGCTCGGGATGCCAATGCATAGAAACTCGTCCGTTATCGGGGAGCTGGTCCTGTGGACGTGCTTGACGGGGTAGATGTCGCGTCGCAGATACTCGTCAACCTCGGCTTCGCGAACGGCGGAGAAATGGCGGTTGAAGGCGCGGTCGGCGCGGTAGAAGACGGAGGAAGGGTCGTCATAGCTGTTAAAATAGCACCATATCAGGGCGCAGAGCCATAGCAGCCAGAAGCCGATGTTTGCGTGGGAAGGCCGCATGCTTCATTGCTTATGACATGGCGAGAGCAAAGGAGGAGCAAAGGAGGAGAGCAAAGCGCATCGCGAACAAGAGTTTAGAGGGGAGGTGTTGCCTAAGGTACCTGAAGTTACAGGGGCCCATCCACTGTGAGAGCTAGCTCCTATTGGCGGCCCCCTTTTCCCCGCCGCTAAGCCTTTTGTTTATCTAGTTCTTACTGTACTTTGCTCAGTCCGCACAGTAAATCCAGGGTAAGCAGCTCAAGACAAGCCATCTTATCCGTACATGTTTTAGATGACAACCAGTCCGACATCTATCCTTGAACAAACTTGATATGTTGCTAAACTCCGTAAAATTCTCTCATGCTTTCGAACCTTTCCTTTACCCAAGGTTGTCCGGGCACTTGGCACGGATCTTGGATCCAAACAAACGCATGATGACGGGCACTGGCGCCAAGACCAGCGATAAGAAAGCCAATATACTGTTGCCCCAGCCCAGGCCAAGGTCATTGTACATGGACAAGCCGGCGAGGGGCAGCATTGCGCCGGCGAGGGATCGGAGGACTGTCACAGCGGCAACCACCGAGGCCGCATACGAGATGTAAGCGTCGATGAGATAGATCTGGAGGCACATCTGAGATAGCTGTTAGCGACTATTCTCGCTACTTGGTCGATATTACTTACCATGATGCCCATAAGGCCAAAGCAGAAGAACGCTACGCCGATCATGGGCACAATCCAGTGCGCGTTGTTCTCCGTCGACCATCCATACCAGAAAAGAGACGCCACGATGATGATGCCGTTAGGCAAGGTCATCCAGATCGGTATACGGTCCTCAGGCACCGTCTTGCCGTTTTGGGCCACCTTTTTCTTTATAATGATGTCTGTCATGACGCCGAACAGAATAGTACCGAGGAGCATGCCAATCCCGGTCGGGATGTACACAAGACCGATGGTGCCTGTGCCAAAGCCATATTGCCGGGCAAAGACAAATGTGAAGGTGCTGAACATGAGGTAAAGGACACCGTACACGACAGCGACGTACAGAGACAGGATAAACACGGGGAGATGGGTGAACAGCAACTTGGTGGGGCGAACGATGGCATGCTCGAATCGCTTCTTGCTGGTAAGCCCGTCTTGGTCCAGGATGGAATAGAGGTCTTGGTTGCCTGACTCCTTCTTGAGGTGCTCAGCCTTCTTCCGAAGTAGAGTGGGATGGTAGGTTTCGGGTGCGCAGAAGAAGCACAGAACGGAGATGGCACCGGCCTGTGAGAGAATCAGTGTCTGGCTTGCAACCCAGCCCCCCCCCGCTGGATCAAGCAAAGCACTCACAAAGATTGCAATCACCCAAAAGACCCATCGCCAGCCCAGGTCCTCGATCATATACCCTCCCGCCAAGGGTCCAATACAGGGTCCCAGCAGCGGACCCATAGCCCAGACAGCCATAGCTTTGCCTCGCTCCTCTACACGAAACATATCAGAGATGGTGCCACTCCCATTAGTAACGGGTGTCGATCCCGTGAAGCCCATCAAGAAGCGAAACACAATCAGCATGGGCATGTTCTGGCTCAGGGCGGTAGCCACCGTGGCTAGGATGAACAGGACATTGGCGACGTTGAAGACGATTGCGCGGCCGTAGATCTCGCTGAGGGGTGCTGCAAGGAGAGGCCCAAAGGCAAAGCCGAGGACATAGACGGACACTACAAAAGTTGCGACGTTTTCGTTGCTGCTCTTGAACTCGCGCATGATGTCGGGGACGCCTGGGGCGAACATGGAGGAGCCCTGTGCTATGTTAGGAGATGAGGGCCCAGTTCATGGTCCTGTACGTACAAGTGGACTGGGAACCGTTGTCAGCACTTTCTGTGACTTGAGTTATGTTGAACTTACGTCAAGAGGGTCATGACTGATAGAGTCCCAATGCACGTCCACTTCTTGCTGGCTGGCCAGTTCATGGGGTTGTCTGGGTCGTCGGGGCCATCCCAGCCGACGGCATTCGGGTCCAGTGGCGCAGAGATGGAGGCTTCATCTTCCTTGCTGTCTGCTTGTCGAGCAGCCTCCTCGTCTGCTTGCCGGTCTTCCTTGTCGCTGCCATGGTTCGAAGGCGTCAGGGTTCGCTGGTCCAGGTCGCCCGACTGGATGCTTTTGGTAGATTCTTTAGCAGCCATAGTGTCTGTCTCTGTCACTGCATGCAAAGCTGGACAAGAGGGTGACGGAAGGTATTTAAAGGTCCATGGTCAACAGAGCCAACTCGTTGTGAGGGCACCAACTGTGCGTTAGTTATGAGCGCTAATACTGGAAATTGCAGCAGCCGACGACGAATTATGCTTCATCCCCCGGGTCATCTGCCGTCTTGGTTGGCATTATCCGGCGCCGGTTTTATGCGGGCCCCGCCCGGCAGATTTGGCTTCCGGGCGGGCGAGTTATGCACGTCGGCCGATATTATGCACAGCCTCCCGCAAGTTATGTAGAGACTGACCGGAGCGGCCCCTGAATCTTCAGCCACGTTCATGGAATTCCTGGTTGGATTGCGCTCCGTTCATGGCAATTAACCTTCGGACGAAAAGCCCATCTTCATCTGCGCCAAAGCCATCATGATGGTCTCATGGCATGGTGCACAGCTGCAGGGCCATCAAGCTGGGATCCTGACAAGGACATCATTTACCCGTATTCCATGCTCTGATCCATAGTTACCCGTCCTCACCTAACCCAGCTGTTGATCACCTCTTGGCATGGATATGCCGGCATCTCGAGCTGAGGACCGAGAGTGGCACAAAAGGCCTACTTGGATTTATCTCTCGAGCCTTGTAGGACAGCAATGGGCTGCAAGAAAAATACCGGACTCTCGCTGCAGATCTTACCGGAAAATCAGGTCCGGTACTTCTTTTGTACTCGGGAACGAACATCTCACGTCAGCTAACCCAGCCTTACAGGCCACGGCGATCCTGAATCTCAAATTAGACAACGTCTGATTGGCCAGCTCGCTCTTTTCTCGCATCCGGGTTGAGTTAGCTTGGGTGTCGGCGGAATAGCCGGGAGAAACAAGACGCCTCTGACAGGGGCAGTTCGATGCTTTAAAACTAACTCTATGAACTGGCCGGATCCCGTTCAAACTTGGCAGATTCTTGACGAGCTCACAGGAATCATGGCCGCTTACAATAGCACCACCGTGCTGCAGGACTTGATTACCCGTTTTGAGCATGGCAACCGTAGCACCACGACAGTCTACACCGTAGCTGTTTTAGCGGGCGCAGTGACGCTGCTGTCTCTATTGCACAGGCTGTTCGCGCCGCCATTGGACCCCCGCGAACCCCCTGTTGTGAAGCCAACCATCCCCTTCATCGGCCACATCATTGGCATTATCCGACACCAATCAGACTATCACCGGATCATCCAGTGGGTTGCCCTTTCACTCCAGCGAGCGGACAATTATGCTGACGCCGGGGGCAGTAATGCTAACCCGTCACAACCCATCGCCACTCTGCCCATGCTCAACGGCAAGCTCTACACCATCTACGATGCGAACCTTGTCCAGACTGCATTGCGCTCCAAGAATGCTTCGTTTGAGCCTGTTGTCATCGACTTTGCCCAGAAAACCTTTGGTCTCAGCCAGGAAACGACTGCGAAAGTGAATGGTCCCCATGTCTTTGACGACTTCAATGAAGCTATTCATACGAGCTTCCAGACTCCCATGCTCCATAAGATGAACGTTGCTTTCTTGGCCAGCATCTCTGCAAAGATGATCCCCATTAGCAATGGGACAGTGCATGCTGACCTAGTTAACACGGGCAAAGAGGAGGTCATTGCTGGAGGATTGAGGGTAGAGAACCTATATCTGTGGTGTCGAGATGTAATGAGTATAGCGACGACCAAGGCTCTTTACGGGGATCACGACCCATTTAGTCCAGAGCCATCCCTGATTGATGATATATGGTAGGTGAATTGCCCAATGATGCTGCTTCAATCCGCTGACGCTGCAAAGGTTTTTCGAGGAGTCTCTCCCCTACTTCATGCTCTCCCTCTTCCCGTCAATCACCATGCGCAAGGCATACAAGGCGCGGTTAAAGCTCCAGGCCATCATGAGCGACTACTACACAGAAGAGCATGACATCAATGACCCAACCACCTCCCAGATCGTCAAGAACCGGGCAGGCGCACTTCGAAAGCACGACTTCACTGGCCACGAGATAGCGCAGCTGGAGGTCATCCTCCCCAACGTCGCGACCCTGAACGCCGTTCCCACGTTCTACTGGATGCTTCTCTTTGTCTTTGACAGACCCGAGCTGGTGGAACGGTTGAGAAGCGAGGTCGAAGCCGCTGCAGTTGTATCAGAGGACAATGGAAAGCGGACAGTGACATTCGACATTGCCCAGTTCGACGCAGAGCTTCCCCTGCTTGTCAGCTGCTACCGAGAAACCATGCGCCTCTCGAACCACTCCGTCAGTATGCGACGCATCATAGAAGACATGACCATCTCCGGACCCAACGGCCGATCCTACCTCCTCAAGAAGGGCGCAGACCTTCAGCTCCCCGCAGGCGTGACACATCACGAGCAAAGCGTCTGGGGCAATAATGTGGACGTGTTTGATCCCGAACGATTCCTCGCAACTGTGCAGAAAGACAAGACATCTGAGGGTGCCGACACGGCGCGGAAACGCAAGGCGGCGTACTTTCCGTTTGGCGGCGGTCGACATCTGTGTCCTGGGAGGAACTTTGCCTTTGCCGAGATTATGGGCTTCATGGCCGTTCTGCTGCTGGGGTTTGAGATTGAACCGATAGGAATGGCCTTTGGTGACATGAAGATGCTCGGGGCGCAGCTTGCCAGCGCGGCGGTGCGCCCTGAGAAGTACGGCAAGGGTCTCGGGGGCAAGATTCTGAGGAGGAGAGGATAGGAGGATGTTGAGTGGAAGTACGAGTGCTAGAGTCACAAATGAAGATTGCCTACTTTGAGAAAGCAGTGTCGATGCGAGACCATCTTCATTATCATCAATCATGACCGCTAATGCTAATACAGTGCCCAGCTTTTGATACAAACATGGCGAAAGACCTCGTTTCTCTTTTCGAAATGCAATGCAGCAGTAGGCAAGCGCAATTCCATCAGTGCGTGGCCCATCGTGTGTATATGGACAGAGCAAATGCGACAACCGAACCAGTTCTCCTTTCCTTTCCGTATATTCGCCCGACGAAACTTTTATTGCGCCTCTTGATCGTTTCCCGTGCCATCTATATTCGTTCAACCGCATCGGCGGCGCTGCTATGAGCTCCGCCTCTCGACTGGTCCGTCGATTCAGTGCCCATCCCCCGTTGCAGCACTTTTTGAAGCCGACTGAGTGTGTCCGTTCGCCTGATACCGCCCGCATCCATTAGTGGGGGTTTCCTGGCGGCATACAGCCTCGGGCGGCGGCTGGTCGTCCCGGCACTGTGACAGGTCATGCAGTGGCGCTTCGGGCACATTGCCTGGCTGCAAGGGAGCAGGCTGAGCGTGGGGGACTACGAGGATAGGCTGGTACAAGACGCGGTATGAAGGACTGTGAAGCCAGATGTCCTGGGGCCAGTGAGGCGCGGGCGGCTGTTGATCAATGGTCATGGTTGTTCGGTGTTCGTATTGTGGGCTTGGGATGTCGGGGGCTGAGATGTAGAGGGTTTGGAGATTGCCGAGGTTGTGTTGGTGTTGAGGGTCGAGTTGATCTTCAGTGCCTGGCATTGTTGGAGTTGCAGCCTGCTGGATATGGCCTCGAGAGTCTCGGTGGTATGTCCGCCTGGTACTTGAGTCATCTATCACGGAACCAAAGCTGTCGACTCGCGTCGAGTTCTCAGTGGCGCTGAAGGAATCTTGGCACATGGTGTTGTAAAAGGACAGTGAGTGCGCTCAGTCAATCTTGGCCGTCCATAATGTGCGATGCCTCCCCCGGAAGCCTTCATACGGGCAGACGCGCTGATATACTCGCTCCCTCATGAGCGCCAAGCTACTGTGCCCAGTCATCACCGTGACGAGGCGCCCATGATTTGCCTGGCATGCTGCCCGTTCCCACGCCGGCTTGGGCTACAGAAGCAATCACCTGCAAGTTATGTGTTGGAACACAACTAATGTATGTACGCCGACCGATTTATCCATCCACAGAAGTGCATCCGTCAAAGAAAAGGCGCATGGCGCGCTCTTGCAATGTCCGTTGCCAGCCTATCCTGTTGTCCGGAAGAAGCTCCGAGGTGTTAAGAAGATGCATTGCTGTCGATGTCCAGCTTGCTCCATACTGTGTAACACGAGGCATTGAGCTGGGGGGCGATGCATGCAAATTGAGCCAGCGGGTGTTGGTTGAGAAGAGGAGCTGTCACATTGAGACAAAGAGACCCATATTGCCTGGTGCCTCAAGACAATTGCGTAAATCCTCCAATTGTAAACGTCTCTCAGATTAACCCAAGCCGCACTTTAAACAGCCGACTAAAGTAGCGTGATCGCCTGAAACCATGAGAAGTGATATCTCACCTTTGTTGAGTTGACAGTGATCAAATTTTGACGTCCTGCTGTCATGCCTCCTCAACGCTAAGGGGTCGTTAAATATGGCTTGCACTGGACCGCGCCAGGGATTTCATTATTTGCTGCAGCCTCAGACTTGGTCAGTTTTTGCGCCCGTTTTCCCCATCTTGTCGCCTTGGAAGGCTGCGCGCATGGCTACGCGGCAGACCAGGCCGAGACATATAAGAAGCAATTTGACTAGACTCCAGCCAAATTGCTAGAGGATGCAGCCACCTTCACCTGCCTGCCAAAGGACCAAATAGCGGCACGTGGACGCCCGATGACTACCCACTTGTGGCAGAGCGTTGTCTGTGCCCTCCATCCTTTTGGTGTAGCGAGTTCCAGGCTCTGCTTTCCAGGTTACCGGAACTGGTGATATGGCGTCAAGATGAGAGCTGAAGGGAGGGAGGGAGGACCTTGATGCTCCATCTGGGCCAGCAAGACAAAACGTGAACCTCTGGGGAGCCCAAGTTGACCATGTTTTCCCAGCCAAGACAAGGTGATGATGATCTCGTCAATGGCTGCGCACCATGCAACAGTCTCGCCACCTTGCATAGCACAAGGCAGGTTACACAAACTGGCCACCTTTTGGTTTAGTCGAGTTGTGCTGTCACACCAGGCAAGCTGCATGATCAAATACAACTCTGCATTTACACTGCGTTGTTGCGAGAGTGGTCGCTTGTGATGACCTGAAGCGGCAGAGATCAAGGCTTGCTGGATCGACCCTGGATACCACAGCATGCTTTCACACCTAGCTCCATGCGTAACGAACGACCTGACTGCGATCAGGTCAAAAGCAGCGATGCCAAGCCCAGCGTCGGGCATGGATTTTCAGGGTCCGCGATCTTGACCGGCTTGGCAGCTCAGCTTTGGACCCCAATAACTTCCAAGAAACAAGCTAGACCGATGTATGACCCGTTGAAGAAATGAATGATGCTTAAACTGACCCGTAAGCGCCTTGGCCTAATCTTGGTAGCTTGTTGTTCGCTGGCACATGGGAGACTGTTGATTCACGACGGCCCTTTGGAGATTGCCGCGTTTGACGGACATGTCCTAAGCATTGTGGTTGCGCTAATAAATAAATCAACGCCAAGATGACACCAAGCAAAATTGATTCAGCCCTATTCATGCTCATCAACCGGACAGTATCTGCAGGTCAAGGTAAAGCCCGAAGTAGAGCTGATAGGGCTCGGAGTTAAGATTTGAAGTAGCCCAAAGCTTCAGCAAGCTTAAATATCTATGACGAAGTGTCCATCGGGATCTCCACATAAGCCGCGATCGATCCTCGATAACCACCGACTAGCCGACCTCCACGAGGCCCGGACTAACATGTGGCTAGTAGATAAGACACGGTCGGCCGTTGTCGCGTTCTTTGAAAAGTCCGAAGTCCGACTTCTTACAGCTCAACGCCTTTACCGTGTCGTCATAGACGACTCGAAAAGTATCCGCGAGCTTAGATAAAGGTCTTGGAGCTAGTGACCCAAACTGTAACGAGAGTTCCCCTTGGTTTCACTGCTTTGGCGCTACACGCCGAGGATCGTGAAGAACATCAATTGCAATGGCCGACGAGAGACCGACTCCCCTGGATCAAGATATCCCAGGAGGTTATCCATTGACGCCCAGCGTCAACTCCATTGACCAGTCAACGCCAACCGGGAATGATATTAGCGACCGATTTGAAGCCGGGACCCCGGGACGTGGTTCCTCGGCTGGCCTAAGAACCTCGTACGATTTCGTGACTTCGGCCGCTCGTGGAACTTCGGCCGGCCTTGCTGGTGGCTACTTGGCTTCCGACGGGCAATCTCAAGGGCAACGACAAACAGAGAGATTGCAAGATCAGCAACAAACATGGGATTATTCTCCTGAGAAAAAGCGAGACCAGGTTGAGCCACAGCCGGAGCAGCGACAAGAAAACCACGCGGCACATGCCGCGGCTGCTGTCGGTATTTCTACAGGCCAAAACTCCTCCTCCAGCACCATCTTGCCTCCTCACGAACACTCGGAAGACGAGAAACACCACTCAAGAGGTGAGAAGCACCGCTCGACAAACGAGAAGCACCACCAAAAAGATGAGAAGCACAAAGAATCAGAGGGTTTTATGAATAAGAACAAACGTTCATCACCAAGTGACACCCCAACTTCATCCGACGAACCCCATTTCGCACCCGTAAAGTCCAGCTCTACCGAACCCAAAGAAAGACCCAACCTCGAAAGGAAAAAGACAATCCGCACTGAAGATGATCTCTTCCGTGTCTTGACCCGACGAAAGACGACCGCGAGCACGCCCGCAGAGGCCGAAGAAGAAAGGGAGGAACATGAGGAGCTCGACCGGCTGATGTCCCGCATCTTTGGCCAGGCTCGTCAGCAACAGAGTGAAGAAGAAAAGACTCGTCACAGCGGAGTCATCTTTCGCGGCCTCACGGTTCGTGGTGTGGGCCTCGGCGCCAGTCTTGCCCCAACGGTCGGCGACTTTTTCCTAGGCCTTCCTCGCACTCTCGTCAAGCTCTTCACCAAGGGCCCCAAGGCTGCCATAGCAAAGCCTCCAGTTCGCGACCTCATCACCAACTTCGATGGATGCGTACGTCCTGGGGAGTTGCTTCTCGTCCTTGGTCGCCCAGGTGCAGGCTGCAGTACGTTCCTCAAAGCCTTCTGCAACCAAAGGGCGGGCTTTGAAGCTGTCCAGGGTGAAGTCTCGTACGGTGGCACCGACGCTAAGACCATGGCCAAAGATTTCCGTGGCGAGATCATCTACAACCCGGAAGATGACTTGCACTACGCGACTTTGTCGGTTAAGAGAACGCTTCAGTTTGCGCTGCAGACACGCACGCCTGGAAAAGAGTCGAGACTCGAGGGTGAGACGCGTGCCGATTACGTCCGCGAGTTCCTGCGCGTCGTTACGAAACTGTTCTGGATTGAACACACCCTCGGCACCAAGGTGGGCAATGAGTTCATCCGCGGTGTATCAGGCGGCGAGAGGAAGCGAGTCAGTATCGCCGAAGCCATGATCACTCGAGCCTCAGTCCAAGGATGGGACAACTCGAGCAAGGGTCTCGACGCTAGCACGGCAGTCGAGTACGTCAGGTCAATCCGTGCTATGACGAACATGGCCGATACCTCGACTGCTGTATCTCTCTACCAGGCCGGCGAGACTCTTTACGACCTCGTCGACAAGGTCCTCCTCATCGATCAAGGCAAGTGTCTCTATTTTGGGTCATCCGAGCATGCCAAGCAATACTTCCTCGACCTTGGCTTTGAGTGTCCCGAGCGATGGACAACGGCCGACTTCCTCACCTCTGTGACGGACGAGCATGAGCGTAGCATCCGCGGCGGCTGGGAAGACCGCATCCCGCGCACTGCAGATGAATTCTCAGAAGCCTATCGTCGAAGTGACGCATACCAGAAGAATCTCGAGGATATGCAGGCCTTCGAGTCGGAGCTAGGTTGCCGAACCGAACAGCGTCGCCAGCACGAGTCGGAGCGCACCGAAAAGAAGAACTACGAGATTTCCTTCCAGAAGCAAGTCCTGGCCTGTACTCATCGACAGTTCCTCGTCATGACCGGTGACCGAGCGTCACTGTTCGGAAAATGGGGCGGCCTCTTGTTCCAGGGCCTCATCGTCGGCAGTCTCTTCTACAACCTGCCCCAGACTGCGGCGGGTGCCTTTCCTCGTGGTGGTACCCTCTTCTTCCTACTGCTTTTCAACGCCCTGCTGGCTTTGGCCGAGCAGACGGCTGCGTTCGAGTCCAAGCCCATCCTTCTGAAGCACAAGTCTTTCTCCTTCTACCGACCGTCTGCGTTTGCTATAGCGCAGACAGTCGTCGATGTCCCCATGGTCTTCATCCAAGTCTTCCTGTTCAATGTCATCATCTACTGGATGTCCAACCTCGCGCGCACGGCATCACAGTTCTTCATCGCGACGCTCATCCTGTGGCTTGTGACGATGGTGACGTATGCTTTCTTCAGAGCCATCTCGGCCTGGTGCAAGTCTCTGGACGTGGCGACGCGGTTCACTGGTGTTGCCATTCAGATCATTGTGGTGTACACCGGCTATCTCATCCCGCCCGACTCGATGCATCCTTGGTTCGGCTGGCTGAGATGGATCAACTGGATCCAGTATGGATTTGAGTGTCTGATGGCCAACGAGTTTACTGGTCTTGATCTTCAATGCATCCCACCTTTCCTGGTTCCGCAAGGCCCCAATGCTGAGTCGCGGAATCAGGGCTGCACTTTGGCGGGCGCTTCTCTGGGCGCGTCCTCAGTCGAAGGCTCAGACTACATCAAGCAGTCCTTTACCTACACCCGCGCTCATCTCTGGCGCAACTTTGGATTCTTGTGGGCATTCTTCATCTTCTTCGTGTTCCTCACCGCAGTGGGAATGGAACTCATGAAGCCCAACGTCGGAGGCGGTGCCATTACCGTCTTCAAGAGGGGTCAGGTTCCCAAGACGGTTGAGGAGTCAATTACTACTGGCGGTCGTGCTAAGAATGAGAAGAATGACGAAGAGCTTGGTCGAACAGCTCCAGCCACTGTGGGCGAAAGCCCCGAGCGGTCCAGGAGCGATCAGCAGATTGTGAAAGAAGTCGCCAAGAATGAGATTGTCTTCACGTTCCAGAACATCAACTACACAATTCCTTACGAGAAAGCCCAGAGGAAATTACTCCAGGATGTTCAAGGCTATGTCCGACCTGGAAAGCTCACTGCCCTCATGGGCGCTTCTGGTAAGTGGTCTGTACTCAAGAACGTGATGGCAGAATAGCTGACAATTACAACAGGCGCTGGAAAGACAACACTCCTCAATGCTTTGGCTCAGCGTATCAATTTCGGAACAATCACAGGCGACTTCCTCGTCGATGGCCGTCCGCTGCCAAAGTCATTCCAACGAGCGACCGGGTTCGCTGAGCAGATGGACATCCACGAGCCCACTTCCACGGTCCGTGAAGCCCTGCAATTCTCAGCTCTCCTTCGACAGCCCAAGGAGGTGCCCAAGAAAGAGAAGATGGAATACTGCGAGACCATTATTGACCTGCTCGAGATGCGCTCCATTGCCGGCGCCATTATCGGTCAGGTTGGCGAGGGACTCAACGCTGAACAACGCAAAAGACTGACCATCGGCGTCGAGCTGGCTTCCAAGCCAGAGCTGCTGATGTTCCTCGATGAGCCCACCTCAGGCCTCGACTCTGGCGCCGCCTTCAATATCGTGCGTTTCCTGCGGAAGCTCGCCGACGCTGGCCAAGCTGTGCTCTGCACCATTCACCAGCCTTCAGCCGTCCTCTTCGAGCACTTTGATGAGCTTATCCTGCTCAAGTCGGGCGGTCGCGTCGTCTACCATGGTCCCCTTGGCCATGACAGCCAAAATCTCATCCATTACTTTGAGTCCAATGGAGCTTCCAAGTGTCCGCCGAATGCGAACCCGGCCGAGTACATGCTCGATGCCATCGGCGCAGGCGACCCTGACTACAGCGGCCAGGATTGGGGCGACGTGTGGGCTGAATCCTCCGAACGCGATACTCGATCTCGCGAGATTGAGGAGATGATTGAACGAAGACGTAATGTTGAGCCCTCTCGAAGCCTCAAGGATGATCGCGAGTACGCCATGCCTCTCTCCACACAGACCTTGGCTGTTGTGCGCCGCTCCTTCATCTCATTCTGGCGCTCGCCCGAGTACATATTTGGGAACTTTATGCTTCACATCCTCACCGGTCTCTTCAACTGCTTCACCTTCTACAAGGTTGGCTTCGCGTCCATTGATTATCAGAATCGTATCTTCTCCATCTTCATGACGCTCACCATCAGCCCGCCGCTCATTCAGCAGCTGCAGCCCGTGTTCCTCAAGTCCAGACAGCTCTTCCAGTCGCGGGAGAACAGCGCCAAGATCTACAGCTGGGTTGCTTGGACAACCGCGGTCATCGTTGTTGAGATTCCCTACCGTATTGTTGCTGGCGGTATCTACTTCAACTGCTGGTGGTGGGGAGTCTTTGGATGGCGCGCCTCAGGTTTCACTTCTGGCTTCGGGTTCCTCCTCGTCATCCTCTTCGAGCTCTACTACGTCAGCTTTGGCCAGGCCATTGCCGCCTTCGCCCCCAACGAGCTTCTTGCGTCTCTTCTGGTCCCCATCTTCTTCCTCTTCGTCGTGTCCTTCTGCGGTGTTGTTGTGCCCCCCTCCGGTCTACCGACCTTCTGGCGCGAGTGGATGTACTGGGCCACACCCTTCCACTACCTCTTCGAAGCTTTCCTTGGTGTCGTAATTCACAAGCAGCCTGTGGAATGCAAGTCCAGAGAATTTGCGCGCTTCAGAGCCCCGTCTGGCCAATCGTGCCAAGAGTATGTGCAGCCACACATTGAGAAGGCGGGCGGTTACGTACGGACTGGAGCGGGAGGAATCTGCGAGTTCTGTCAATACGCAACTGGTGACGAGTTCGGTGCCGGGTTCAGCGTGTTCTACAAGAACATCTGGCGTGATTTCGGGATCTTTTGTGGATTCATTGTGTTCAATTATGCAGTTGTATATGTGGCGACCTGGATGAGATTCCGGGGTAAGAACCCGTTCAAGGGACTGTTGCAGAAGCGAAAGGCTTAAGGATCTGATGGGCTGGAAGGTTTAATAGTGAGTATTGTAAATTGTATACCTACGGTAGTCAACATTCAAATATCTCAGGAAGCTTAATGTTATTTGAAACAGGCTGTTCATTACTTGATATGCCCAAAGCATGAGTGAATGTCGGCCGCGCGCCAAGAAATGCCGAGACAGCACCACATAATCCAACAGCTCCAATAAGTTCCCTGCAAAATCCACGTCTTTCTCAATCTCATCCATATGGAGGCTTCGCTTGTAGTGATAAGGACCAGGTAGATGTGGATAGTCGCCAGGGAACGACCAAACGAGTTGGCACCACTGATGGTATTGAACATTGTTTCATTATTGAGAGCTAGGTTGGGTACTATAAATGTTGAGACATATCTCAACGCTTTTCTTACTTAGTTATGTGAACCCTGAGGCTAGAAATAAAGCGAGGCATATCTGCAGGCTCCCTGACTCCATAATCGATCAACCCATAGCCATAGTCATAAGTCGAGGCATAGATAACCTACCAGATGATGTAAAGAGCTCAACTCCAGTCGAAAGGAGTTAGAAGTAAGCACTAGATATAAGCGCTACATATAAGCGCTACATATAAGCACTGAAATAAACGTGCTGGATTTTGAAGTGCCAAAAAGACTGTGGCTCTTCGTTTCAAACTCCAGTAATCATAACGTTGGTAGTGTTAGAAGTAAAAATGGCCACACCCCAGAAGATGATTGAGGCTTATATTCGAACCTAACTTCGGCCCCGAAACCAAGCTTAAGCTGGGGCGCCATGGGCTCTTTGCTAGGTGGGTGATATAGTCTACCCAGGCCAGTCGTTTCTTTCGCAAATACTGCCCAGGTTCCTCAGCAGTTAAGAGTGATGGCTCACGAGTCGAGTCCCTACAAGCCCTCAGACCCTCACATACTACAATACTGACCAGCTTCGATGCAACTCTTACCACAGCGTTGAAGTGAACACCATGATACTACACGGAATCTTTGCAGTGCCTTTGCAGCAAGTTATCGGACATAGCGGCGTTTGAGGTTAATGCCGCCGAAACTGCAACGTAAGAAAGGGAACTAGCCAGGGTGCGTCGATCTGCAATGGGCTTATTCAACAAGCTATTACTAATAATGCAAGCTCTCATTCTTGGATGCACACAGCTATAAATACGCCATCTCGTCAGTATCTTGTAAAGTGACAAAGCCTATCGCCTTCCCACACACCGTAAATACAGTATGTCAGTGCCCAAATACCAGCCTATAATCCTCATCTTTGGTGCCGGTGCCAACATTGGTCGCGGTGTTGCCGATGCATTTTCCCAGAAGGGGTACAAGGTGGCCATCGTCTCCCGTGGATCACCGGCACCCGCACTTGAAGAGCGAGGATATCTCCATGTCAGAGGAGATTTGACAGACGCCGCTTTGGTAGAAGAAGCATATCGAAACGTTGTTGATAAGCTTGGAGTCCCAAGTGTGGTTGTGTATAACGGTGAGCTCTTTGTACAAAGAACTGGGGGCACCGAAATACTGACGGGCTCTTTAGCATATTCAAACTCGATGGCGCCGGATAACAATGATCCGCTGCAGCTGCCAGTCTCTGATCTTTCAAAGGACCTGGCTGTGAACACGACGAGCGTCTTGAAAGCTGCACAGTTGGCGACATCAGGCTTTGCACAGCTGACAGATTCTGCGTCTCGAACCTTCATTTACACTGGAAACATGACCAACATCCATCCTGTCCCACCGTTCTTGAGCCTTGGTGTGGGAAAGTCAGCTACTGCAAATCTTATTGAGTTTGCCGCCCAGGTCTATGGCCCTCGCGGCTGGAAGTAAGGAATTCATTCCCCTGACAAGTTTGAGCTGTGAATGCTAATTGAACCAGATTCTATTATGCAGACGAGAGACTAGCAGACGGGTCGGGAGCAAACCTTGGGATTGACGGCGAGGCTCATGGACAGTTTTATGCTGAGCTTTCGGAATCCAAGACCCAGGGCCCATGGCTCGCCACGTTTGTGAAGGGGACAGGATACGTCAAGTTTGAGGAGTAGGCAAATCCGACTTTTCCCCAGTGAAGTTATTTCATGGCGCGCGACTCAAGATGCACAAACTAACGCGGGCACGTGGCACTGTTGGATCCTATCGAGGCCTGAGGTGGAAGGTATGATAGACTGTGATAACAACACTACAGAGGGGGATACATGTCAGCTGTACCATATTGCCTCAGCGCTGGCCTGCAGGTCTGAGATACGGCTCGTCCCTGTCTTCTCAGCTAGACTAGTCAATGAAGTCGTTGGATCTGCGCTGTAAACCTACCTATACGGGCATCTTGAGCTGTGATTACTGTCATGTGACGCGATAAAGCACGGATACAGTCACGTGACTCTTGTGGAATCTCGTGGTCGATCTTACTGTCTCACATGAGGGCATTCCTCGCTTGATTTCTCTTTATCATCCAAACTTAAATCCTGACTTAAATCTCGCTGCCTCAGTTATTCTTCGCACTACCAGTGGTCAATATGCCAGACTATCCAATGATATTGCCCGAGGCTCTTCCACAAGGGCCATCAGTCACATTTGAATCCTCGTCGTTCTTTTCGCGCAACGGACCTAACGCAAAGCTCCCCACGCCGTCCGAGGTTATGGCTCAACGGGATATACAATATCCCCGGTACAAAGGAACCCTCAAGCATCCACCAGTAGTATTTAAGGATCTTAGGCTACTTGTAAAATACGGCAAGGACCCCCGCGTGACTATTGCCGAAGGACAGTGCCTCTGGGCTCTGCGCCAATTTTTACCTCTGGTACCTGTTCCTAAGATCTATGGCTAGGCTAAGGAAGGGTTATATACCTTCTTGTATATGGATTTGATACCGGAAGCCACTCTCAAGGAACGGTAGGATTCTCTATCCCGGACAGAGAAAGTCGACGTCTATCAGTAGATAAGAACGTTGATTACTGAATTTCAATCCCTACGCCAAGACCCAAGCGACCGGTTTGTCGGCAAGTTATGTGATATCTATTTATCCTTCTATAGCTAATTGATTAGGTAATATAAACCGCGGGCCGCTTAGAGACATCATCTTTACGAATAGAAACCTTCCACGCGGTAGTCCCTTCTCCTCCGTTCTAGAATTCCATGACTAGCTTTCAGAGATAGTTAAAAGACCAGCACTAGTACATTAACCAGGAGTTCCTCTTTCTAAAATCCCCGATCCATACCGAAAGATAGTACTAGACGATTCTCTAATAACCTTTACACACGCGGACCTAAATCCGGTTAATATTATATTATCTAAAGATTCGCTGTATCGTGTTATTGCCATTATCGACTAGCAATAGTTAGGTTAGTATCCGGCCTATTAGGAATACTACAAGGCGGAGTATACTGTTAAGTATGGTGAGGAGTGGCAGGCTAAGTACTTGCCCTTGTTTTTAGAGGAGCCGAGCTGTGTGGAAGGGTTTGATAGCTACGCAAGCGCCTATAGGCATTGATATCTCCGGGTTTGATAACTAGGAGGGTAACTGTAACCTCGCTAAGGGAACCCATGACAGTATCGTCCCGTCTCGGGATTGATGTGAGAAACCTGGAGTAGACGCCGGCATGAGTGGCACGGCCAGTCGAATCTGCTGCAGAACCTCCTCGGAATGGGCGCTTTTGCCTTCAACCCGTTCGGGGCGTTCCCGCCTACGACGACTCGTCATGCCTCTTTGCTATCTTGCGGCTCGGTCCTTTCTCCATTTGCTCCAAGGTTAATCACACGGCATGAAATGGGATGGCGCTTGCTATGAAGGGTCTGGCGCTAATCCGACCATTCATGACTACTGATGAGCAGGTTAATGAAAGTATAAGAATGGAGCCGCTCAGGTTCCTCCAATGGGGCCTCCACTCCGCCCCGAAACCGTCGAGCGGCTTGAGGGTCGTCACCAACATTAAATGCTATCACCAACATGTCTATTTCCAGTAAGAACGAGGCTATGCTGCGTTTCGTCTGTCGCCTCTTTTCATCATGTGGAACTTGGTCCCCTTATTTAAACATAGTTTACAGCCTGGCAATTCAACTACCAACCAACGTCAATATGTCGCCCTCATAGCTATCTAACAGCATTTCACCAACATCAACAGAACCGGCTTAACACTTTGCTCTTTAAGCCTTACTTTCCACTTCATTCAACACTTTGAATTTTCTTCCATATTCTGGTTTGCATCTAGAACAGCCTCCTTGTCCGCGCCCAGACTCGCCATCTTCTACATTGAAGGCCCCCCCTGGTTTTCATCTTGTACGCTTCAGCCTCCTATGATCAAAGTGCAACTCCCTCTCTAACCCATAATTCTTGCCCTAGAAACTCTGTCAACATAATTCTTGAGGTGTGCTTGATTGTTTATCATGAAAAGAACAAGAAGCGGCCCGTTCCTGCCCATTAGGCGACATTTATCCACCCGAAGAATATGCTTGTAGGAACTGTGTTTCACGCCATCGGATCTCCCTTCCATAGATATAATCCCGATGTCAAACGTAAATACAACCTCGAGTCCACCAACCGGCATCACACGACGCTTCTACTGGGATACATCGATGATGCTCAAGTCACCGACATGGAACGCATTACCAGGTCTCTTCCTGGAGGTAGAACCAGCCCTACTCCTCTTGACCCTTTTGCTATATGGAGATGGCCCATTCTTCAAGCAAATCAAACAAGGAGTGAACTAATGTCTGCTAAAGGGCTATAACTGTCAGAATTGGGCCTTTGATTTCATCCAGCTCTTGATCAACCAAGGCATCCTTGACCCGTCGGCAATGTACATCATGAAAACCGCCCCAACAGTGTAAGAGGGAACTGTACTGCCGTTGCATTACCTTTTGGTCATAGTGTTATTGCTTGGGCACTTAATTGAGACTATGTTATTGTACAAACGTCCATTCTCTTATAGAACGTGCTGCTGTACGCTATATTTGTTGGTTTAGTTGACAATGATTCTTAGTGCTCTGTTTCCTGTCTTCTTTATAACTATAATTAACGTTTATTAATTACGCCCTATATGTCTTTACAGCGTAAGTTGTGAGTTCTAGATAGCATGTGGGCATGAAGTGAAATGGGCAGAGAAGGCGAATTTAAACGCATGATTGTGAGTCTATTAATACAAGTAAAAAGCCACCAGACTCCATGAAGTTATTAGCAACAATCATGCTATTTTTTATGCAGGGAAGCCTCTTTGGGGTCCACAATCCTAAAGATGGGTGTTTCTCGAGGCATCTCAGCTTAGCGTATAACAAGCAAAGTCCAAAGTAATACCAGCTCAGTTCTTAAACCGGGAATATATTTCTGTGGGCTTACGTTGTGCCTCCGTTGTGTAGATACTGCGTTCTTTTCCTGTTGTAGCCTCGCGAGAAGATATTCAAAAGGAAGATGGGCTTAAGCTTTATGTCTTAGGGGTTCTACGCCCGAGTAAACAATGCACAGTCCGTTGTACATAACTACCTTGGTTACTCGCAATTATTATCGCCTCGTTAAGGGCTGAAGCTAACCCGGGCTGGCTCTTCCCGTTACTCCAACATATAGTAGCGTTGCCTAGACTCGCAGCATTTATCTATAAAGTTATCCGCGATAGACAAAGATCCATATGATGGCGTCCTCATAGTATTGTGAGAATAAGCGAAGTCATGAGGTTGTTTTAGTGCGAGTGGCCACTTTTACGTCCGAGCCCAACTTCGGCTCCGCTGTTGATCAGCTCCTGTTAGCAACTATGGGTGGTAATGCTTTTAAGAAAAAAAACCAATACTATATCCTAACAGTTCGTGAACAAAATGAATTTATACAGCGGCCCTGATGCAGGCCTTCGAGGTTTTTGTGGCGATCGACAGTCGGGGTCCAGTCCACAATCATTTCAACTTTATGCATAAACATCCTTCCAAGGCAGCCATGGAGCCATCTTAGGGCTCGCGCCTTGAAAGTAAGCGTACAAATCACCATTCTGCCAAGCTGGTACTCTGACCTAAGCGCTACAGGAATAAACTCGCGCCAAGACTGACGATCATTGATAATCATGGAAGATCATTATCATGCCCGACGTGCGGCCAAGTACGACTTATCTCATCTTTCAAAGAACGACTTGAGTGTCTTCAGTTGACATGAGTGCTAGCAAGCAGACAAGTTGAAACTTTCTTGTC
Organism: Fusarium buxicola; assembly: GCA_014899095.1. Taxonomy (NCBI): domain Eukaryota; kingdom Fungi; phylum Ascomycota; class Sordariomycetes; order Hypocreales; family Nectriaceae; genus Fusarium; species Fusarium buxicola. The sequence continues at coordinate 140,555 of JAAVUK010000059.1, read as the reverse complement.
CTATATGTCTTCCCAGCTTTGAAGTGAGAAATGGATCTTGGTGTACCTGAGTTGCGTGCGTGAATTAGGTGGTATTAAAGAGATTCCATATCCAATACAAAACCCCTAGCCCGAAAGCTCATGCACTGTCTGCTGCACATAACTCCCCTGGTACTGTCCATCAGCCTCATAAGTCAACACCGACGTTTGAGTTGCTGTCGTCCCATCCAACTCATAGATGCTGTGAAACCCAAGGGCACCTTTGTGGGGCTCAGTCGTGATAACCTTGGCGTCGCTGAAATCGGCGCGGTCCTCTCCGGGAAGAGCCATGGGCGCGGAGAACCCGAGGAGTTTAATCGCCCTGGTGTTGCAGACGCGACAGAACACAGAGTCGCTATAGGTCATATAGTTGTTTATACAAGGAGAGCAGAATGTGTGATTGCAAGGGCGAAGACTGGACTTCTGTTAGCATACAGGCTGGTGTTCGAGAGAGATAGTTTGGTGAGAAGAAGAGGAAATACGCACATTGAATCACACAACATCCTTCTGCAACAAGTACATGCCACCTTGGTCGAACTACTCAAGCTCGAGCCCAACTGAATATCCCCGCCTGCAGCGTCCAATTCGCCTACACTCTTGACGCCTACCAAATTGTGTCCCCCGTCAGCAACAACTCCCTCGCCGTAAGATGCAAAGAACGGCAGCCCTTTCTGTTTGTACGTTTGAGGTGTAATCGGTGATGGCGGCGCCAGCATACCCGTCAGTGACTCGAAGGCGACCGAGTTAAGAATCTGGATGCTGAGAATCGTGGCGCGGGGTTTGCACCACGCGGCAGAGCTGAAGGGGTCTTTGTTGATCACTTGGCGGATACGCGAGCCAGCGGCGATACCCATGGCCCAACCTGTTTGGCTGTGAAGAAGTCAGGAGCGTCAGCAGACAAGATGTTGACACATTAAACGGACCATTCAGAGAGAAAGATATGAAGAGATGGACATACTCTGTTGACCGGCGCCGAGAAGATTCAGTAGTACTGTGCGCTGGCGTAGAGCTGTAGGAGGGGGCCGTGTCTACCTCGACAGCTGGCTTCAGCGGCGACGAGGATGCCGGTGCCGTAGAGGGTGCAGACGGCGAAGAATAGCGATATGCTTGTGGTGGTGCCATCTGAGGCGCATACGATCGCTCAGCGGCTGATGCAGCCATTGCAGCCATTACAACCGAAGCTGAGTGAGCTGCTTGAGGCCTGGGCGACGATGTCGAGCCTGGGCCAGCCATCATCGGCATTTGTTGAGGGGCAGCCGGAGGAGCAGCCGGGGTCGGGCTGGCTGAGTCCATCATGGAGTATTCGTAACTCTGCGGTTGTGGAGGAGTAACAGGACTCACGGGCGACGAGTGACCGTGTTGCTGAGCAGGCGTAGCAGCACCCGGAGACGAATATTGGGGTGCTAACTCCATAGCGTAACTCTGCTGCTGTGACTGCTGTCCGCCATAAGAGTCTTGCACCCCGTAAGAATCCTGCTGCCCGTGATAACCCTGCTCTCCGTGAGAGCCATGCTGCCCGTAGTAATTCTCCTGTCCGTAAGACATCCGCTGACCGGATGAGCCCTGCTGTGTGGCTTCGTAACTAGCCCTTTGCTTCGCAGCACGAGCCAACTCTACCTGAATGATCGAGTTATCCTCCACACCCTGCTCACCTAGAGAACACGGCCGAAGAGGTTGGCCTTGATAAAGCAACACAAAGTTCCTAGCATCGAAAAGCCTGCCCATGATCTTAACCCCTGCCCGTGTCCGCTCCTGAAGACAGTCTTGAGGATTCCACCAGGGCGGCCAGTCAACAGCCATTGTGCGGTGTGAGCCATCTTGCATGTAGGAGAGCATCAAGTTGAGTCGATATATGGTCGTCATGGACACCTCAGCGCCGGGTTGCCATGGCGTGAAGCCTGGTGGAAACGCGTTGGACTGCTGGTATCCTGACGGGAGGTAATAGGTGAGCTGCGATTCGTACAGATGACGCATGTAAATGGGGCGGTGCTCTTCGATCCATTCAGTCACTTTCTTGGATGTCTCGAGAGTAGAGTCCTTCTGCAACTCTAGGCTCGTCCAGTCAAGAATGACAAAGTGAGTGTTCAAGCTCCGAGGTGTATCGGAAGGTGAAGCATGCTCTGCGCCCTGCGGTCTGATATTCCATTGATTTCCAGGGATGATCTCGAGCTGCATACCACCGACGTCTTCTTTTCCTGTGATTTGCTTCTCGACCGAGTAGCCAGATCCTAACGGCATCGCAATGAACTGCTTAACCATTTTTTGGCCAACGGCAATACCGTCAAGGAACCTTTGTGGCGGCACAGACACGTAGTCCTGCTTAGACCGCCGTTGAGATGGCGATGTGTTCCACGCAAGACCAGAAACGGCGTTGACACCTCCAACAAAAAGCCGCACAGCGAAGCTATCATTCTTAGCCTTGAAGGATAGAAACATGGCCTCGCGTTGGTACAGCGGGAAGAAAACGCCGCCCTTGCGAGCCATATCCATCAAGCTGGCATTTCCAGAGTTCTGCAGCTTCTTCGAAATACAAGCGATATTCGTGACTGGGATATGGCCCAGGCCAGAAGGCTGGTCGTGTACCTTTCCATCTTCCGGAAGTCTCAAGGTCCGGTTGAAAGTGATCTCGAGCTCTGCAGGGAACGATGTTGCCACAATCCTGTCCTCCTTGCAGCGGATCCTAAGCCGACGAAGGTTGTCAGTGAACATACCAATAGGTTCGTCCCTGTTGATGAGCAGGCCTGATTTGGCTTCAATATCATAGCAGGACGGGCCGTCAACCACGAGAATCTGGAACTCCTTAGGCATAGCCCTATCAGGGATCCAATGCCCTGCTGCGAGACTTGCATGTTTGGCCGATATTGGTTTCTCGTACTTGTGTTCTTCGAGCAGCCGGATGACCTGTTCGAGGGTCATGTACCAGGGCCCCTGAACATTGACGATGAACTTTTGGGCGTGGCTAGGCCTTTTGACTCCATTAAGGGTTAAGTTGATATAATCTCTAGGAGGGAAGCCTAGGCGTTCATGGTGGTTAGTTGTGAGCTGCGAAGCACGAAATGGGGCGGCGAGAACCTTTCATAGTCAAAACTTCTGTGTGCACTGGCTGCACAGGCATTTCCGCAATGTTCTGCTCATAAGGATCTGGGGTGAAACTTGAGATCCAAGAGTCAAAGCCAGAGAAGGTGCCGACATCATCTTGAGGATGGACGGGCGAAACGGGTTTCCGACGACTGGGGTCGTAGGCTGGGCCAGGGGCAGGCGTGGGTCTTGGCGATGGAGCAGGATCCTGCGGATCTACAACATGCTTGGAGGTATCTTGATCATGGCTGTCGATGTCCTGGGTAAAGCCAGGCTCCTGCTTCTGAAGCTTTACGCCACTCCTGCTGCCCTTGATCTTGTGGATGAATTTCCTCATGGGAAAGGCAACGAACGAGCCTCGAGCGGCCAAGTGGAGGTCAAGACTAATTAATGAGGCGTTTGGCCTAGGCTCCTTGCAGCAGGTGAGTTCTAGCGTGCTCTTGGTCGCGGCGTGTCTTGGGGAGAAGTTACCTAGGTAAGGTACTGTAGTTGTCGAGTGCTTTGAGGGCGGGGTTTCGATGATTACCTACCTGGTCATTTGTACTTTCGTGGCGTTGCGGCTGAACTGGCGTCATGTGCGAGCTGAGATAAGACCCCGGTCTGGACAAGAACTTAGTCTAGATATTGTGAAGAAGCATACCCACCCACTTATGGTCAGTAGGGGCTCAGTCTAGACCGACGATGGTCTCCATGTCAACTGGTTCCATTCTCAAAGTACCAGACCTTGCATCGGCGTGGTTGGCCCACCTCGGCCAAGTCTACCTACACCACTGTCCACGATGATATGCAACATGACAAGTTTACTTGACTTGACATGACCTTCCAGCTATACGACCAAAGAGCTCATCCTAACTCAATTCGTTATGCCCAAGGCATCACCTTGTCTCGGGCAGCTAATCAGTTACTTTGCCCGGGACATTTCAGGCTTGGCTCAGATTCGGATCATATCCGCTCAGTTTTACTAATCACGAGTTATGACTACCTAGTAGAAGCGCAGTGTCACCATGAGCCTGGGGTTTCAAAGACTGTTCATCAAGCAGAGCGAGTACACAAAGCAAGAACAGCACCACTGATCAAGCTTACTATCTAGACTATCGCGGTTCTGCTTTGTCCCCTGGTCTCACCTAATCCTCGATAGATCTATCTACCTTGTGGCCAATAGTGGAGCGCTAGGTACCCGTCCGTCATTACTTAAAGCTCTGTGTCCCTGTGGATATTCAGTACGGCGGGTTCTGTCCGTACTGTTGACCTTGCTGGTGCCCCTGATTCTGTTGGTAGGCCTGTGGATGGTTCGACTGATACTGCTGAGGATAACCCTGCTGAGGTGGCTGGTATTGATCAGGTCGATGTTCCTGATAGGACTGGTGCTGTGGAGGTCGGTATTCCTGATTCTCTTGATAGTCGGGTCGGTAGTCTTGCTGGTGTTGGTATTGCGATGGAGAATTGTATCCTTGTTGAGCATGTGCCTGTCCCCCATGGGAAGGGGGAGAAACATAGCCTCCCTGTGAAGGAAGCACAGGTTGGCTTCCACCACCCAGCTGCGAGCCAGATGTCGGCGCTCCCACACTTACACCCTCGTTGCCAATGTCATCCGGCACAGAGATCTTCACCCTAGGCAAGTACTTCTGCACCTTCTGTTCCACCATCTTTTGCACAAAGACCCAGCTTTCGCGCTCGAACTTGCGGTGTCCACCGTTGACGACACCCAGGATACTCTCGCGCAGCGTCTCCTGCACCCTGCGCACGAGGCCGCGGATCTTGTTGACCAGCTTGGCCTTGATATCGTCTCCGAAGCCGCGGTCCGCCTGAGACCCGGCGTCGCGGTCTAGCTGCGAGTCGAAGGGGTTGCCACCAAGGATCTTCTCAAGCGGGCGCTGGAATTCGTCAGGTAGCAACTCGAACAGCTGCTTCTCGATGCCGCCCAGCACCTTGCGGAACTCGAGACGGACGTCCCTGTGGACCCGGCCAAGTCCCGTACTTAACTTATCGCTGATGACCTTGGAGAAGCCGCCACTGCTTTCTGCCTCGTCCCCAGCGCGATCCCGATCCCGATCATCGAAGCCTCTTGAGGATCCCTCGTTGGATTGCTTCTTGCTTCCGAATAAACCTCCAATTCCCTTTACCAGGTCCTTTACTTGGTCCTCAATCTCGCCCTTGACGCCATCACCAAGATCCCGCGTGCTCGTGTTACCTCGCAACCAGTGCTTGATATGGTCCAGCGCAATGCGAGTAAACTGCTCTGCGATGGGCGCGTGCTGCTCTCGCAGCGTCGCACCGACTTTCTCCTTGATATCAGGGCTGATGAGGCGGGCCTTCTCCTCTGGATTGGCCGCGGCGTCTTTGACGGTGTTGCTAATTACGCCGAGAAGCCCATCAAGCTCAAACCCCGGGCCTCCTGACCCTTTGCTGTTGGTCTCCAGGTGGTCTTGAACGGCATTGATGGCGAACGAGAGGAAGCCCTTGGCTCCCTGGGAGGAGTCGGCCTGGTCTCCTCCACGGGACTGGATCTCACCTGGACCATCACGCCCTTCTGTAAGATTGAAAATGTCACGCAGATCATCACCTGCTTCATCGGTGATATCGCTGAAGCTACGTGTCAGCTTGGCGATCTCGTCGGCGAAAGGCAGAGACTGGCCGCCGTAAGAATCCGGGGCAGCGTTGTCCAGGCCTCGCGAAGCGCCTGCAGAGCTACCCCTGTCCTTGTTAAAAAGCGAGCGAAAGGCCTCGACGACCTGTGTCTCCAAGCTGTCGATGGTCTTCTGTTGGAACACCTCGAGCTCGGACGTGATGCGGGGCTGGATCTGGGGCGCGAGGGAGTCGACGTATTCGTCAACCTTTTTCATCAAGACTTCGGGGAGGCCACGAGAAGACATGGCTACGGTTATGTAAAGAACTGTTGGATTTGGGTGGTAGTGGCGAGTGCTTGATCTGGTGCCAACCTTAGCAAGGCAGACGCAACTGGACGAAGCTGACCTGGGCTGAGCGGTTTATGGGCTGTTGGTACCTGACGTCAGCTCCTGCACGGGCCACGTCAAGAGACAGTTATTAATGTAGGTTACCTATCAACAGTCTTACGCATCTGTCAACTGTTGCCCGAGTAGAACAAGGCCACTCCCGTGGAAACATTACTATTAGTATTCTCCAGAACTACTAGTAGTAGTGTTAAAGTGCTACACAACGTTGGTGAATTTCTTTGCATATTTGCTACCAGAAGCTGTACTGGTGTGAAGGCATCCGGCATATCCGGCATCTCTTGCTCTCACCTCCCTCTCCAGCCATCTCAGGGCAGACCATGCGCTTTTGCGGGCACGGGCATAATTTGAATGCATATATACCAGCACGTGTATGTTTGGAAAGCTTCAGTGGACGTTTGGGTGTTGATTCTGGCTGAAGTCCCAGCTGAAGGAAGACCCAATCCGATCATAGAGATTGGCCCATATACGAGATACCAATTAACTAGCTTTCGAAGGATTTAACTGACTGCTCTGCGGTGCCTTGCAATGAAAATTAGTATCAACCCTAACAGTGGGTCGATTGATTCGAGGATGGTTTAAATGCCCAAATTTCTTTCAACTCTTCGACAGTTAAATCTCAACATTTGAGCATCGTGATGATCATCCGAGTTCCTCACGTTCACATCTTCACACACCATGAGGCCGAATCTTTCCCTCCTACTACTAGGAACCAATATTATTTCTTCCGTTTACTGTCAGCGACTGATCACTCTTGACCATGTCTCTCCTGATGGGCTTACAATACCCACCGAACCTCGCCCAGGGGTGTACCCGAGCCTCCATCGCCGTAGTCGACCAACCCAAGAGAAATTCGATCGAGACACCGATGACTTGGCAAAGCAGGGTCTGTGCCGTTGGTACAGAGACCCTTCCGGTCCAGACGGACGGGAACCTTGCTACGTATTCTGTGAAGAAGAAACAGACAGCACACGCAGTGCTGCCTGTGACGGCCCTGAGGAAGGAGTCTCGGGTCAAATCCAAAGCAGCATAGATCCTGAGGGTAAGGAGTGGGTGCTGGGCAAATGTTGGTGCTAGTGGCTGGAGGCATGGACGCAACAGAGAGTCGCCACTTGGTTAGACACGTAAGTCGGCCAACTAGATGAACTGTCAGAGACATGAGTCCTAACTCTTCACTCTAGCGCAGCAGTCCTTCTCGTTACCTGGTACTCGGCATATATGGCGGAAAGGAAGCTGTCGGGGGGGATGAAAGCCGGTACTTAGCATGGCGCTTGGGGCAACGCCGACTTGAGGTTTGACGCTTGCGTTCATAAGGCCATAAACCTCGATTCGCCAGTGACGTCCTCAAGAAGAGGCAGGGGAAATGACTTTAGTTATATCAAACTTTCTCATGCGTCCGTATTATTGGGCAGAAGCCTTGAGCAGCTCTAATGATTCATCGGGAATACACGGGCTAAGATCCTGCGGGAGACGCTCGGAGTGGACGGCTAGGAACACACATTTTCCCTCACTTCAGCCATCTTCCGGGGTAGATAATTACGAAACATGGATTTCCATCATCAGAAATGTTTCGGGACTTAAAGAATTCGGACTTTCATTCTCATGTCGTGGCATAATTTCCGCTTTCTAATCGCTGATGTATTGCTCGATGCGTTTTTCCGAAGTAGCCTCTAAGAAAATGTAAGCTGTAAACATCCAAGGGATCAAATTGTCCAGTGCTCCCAACTTCGTATGTTGGCCGGATGGCCTCTTGGAGATTCGGCACCGTGACTCACATGGTTTTGGGATAGGACTTTGAGTAAAGTGATGAAACAATTCAAGGGGCTCAGCAATTGTAATACTTGGGCCTATCGGCACACGTGAACAGATACGGACCCACCACTGGGCCAAGAAACATTATGCGTTAGGGAAGTACCTTCATCACCAGTTTGAGGAACCTTGAATTCAGTCTTGGGCAGACTGAGCCTGGGTTGAGGTGTCACAGTGAGGCCGCTTCTAGATCGCATAGCCCTGTAAGTCCCCTGCGAAGGTCAGAGATGCTTGATTGGGTATCATTCCTCTAAATCATCTTCACTATCAATGCGTTTCACCTTCCTTTTACGCCTTGGCACGTAACAATCCTTCATGTGCGACGTAAGCAAGGCAAGTCAGCCCAGATCCTCCTACAGCCCGAAGTGAGACCACCCCTGCCCCTTGATCTACACCAGGTTGTCTGTCGCGGCGTCATACTCAAGGGAACTTTTGGATGGCATTTTTAGATATGATCGGGGATGGCTAATAACTCAGGTAACAGGATAAAAGGCCGTACCATTCCAATCCAGTGCCTCTACCTTTAACCTAGATGACTTATACACTGTCAGTATTAATCCTTCAGCGTCTTATTTGCCGCCAACATGTAATACTGAAGGAGGAAAACACGGAGGATTTTTTATCTGCAACGAAGACAGAAGCAAGTAAATTATTCAGAAGGTCTAAAGGTACTCTGCCAGGGCTAACATAAGACGGCATCCATCCATACAACGCGATCAATTCTTGAGCTGATTACGCTATGTCGGCGTCCAAGCATTCGTAGTCCAACTCTCAGGGCTAATATCTGGCCAATACAGTCCCTGAGAACCATCGTGATACATGGAGGCATCGATGAACTGCAGGTCTAGAACCGGCTGAGACAAGAGCTCCTGCAACGACGGCTCTGACAAGGCCATGCCTGCTGTAGGATTGGCCCCTGAAAACGCTGGTACAACATCGATACCGCCCAGCTGCATCAAGTTGGTATCTGTTATGGTAAAGTCTCCCCTCCGTGACTGAACGGCCGCCATGCAAACTTTCATGGCATCTATATGACGGCAGAACTCCTCTGCGGCAAAGTTGCCATTCTCTTTCAGCTGCGCCAGAAACTGGGCAGCTGACTCAAACTGCTCCTTGTCGCTTCGACATTCCTTGCCGTCCAGGAGACTCGAGATGGCCAGTACAGTTGCGGCAGCGAAGAGGTATTGGGTATAGAAGTAGTCGAAAGTGGCAAATGATCCGTCAATCCAGCAGTCAATGAGCAGTCGGCATGAGTGTCGTGCACATCTCACACAGGCCTCTGATAGAGTGACAGCAGACGCAGGAATCTGAGGTTCTGTCCTCGGTTGCGTATCCCAAGCAGCGACGTGCGTTCTGAGAACGTGAAGAAGGATTGGTCGGGTAGCGGTGATGGCGACCTATAAAATGTCAGAAGTATACCTTGCCCTCGGAGGTGATGAGCTTACCTGATTAAAGTACAAGTGAAGGGAGAGAGGCTTGGGGCTCGGTTCAGGGCCATCTGTAGGTTCAATGTGCAGATGGGATGGCAACTCCTCGACAAAAGCACGGAGATCTCTCAGAGCCTCTTGCACTCTCTGGGACAGGGTCTTCTGCTGAGGCTTTCGGGTATAAATGGAGCTGATTATCCGTGCAGAGAGACGAGCGAGTCGTATACTAGCAATGAAGTAGGCCGAGTCTGCGAAATCATCTGATGGTGCTTCTAATACTGGGTCCGTTGGGAGGTCAACTTCAATATCGTCATCTCGTATGGCGACTGGATGTCCGAGCCTCGAGGCCCACATGCGATCGAAGCCGTATGCAGTCCACCATACTCGATTTCTATGTTCTCTGGCGCCTGCGTCCCTAAGTTGGGACTCTGGCACATTGAGGTGCAGTCCCATGACGACGGAAAGTCGCACTGAGGAGCCGGCCAAGGCATACGCCGTGTAGCGACGGTTCAAGGCAAGAGAATAAAACGACTTCAAGAAGAGGTCAGTCGAGTCCAGTCCACCAAGTATAAGGAATAATAACCTACCAGAAGCAAGCGGATCTCAATAGCATCAATTCTTGGCCGTTCACTAATGATCCGGAGGATGCGAGTGGCCCTTGCAAAATAGGCCATGCCCGGAAAGTTCCTGTCTTTTGCAGCTGTGCGGGTTGAGTACATCTCACCAATGGCAAACAAAGCCCAGAGCTTGCTCTTTAGAAGCGAGTCGGTGGAATGCGGGTTCTGGATTGTTTGCTCGAGCCCCTCCAGAATCTGGCTTCTGCGGACGATATAATAAGAGCGGCTTACATACTTGAGGGCGACGTTGACAAGTAGTCGTGCTCGAGAGGGGACTGGCCAGGGGCAGTCTTCATCAGAGAGGGCGAGTAGTCTATCGTCTGGGGCGTAATTAACTCTGGGGATATGGCTATGCCCGGGCTCTGAGATGGCCTGGCGGAAACGCGTGGCGAAGGCAGCATCTGACGCTTCTCCAATCAAGACGGGCGTGTGAAGCACATTCATGTCAAAGAACCAGGGCCGTTCCTCTAAGAGGGTCCCTTGGAGTGATGAAGAGGATTCTGCTTGGCCATTGGTAGAGACAATTGGGATATCTGACGGGCTGACATCTGGTCGGGGCTTACTGTCGGCATCTCGACTACGAAGCCGCTGGTTTTCAGTGACGAGGTCGTCGATATATCTACTACGTCAGACCAGAGGAACGAGACAAACACAGGCATCGGACAACATACTGCTGACTGACTTTCACCAGTCGGTTCTTCCGGGGATAGGAACATTCAGCACCCTTACTTGCCTGACGGCAGTTATCGCAGGGTTGTCCACCGGAGCATTTGACTTTGCGCGCATGACATCGACGACAACTGCGGGAACACGGTTAGTAAGGAATGATGACTCAATGCCATGTCTCACTCTTACGCCGTAGATTTGGTCTTACGCTGATGTTTGCCAGAGAAACTGGCAGGGGCATTTGAAGAGCCAACATCATCTTTACTCTCCGGCTCCGAGCCAGCGGCCGAATCCTGGGGGTTGTCTTCGCTAGAGGTCATATCGGCTACTTCAGGCTGTCTTTAGCCGTCTCGAGTGGACTGATGCTGGGTCACTCGGAGGGACAAGCGGAAAGATGGATGAAATCGCCGCTGGAGATTAAAAATCTGGGGTCGTCCACAGCGGCAGCACCGGATCTTAACAAATCTGGGGATCCGGTTTCTTCCCGATTGGACACCCGTAGCCGCAGAGATGGCCGTAGCCGTGATGTCGTGTGACTGAAGAGTTCCGAATAGGAGCGGCGAGAAATTCGACTTTGCCGTGATGAGTCAGCTGGACTAGTTGCTAGGATCGGCATAAGGAGCTGTTTACCGATGTCCGACCCCATAACCTCGGCATCTTTCTCCTTGGCCCGGCATCTCGATTTTGTATGCCGAGTGTTACCTAAACTGATGCTTGTATGAGTTGATAATGCTTCCGACACCGCCATATAGAGTCATGCAAGGCCCACTAATCGCAATAACTGCTGATGTAAAGCGAAAATTCATCAAATTTTCAGCATGCCCAGGGGATATATGTAGAAGTTGACATCTCTGTCTGTATATTGTGAACGAGGCAAATCCCGGAACCACAAGTCGGCTATCTGCCATTGTTGAATAGCCAGAGACACTGATCGTCTGGCCGCTCGCTCTTTGATACACTCTTTGTTTGCCCTTAAGAAATCCACCAAGATGGCGGGTGAACCAAAATCAGATGGATGGGCAGTCCCCCAGCCCTCAGCCGTGACGCCTCTGCCGCCAGTCGGTTCCATTGATGATGAGGCAGCTGAGATTACATCCTGGAGGAAGTGGGTTATCCTCTTCGTTGTGTGTTGGATGCCCCTTCCAATGACCTTTTGGAGCACCGCAATTATGCCTGCTACCATCGAGATTGCGTCAGACTTGGGCATCGAGGTGACCACCATCAACACAGTCAATGCCGGTGTCTTTGTCGCCCAAGCATTATCTGGTCTGATCTGGCTTCCCATAAGCACAAGCATTGGTCGTCGGTCAGCATATCTTGTTGCCAACACCGTGCTGTGTTTATGTTCTATTGGATGCGCCGTGGCTCCCAATCTCGCAGGGTTTGCCATTCTTTGGATCCTTGGTGGAACTACTGGACCATTCTTTCTCGTCGCAGGGCAGACGATCCTGGCTGATATCTTTGAGCCGGTAAGTTCTCATCTGATACTGGCTTAGCCCGCAAACCCAAAAACATTAACAGTTTCCTGTAGACAGTTCGCGGGACGGCTGTTGGTTTCTTCCTCGGCAGCTGTGTCAGCGCAAACACGATCGGTAAGCAACACGGCGGCATCACGCGACCTAGTAATTGAACGTCCCTTAGCACCATTGATCGGTAGCATCATTGCAACCTTCACCAGCTGGAGAGTCATCTACGGCGTCGAAGCCGGCATGTCTCTCTTTGGACTGACTCTTGCATTTTTCTTCATCCCTCGGGCGAGCGAAATCGAGAACCCAAAGGCGGTAGAAGCTGCACGTCCCCGAAGAAGAAAAGAAATCATCCAAACATTCAATCCTATGCATGTGTTCTGTCAGTTCACGTACCCTAGGGTACTCCTAGCCGTACGTCGTATCTCATCCAGGCGACGAAGAAGCTACTAACATATTTTAGAACATTACCTGTGGCCTGCTATCATTCAATCAATACGGACTTCTCAGCTCTGTTCGGCGAGTCATCAACCCTCGGTTCAACCTCGACTCTCCGCTGTCAAGTGGCCTGTTCTATCTGGCGCCGGGTGCTGGATTTCTAATTGGGAGTACACTTGGTGGAAAGCTGTCTGATATGTCCGTCAAGAGGTACTTGCGCAAGCGCAATGGGCTGAGGCTGCCCGAGGACCGACTGAACAGCAGTCTGCCCGCCATCCTCGTTGTTTTACCTCTGGGAACACTTCTTTATGGCTGGAGTGTTCAAGAACGGATTGGAGGTATGGCGCTGCCAATTGTGAGCTCGTTCGTGCAGGGTGTTGGTTTAATGGCCTCGTTCAGTGGCCTGAACACATATGCTGCTGGTAGGTCCAACGATCACAAGCAAGAGGCTGGGGTTAATTCTGTCACAGAAGTCCGACCGGTATACAGAACGGCCGTGATTACTGGCAAGTATGTGGTTCAATACAGCTTCGGTGCAGGAAGTGTTGGCGGCGTGGTGCCGATGATCAACGGCATTGGTGTTGGATGGACTTTCACAGTCAGTAGGTATTTTTCCGCTGTTTTAAAGTATGTAAGAGCTTGCTGACATTATTTCAAGCTGCCATCGCCTCTATAATTGGCGGCGGTCTTGTGTTATTGATAGCCAGGTTCGGCAAGAATTGGAAGCACTGAGTACCCTAAGTGCTGGGCTCATGTAGCCACCACCTTTCTCACGTTTCACTGCCTTTTCTAACACATCAGGAACCAGGCGTCATTTCTTCAACGCCGAAAAAAAAAGGGAAAGGTTATGATGAACGGAATACTAGCATATCGCATGAGCGCATTTAGAAGTTTGCTTTGCACAGAGGATTGCGGCCAGTACAAAACTAAAGACGGACTTCCAGAAAGCAGCAATAATGCTCACGAAGACTAAGAGGAAAGTAAATATATAGACTATTCATAATTCATAGGGCCTCTATTACATAGGCGGTGAGGGACGCAAAGGGAAAAGCGGGTGAGAATAAGGGCAGCAGCAGTGTTGATCATACAAAATTAGGAGAAAGTGAGACTTGAATGTTGCAAAACAGAGTCAACTATTGCTTGTGGAAGTAAACCTTCTATATCCTGGCCCTTTGCTCCATCTGTTGACTTCTAATAGAGACCCATCCGCCACGATGAAGATGCAATCTTCTACATTCCGGTGGCCAGCGTACCTATATTGCCCCAGCGCCCAGAGTAAGACATGGCTAATCCACCCAATTCGTAGCTGAGATCTACTAATATCACTGTGTTTTGTAATTAGACATTTGCAAACTACACCGATTTTTGGTCGGGGCGGCGGATGCCACGACTATGAAAAACCCAATCGAAAGAGTTGACTCAGATCATCAACGTCAATGGCTGGATCTGGCCCTTGGCTTTTCGAATCGAAAGTTTCCGCAATGCCATCGAGCTTGGCAGGCAAGCCCCATCAAGGGAGATCGGCCCATCGGCATGTTCCTGTTGGAGATGCCCACGTTCAACGGGGATAATAAGCTGCCGACGCCCACATTGAGAGGGTTCAGGGAGCCTTCCTTCACCCTTGTTTACTCTCGTCTTACGGTGTGCACTAATAATGAACGATCATAAACAGGCACAATATTTGTAACAATGCATTTAACACTCGCTAAGCACCTCCTCCTGCTTTCGACTTACCTTGTCTCCAATGGCTTTACTGTACAAGCTCAGCAGGGCCAAGGTGGAGCCGATGCAGACCCATATGTGCCCATCTATACAAAATGTCCGTCGAACTTGAGAGTCCGAGACCCGTCAAATGTAAGTGCAAAACAAGCTTAGCTGTGGTATACTTACTGACCATTTGTAGGGCCTGTCAAAGGAAGAGCGCGACTGGAGGGAGCAACGAGGGAAGCAAATGATTCCCAATTTGGAAGACTACTTGAAGCTGGCAAACATCTCGGGCTTTGACGTGTTCAGTTTTGTCAAGAAGCTAAAGCCCAGCAATGTTCCGATTATTGGTCTCTCTGTCTCCGGTGGCGGCACGCAGTCTGGCCTTGGAGGCCTTGGGGTCTGGCAAGCATATGATGCTCGATCCGATGCTGCCATAGCCGCCCGTACGGGAGGCTTAACGCAACTCCTCTCTTATATCACCGGGTTGAGTGGAGGCGGTGCCGTCACTATTTCCTTACTGTAAGACCACCAATCGAATCCTCCTGCATGCATTTGGTACTGACTTGAACTCAGTGCGGCAAATAACTTCACGACAACTCATGAGCTTCGAAAGGCTACCAACTTCTCGACTTCTTATGCAGAGGGGCCTGACGGCAACCAAACAGAGTTTTTGACGAGCATCTTCGAGAACACCGGCGCCAAAGACGAGGCTGGTTTCCCCGTCTCTGTCGCCGACACCTTTGGACAATTCTGGGGCACCTGGCTGCCAGAAGAACAGCTGTATAGCAACTACTCTGACATTTCCGGCAACGGAACTGCATTCAGCCTCGGCGATGCCCCAATGCCAATCCTGGCTCTCGCAGAGGTTGTCCCGGGCATGTCTCCAGAGATCGGAAAGCTCATGTATCCCGGATTTAACAAGACGAACGGCTTCAACCTCACTGCGTACGAAGTCACACCATTTGAGTTTGGAAGTTGGCTGGGAGGCAGAGTTCAAGCCTTCATTCCCACCAAGTGGCTTGGAACCGCCATGTCGAAGGGCAAGGCGCAAAACTCGAGCGAATGCGTTCAGGGGTTCGACAAACTCACCCTGATGCAGGGTACAACGACCAACGCTTTTACTACTTGGTTCATCGACACATTTTACGGCATCCCCGTCTTTTCGAAG
This sequence comes from Fusarium buxicola, assembly GCA_014899095.1. Taxonomy (NCBI): domain Eukaryota; kingdom Fungi; phylum Ascomycota; class Sordariomycetes; order Hypocreales; family Nectriaceae; genus Fusarium; species Fusarium buxicola. The sequence continues at coordinate 125,189 of JAAVUK010000059.1, read as the reverse complement.
CGAGACATACATGAGCGCCAGGAGATCAACCCGGACATCAACGATGTTCCCGTCCCCTCAGACCAGGACGACAACCCGCTTGTTGTGCTCGTCAACGAGACAGCTCAATATTTCGATTTGACATTCAACGAATCCCTGTGGGCTACTTTTCCCAACCCATTCGAAGACTACAATGACGACATGAACGGTGTCTCGGAACTTCTGCTTGTAAGTGTGACCTGTATTAACAAAGCACTGCTGACAGCTTCGAGGTGGATGGTAGTCTTACAGGCGAGAGCAATCCTCTTCGACCACTAATCATCCCTGACCGCAAGCTTGACTTTATCATTGTGTACGAAGCTTCATCTGACTCCGAAAATTCTTGGGTGAATGGAACGAATCTGATCAGTATGTGTATCTGCATCCCCAGTGTGTTGGCCCGATATTGACTTCCTGCAGCCACTTCCCTCTCTGCTAGCCAGGGAAACATCCCTTTCCCTGACATTCCAGATGTCAACACCATGGTCGCCCAGAACCTCACTAAGCAGCCAACCTTCTTTGGCTGCAATGCGACAAAGGATACCCCACTTCTTCTTTACCTGCCTAACGCTCCATGGACTGGATATACCAACTATTCATACACGCAGAGCGAATTCGCAGACGAGCAGCTTGATATTGCTTTCGGAAATGCATTCCAGATCGCCACGTACGGCAACGGTACGGTCGACGAGAACTGGCCAGCCTGCCTTGCCTGCGCCGCCATCAAGGGCACACTGCAACGCATGGATATGGAGATGCCCGCTCAATGTCAACTGTGCTTTAAGCAGCATTGCTGGGATGGGAAGAAGAGCTCCAGGAAGGCCACTGCAGCGGATTTTGACCTACGACCGAGGTTGGATCCTGATTTGAGCTATGAGGCGTGGAACGAGACGGACTGGTCTGCAGGATCATCAAAGAGCGGGGATGGCAAGGATAACGACTCTGCTGGGTCCAAGATGACTGGAAGTCTTGTCGGGCTTGCTCTGTCCATCATTGTTATGGGTACCCTGATCCAGCTCTAAATGGTCTTGGTTACTGGGACACTGGAACCACTACGTAACGTTGAATTATTAATACCGACGATTCGGGCTGAGTTATTTTGGACTTGTATTTTATGCACTGGGCTGCCTGATACATTCGACACCGGACCATAATCATTCGATTCTGTTTGGGACAAGCCAATGGATGCCAGTTGGCATAATAGGGTGGTGCGTGTAGAGGGCAGCCAGGGTTCTTAGCGATTATCAGGATGTCCTCCTCCTGGAGTAGCTTGATCCTATCCTACTCTGAAAGATATCTAGGGTTACTGTTTTAGTCTATCGAGCATGATATGGAGTGCTTCGTCTGCTTTGAGATTCCGAAAATAGACAAGACGTGGGAAGCCTAGTGTATTAGATCAAACATCCTATCAAGGTCTTCATTGTCGACTGCAACATCGCTTAAAAATCCGGTTTCAAGTTTCTTATATCCTTACCACAACTTAGCGATATTTCCCCTGTCACGATTGTTATTACACTAGGCTGCAAGCGGCAGCTAATTTGTGCAAGGCAGTGGTATTTTTGCTCGTTTTAAAGCAGATGCTAATGTGTCCTACAACTCCATCCTCGTGACGACCTACTGCCCGAGTCCAAGGTCCTTGATGATGATATCCGCAGCCTTCTCACCAACCACAATGGCCGTGTTGTTTGTGTTTCCTCCCACGTTCTCCGGTGGGATACTCAAGTCAGCGAGCTTAAGACCCTTGGTGCCCCAGACGTTCAAGCGCTCGTCGACGACGCCATACTTCTCACGAGGAGCCATCGGGCACGTAGCGATCGAGTGCCACGTCGTTCCAACGTTTGCACGGACCCACTGCTCAATAGCCTTGTCGTCCTCGGCGGAGTACTGCAGGTCCTCGACGTCACTGAGGGCTTTGTCAAGATCCACAGAAGCAGCCTTTGAGCCTTCGGGCCAGCTTGGGTGGCCGGGAGCAACCTCACCGCGATACATGGCGGTTCGTCGCATGATTTCACGGGACCTCTTGTATGCCCAGATCTGCTTCTTAAGGTCGATGTCGTGTTTATCGCTCAGGAATCCGACGTCAAAGTCGAGCTCATCAGTGATCTCGGGACCTGTAATGTGCATGTGGCCACGAGAGTAGGGGTACGCTGTGTAGGTACCGAGAGTGACGTACTGAGCCTCTGGGACAGATGCAGGGTCACCCAAGAAGCTGTATCTAGTCAGCTTTGTCTTCTTTCGTGTTCGTCTTTGTCCGGAACTATACTTACCATGAAACAAGACCCATGAGCATCAACGGCCGGTTGGGGGCGTTCTTGAAGTCTCTGTCCCACGCATTCTGGAACTCAGGGCCAAGAGCCGCAACATCATCGTCTGTAGGCCGGAGCTTGGACGAGATATCGATCGAGTTCCAGCCCAAGACTGGATCCTTTGAGTCGATCAACTCCTGACGCTTATGCGGAGCTCTGAGGACTCTGTCAATTGTCTCGTGCGGCTGTAGGCATGTCTTGTATGGGTAGAGGATCAAGTTGTGATCCTGATATTCGCGGCCGACACCAGGCAGGTCGACTTTGACGGGAACACCCGCCTTTTCAAGGATCTTAGGGTCGCCAAGACCCGACCTCTCCAGTACAGGTGGCGTGCCGAGGGCGCCACAAGAGACCACCACGAGCTTGCGGGCTTTGACAGTCAACTTGGGATGTAGAGTGGGACCAATCTCGGCCTGGAGAGCAGGGTTGGGAGTGTACTCGACTCCGACAGCCCGCTTCTCGTCGTCAAGCAACACACGAATCACCTTGGACTCGGTGAGAACGTGGAGGTTAGGATAATCATTCCCTTCCAGCTTGTCATGAAGATATGCCGTTGCAGTGTCTTGTCGCCTGCCAGTCTTTGAAACAGTACGGAGCCAACGCTCAACACCGTTGTTATCATCCAGGTCCTGCAGGTCCTTGATTTCGGGCCAGCCGATCTGAGATGAAGCCTTGATGAAGTCGGCCTCACAGTTGGAAGAGCGGAATCCACCATCACTGACATGGACAGGTCCGTCAGAGCCGTGAAGCTCTGGCTTGCCTGGCCCATGGTACGTCTCGAGCTTGGGAACAGTCAGCATACACGTTCGCTGCGACATCAGGTACGGGGAACCATTCTACCTTCTTCATGAAAGGAAGCAGCTCGTCAGCAGACCAGCCGGGCGTGCGCCATGAATCGAAGTCTGAACGTTGACCACGAGTGTACATCATGAAATTGATAGACGAGCCACCTCCAAGCGTGCCGCCGGAGGGGACAATGGGCTCACGGCCCGCCAGACGTTCTGCCTTGTTGCCCTTGTAGAAGATAGTCGTCTTGCTAGTGGGCAGTAGATGGTCCAAGAAGAAGACAGGATGCTCGATGTTCTGAACACCGCGGTTATCCTGACCTCCTTCGATGACCAGGATGGACAGCTTGGGGTCAGCCTCTGCTAGACGTCCAGCCACAACACATGCCGCGGTGCCACCTATCAGCGTCATAAAGATTTAGTTCGTTATCTATCGTGGTTTGAGAAGAGATGAAGATGTTACCTCCGGCGATGATGACGTCGACCTCATCGATCTTCTCGGCAAGCTTTGTATACAGGCCCATGATTGATACTTGGCAGTCTCTCTGAAATCAAGGATGGGAATTGGTATGTCGGGCGCGTGTCGGAGTAGTCACAACCTCCTCTCCTTTCTTTCGGGCTCCTACTGTATAAGTATTCAATCCTTGAGCCTCCTTTCCCCCGCCTGGACTCGTCACCCCAGCTGCGCGCGAGTCCCTTCTTGGACTGAACTCCGGTTCCGCAACGCATATCTTCCCCGCTTTCTAGCGTTGTGAGACCCCGTGTGAGACCCTTGTGTCTAGAACATGCAGCGTTTGAGGTCGCTCAGGCGCCGAGTGGAAAGAAAACACGCAAACAGGTTGGCTGGACGGTCACCTTGGTCTGTCCGGCGCATTCTCTCCCAGGGCGGGACAGCGTTACTTCTCCGCCTGGACCTGCTAGATAGTAGCCGAGGGTGTCGGGGTTGGGGTAACATCGCCATCTGTTCAGGCGAAGGATGGCGCCATGACCATTGGCTTGGGTAGTTAGCCCGTTACCTGATTGGCTCTAGTATGGCCCATCTGTTGGTCCGGGGAGTCGGGGATTGCGGAGTCCGCTCCACGGTTCGTTTACTTGAGCGAAATGAGAAGTGAGCAGCACCAACGACTCAGACAACTCCACCAGCATGGCAACCAAACTTGCTGATCTTTGCGTTTTGTCTCTCTCCCTGTTGGTTCAAGCTTCTCCCGCGAAGCCGTTGATCCTCGCCTCGGTCGAGGCTTGCCCCGGTCTCGTGTCAGGTTAGGCCGAGCCGTAAAGCGCTAAGTACGTACGTAGTAAGTGGTAAGGCACCTAAGCGGTACTGTAAGGCACCAAAGTGCCATGTACCTGTCAAGCCTGTGACCGTATGTGACCGTTACATTGCCAGCAGACCCTACTGTAGCTCACCGCAACGGCCTCCGTTACTCACCCTTACCTGGCTAGTGTGCCAAGCAGGTCGGTGAATGGAGATCTCTACGGTAGGTACGTACTTCCTTGGCCCGTCTTGGTGCATTCCGAAATTGGAGGTATCGTATTAGCCAGGATGGTATTATTTATTTTAGGTATGTATTCTATAGTGTGTTCTATGGCAGTGTTTCATGCAGGTAATTCGCCGAAGCAATAATAATATCACCTGCGTCTCAGGCTACGCCTAAAACAAACGCGTCCCTGAAGATCAAATCTTGATCCCATACCGTTTTGCGTTAAGCGAAGGTATCGTGATACGCCTGAGAGCCGCTCTTCAGCTGTCGCGTCGACGACTGCGAGCTCCCGTCATCATCATCGCGGTTCCTTGATGTCACAGTGACCTGCATCTGAGTAATCTTTGTGATACCGCGAGAAGTGTTTTTCCTGCCGACGCCCTGTGCGTCTGTTTCAATGTGCACCTCGTTTCTGCCCGTGGAAAAGATGGCGCCCGAAGCATTGCCAGTCTTGTTCTTGGAGGCAGCCTTGTTAGAGTTGTCTTTTATCCTTGACTGCAATTCAGTGCCTTCCATGTAGTCGTTCTTATACGAGCTGTGGTCGCCGGTAGCCCGGACAACCTTGACAATTAAGGAAGAGATATTCAGCTCGATGTGAAGTTTGAGCATGTAGACGAGAGGATGGAATTGGACGTAGCTAGAATTTGACTGTTAGACGTGGAAAAAATCCGAGTGCTCATAGGACACTTACATAAAGCCATTGCCGATAGACATGTTACCGATGAGGATAACCTTGACGTCGCGAGATTAGCTTGATATTTCCACCAAACTTGATTCGAGGGCTCGACAACTTACATCGAGGCTCATAGACAGGGCGATCATGCCTAGATTGTACCGCAACAGTGGCGTATACTTATCCAGACCGTTGGCAATCAACTTGACTCGGATGAGGTAGATGAAGTAACCGTGCAAGGCAGCATCAATAATCAGGAACAGCCCCTTCTCGATGCGATCGTAGATGTGGTTCACGTTGACCCATGTTGTAGAGATTTGAAGCTGTGCAGGAATCCAGATGACGAAAACGCTGATGTTGATAAGTCCAAGGAGAATGGCGGTAGCCCATCGAATCTTGACGCCATCGCGTCTGTCGACCATGAGGAGGGATATTCGGTTGATGATGATACCGCAGATGCATTGAATCTGCACAACCCAAAGACAAACTGCCGTACACTGTTAGCTTCATGTCGCCCAGGTCGTCCACGGAGGGAGGGGGTTCGTCGTACGGAACGCAAAGTAGATCCAAAAGCTCGGGATGATATAGCCACGCAAGAAAACCCAAGACAGCACACCAATTACCATGGAGACAAGCCACTCAGCCCAAACCATGATGACATATGGCTTGGCGCGACCAGAGCGCTTCCATTGCGCCCATGTCTGCTTGGCCGCCTTGTGCCACGAGAAAATTCCGACGCCAAGAGTGAAGCCCCAAATGATGCTAGCAACCAACAGGTCGTTGAGTGTGGGCTTGACCACCTTGTAGTGGTCAGGGACTAGAAAGCCCGGCATGGTCGACGATTGAGTTTGCAGCAAGCACGATCGAAAAAGAAACAAAAAATAAGAGAAGACAAACAAATGGTGAGATTGGATTCTGGCATCTGGCGCTGGCAGGGCTCTTGTCTTGAATAAATGAGGATAAAGCGCGGACCGCATCCAAAACAAAGACTGTGCCGGAAGCCCAAGCTCAAGCCCCTGGAGGGGAAATGGACCTTGGTAAAAGACGTTAGGCGAAGGAGTCGATGAGTGCCGAATCTGGCAAAGATGTACCGGTAGTAGCATCGCGTTTCCAAGTGCACAATGCCTGATACGCTGAGCGGAGGGATCCTCGGAAAGGATCGAGTCAGATGAAGAATTCTGGAGACCTTCTGGAGGCGACCCTGCACTAGGAAGATCGCCTTCTGTGTACGCGGTGAGCTAACGCCTAATCGGCCTGAGGCCCGCTGAGATGAGCATCTGCACCATTGCCATCCTGGTAAAAGGAGAGCCAGACGTGGAGTGGACATGGACATAAAACACGAGGCGGCCAGCCATCCCCGAGTTTTTTTGTTCCTGTGCATGTACGTACCGTAGTATCGGTAGACAGCAGGCAGAGTGAATACTATCTCTACAATCTCTTTGCTGCAAATTACGCTAGTTTATCCGCCTCTCCGAGGTGGTATCGATTGCTAAAGAGACCCAAGTCCAAGACACGAAATGGCGGAGCCGCTTGTCAGGTCGCCTCTTCGAACCGCAGCCGCTGAAGACAAGTACCAAGATGGACGTAATTCAAGAGATGACGGCGCAAACTTAAGGGAGAGAGCCACTGTACCTTGCTATGGCGGGCTCACATTTCAGGTTTTCATACCGAGTACACCACCAAGGAACAGGGCCATCTCCACATCCCTGCAGCTCCCTCAGCCTTTCATCTTGTATATGCGGGCGAGTCTTTGACGCTCTATTCGTCGGTTTTTGGTTGATATATACGCAGTGCCAAGCTCAAAATGGCTCATGCCTGTACCAAGATGCCGTAGAGCCTTTGGCAAATCCTTTAAAGCTTCCTACAGTTTCCCTAGTATCTTTAATGGTCCCCGATTGGCTCCCCGTAGGTACTTAGAGATCCTCAACTTGTGTGTTAGCCCAACGTGGCTGGCTCTCGGTCCAATGAACGAGCGGGACCTGAATTGAGGGATCCACGAGCTTTGAAGAATTTGGCAAAGTTTCTTGGCTTCTGACGAGTCAGGTTGCGAGAGTCAGTTCGTCGGAGAAAATCCGAGGCCACACACAACCTTAGCGAGAGCCCGGTTCGGAATGGTACGTGCTCAACTCGTCGAGATGAATCTGGCTTAATATACGAAGTAGTCATAGTCATGTCAATGCTTTGACTGGCGACGTGGAAACTGGCCCGCACAAATACCGGCTACCGTCAGACCGGCTACCGGCAGGCCAGCATCAGCCCTAGCGATGACGAAAGCTCTGGTCTTTCAAGACTATGGGGACATCAAGTGCCGTGGACTACGTCTAGGGTATTTTCTCACGGAACCATGACGTGAGATCAAACATGAGGGTGTTTGCAACATACTTCTGCTGGGAATATACGTGATTGGTATTCTGTACCGGGTAAAGTTACTTGGGGCACGAGATGGCCGGGATCAGTATCTTGTCGACTGGACTCACCGTGATAAGATGGGGATGTTCTTCTGTTACCCCGTCTGTATCAATGATAAGGCACAGAACAGCAACTGAGCAGCACGAACATGGACGAACACTAAAGAAATCAGCGAATTAGCAGTTACAGATCAGCATGTTTGCCAGCACTCTCATGTCATAGGTGATGAAGCCCTCTGTTTTATGCGGTTGCTTGCCTCTGGGTTGGAGATATGCGCAGGTACGGCGATGAGGCATCCAAAGGATGAGCGATAGAAATATACATTCCCACAACCCAGCAGGCTTTTCTCCTTCCCTGGGTCAAAAAGCTTAAATTGTACTGTTGTTTTGTGGAACCATAGGCGGACTAGACTAGGACATGTATGTATCACGCAATCGTGTATCGCATGATCCAGTTCCCATTCGCGCAGGTAAAATGCGGAGCAATAGCAATAATTTAGACAGCACCTCCATGAATATAGATGCAATCATACGACTAGAATTTGCCTTTCTCTGAGTTGTATTTAAGCGAAGGACGCTGAATCTCTTGGGGAGAAGGGGCCGAGTCTCACAAATCGAAACTGTTAGTCCGCTACCTGGTACCTAATGTTCTATACATCGATTCGTCTTTCTTGCTTGAATACAATAGCATGAGCTGGCCAGACTCGGATTTACAAAGTCAAACGATCTTTTATTCATTGTAAAGGCCAAGTATCAGGTAGTATTGAGCCTGTAAATGCACACACACTGGCGGTATTCACTCATGTTTGCCCATCTGTTCAGAACCTCCAAGGTTCATGATTGCTTGTTCGGAACAGTCGCCGCGATTAGGTTGTTGTTCTTAAATGTTCTTTCACTCGTTCAGAACGCGACAGAGCGTACTATGCTTGTTCTCCTGGAAATCCAAAACAGAACCACAGTGAATAATGACGTTTGGTCCAGAACAACTATATTGTTCCGAAACACACTGACAACACCAGAACACAATAGCCGAAATCTCCAGTATAAATTAAATCTTTTACCCTCCAGGACTCCCGGCTTTCTTCCCTCTCATCCGCATCTTGCTCGACTGCATCATATCGGTCTTTTAGACTCAACGAAACGCACACCAATCTTTTCGACAAGAAACACCGACACCAACTCACACCACCAATCACTACCCCAAACGCATCATCTTTTCACTTTCCTCATCATGGACTACATTGTCCCTACCCCTTCCTGGTGGAACCCCGCCGACCGTCAGGTCATCGACATTGGCGGAAGCAGACTCAACCTGACTTTCGTCGACGATCAGCTGCCCAAGGCTTTTGATCACAAGGGTGACTTCCCCAAGGAGGTTGCCTACACCACCGGCATGGACAAGTGGAACGACATTGCTGACAGCTCCTACCAGACTTCCGACGAAATGGCCATCATCAAGGCCACCGCCAAGGAGGTCGTCAGCCAGATGCCCTCCGACACCCACATCATGGATCTCGGCGCTGCCAACTCGAAGAAATTCGAGCCCTATGTCCGTGAGTTCCTGGCCCAAGGTAAGAGCTGCACCTACGTTGCTCTTGACCTCAATCGAACTTCTCTGGTTGACCACATCGCCAATGCCAAGGCTACCTTCCCCAGCGTTAAGTGCATTGGTCTCTGGGGAAGCTTCCAGCACGGTGATGCGTACTTTCACAAGGTTCGTCCTTGGGCTCGCCTCTTCCTTTCTCTCGGCAGTATCTTCTACAATGCCCCTGATCAGATGTGCAACGATCGTTGTGCCGAGTTCCGCCGACACCTTTCTCCCTCTGACCGTCTGATTGTAGGCCAGGATGGACCGACTGGCACCGAGAGTGCCGCCTCCCACGCCGCCTACAACACGAAGGAGTACGACGCCTTCTTCACCAGATACCTCGAAGGTATCCAAGGACACGCTGGAATTGAGGGCACCGACCCCAAGCAAGCGTGGACTGTGGAAAGCAAGATGGACAAGGCGATGCACTACTTCGACGTCACGGCTAAGCAGGACATGCTCTGCACCAAGTTTGACACCTCCGTCAAGGCCGGAACCACCTACAAGATGTTCAAGTCTTGGAAGCGTGGTGAGGACGAGATCCACCAGATCACGAACGAGGAAGGTCTTGCTATCAAGACCCTCGGCAAAGCTAAGGCTTCTGGTATGCGCCAGTATCTGATCCAGACCAAGTAAGTGATAACGCAAGTCTCGATCATTCGCTTTTTTCTTCCTCTTTTCTTTTACTTTGCGAGACTTGGGACATGTGTCTGGGCATTTAGCTTGGAGACCCAGGAGATTTTGACATCTGGACTGACTGGATGATTGATAGGCTGGATACATTGGAGGCTGGATGGATAGACAAGATAGATAGATTGGGAATAGAATTATATTTGCCAGAACCTAAAACTCACCTTGGAACTCGTAAATCTTTGTGACATGTAGTAAATCAACCGAAACCCTTGGCCCCTATATTAGGCAGACTCCTTATACTGATTGAGCCAACAGTGACTAGTTGGAATGCCTCAACCTACTTTAGTAAACCAGCCGGGCTTGAGAATTGTATTGTCACAGCACCCCGATTTCGCCGACGTCAATCGCAGGCTAGGCTTTTGCCAAGATCTGGCTTCAAGGAAGCCTTTACCCTAAGCTCGGGTCTGTCATAGACTTGCGTGCAGAACACGGCCCAAGGCTCTCTTACAAGCGGCTTAAGTTAACTAAGATTAGATCGAGCAGGGCTCAAGGATTCTCCTCTGCGTCAAGTTATGATTTCTAATAATATGCAGGATCATTGTCATCCGTAATGCAACGTGGTCTGGCGGTCGTCCAACCCTGCCATCCGTGGAGGCTGCCTTCACGGCTGAATATGCAGGCCTCGAAGGTCGACATCCAATCAAGGATAATGCGATGTACGACCGTAAGGGCCCAAGCTGAAAGTGACCCCGCCCGACGTTCTTGAGCACAGCCAATGTTCAGGCTGTACAGTCCTAACGAGCTATGCACTCGTCCGAGGGCTTTCGAAAGACAATGGAAGGGCTACGAGGGAAACCTCCTCTTAATCTTTCCAGTTAGATACACAACATGATCTACCTCTTAATCCATTGAAATTCTGCCTCGTGAAACTCGAGAGATTCGCAGAGCCTCGCGGGATTTACTAGCAAGCGAGAATATATTACAAGTGGCGGGTCTTGAGGTGACACACACATGCGCTTGAAAAGCAAGCAACGATGCGATTCGGCTTAAAAGCTCCTCTCTTATTGGACGTCGCAAATGAGGGCCCACCACCCTTCAAAGCGCCTACGGTATGGATTTGTAAGGCCTGAGAGCAATCAGGCTGCGCAGAACTCTGTTCTCCTCCGTTACCAACTCTTAGGTACAGAGAAGCAGTCACCTCCATACTTGCTGGTGTGAAGAGTAACTACACCGGCTATCAAAGACTAACTGATTTGCTTTTAAACACCGAGATGTGGCACAAATTTCAGTGTTTGATGTTCATGGTCTTATGATCTCTGCGCCAAAACATGCATAACTAGGTACACGTGTTAGGCCCTGGGTGAGTGTCAATCATTAAACTCCTGACAGTATCGATGGACTGCTCCTCCAAGAGACTTAAAGAACTCATCGATAATAATGAGGTTCCCTTTGACGCTGATGTCGCTGTGCCAGGGGTAATGTGAACTCCTCAACAAGTGGCTACAGATGAGAACTACGTCCCTCCTAGTATCTAAACAGATATAGAACTTCCTCCCCAGACTAAAACTTCTACACATCGCTGAGACGTAGGCCGTCTACTAGTACCAGGGTTCCTTCACAAGGAGGATCCCCTGGCTCTGGTCTGGCATCGTGTACGGAACCGTCACTGTATTCATCGCTCGGGCGAATACGGTAGGCATGTCAGGCAACCGAGATAAAATGGGATTTGGCCAGGTCGTACTATTGGCCCTGCTTGCCTTGCCCGTATTTGCTGCCATGAAAAGCAATGCTGGTGAGTATTTTCCCCTTCCCCGCGTACTCTTGACAATCAGATTAATCATATAATCAGAATACAAAGAGAGAGTCAAATCCTTTAACCAAAGTCGACAAGCCACGCAAAATCGTGCTGAACTTACAGGGTACCCTGATAATGGGCGTGTAAAAATACCACACTTGAACACTATCATATGGATGTTCTTGAGGACTCCGGAAAGGCCGTCGGGGCAGCTTATTGAAGAGACCCTTGACAACCTACAAGTGGGTTCTACTGAGGCTGGTTATCCTTTTCATTTGACTGGGCAAGGGGAAGGAACTTAGAAAGCTCCTTTTATCTTCAGTCCCTTGTCGTTGCTCACGCGGGATTAATGTTTGCCCTCACCACATTACTGGGCTGGTCTATGGCCGTTGAAAGCTACCCTCCGCATATTACTGTCCTGGTCTTACTCATCCTCCTCAATACTCGCAAACTTGTGGGCTTGGTTGTAATACACAGATACATAAAGTTAGAGTCAAGCCCTCTGGACTATGAAATTGAAGAAGAGCAGCCGCAAGCGGGAAATCAAGGCGAGAGGATGGGGATGGCTAACGCAGCGGGATATATGGAGCAAGGCGCTGAGCGGAGCTGAGGGGGAACATCAGGACAGATGCTTGAAAGAGATTTGAATCGGACTACGTGTAACCGTCAACATACTTAATGTTTAATATCCACCCCAATCGAATGAGATGCAATGCGGAATCAATGTAGCCACTCCAGATCACTACGGAGAGTGCGTCCACTCGTGCGTGGAGGTATGTTTCGACATCCTTAAGCAGCAATGCACAATTGTCTCCTTGCTCGCAAACCGACAAACGGTGAAGCCACTCGTCGAAGAGTTCACAACGATTTTCTATCGGTACAGTTTTCTACCCTTCGATACCAATCGGTCACGAATGGCATGGAGCAGAAGAAAACAACTAACATTGGTTAGGAACAAAAGATAACGTAATGATTGGATTATGTTGACTAAAACAGCTATTCACCACGTTTGACCACAAACGATTGAGGCATTGGACTGGTACGATCAAGGACTTTGAGTTGATAATATTGTAAAAAAAGAATCATGACTTCGAATGAGAGTGAAGCGATTTTGCAGAGCAGGGCCTGGCAGAATCTCATGTAAAAGAAAGTATGTGTCAAAACATTATCTTAATCGCATCATGATTAACAAGAGAAACACGCGACCGAAAAGAAACGTACAAACTCAGGTGTCAGATGAAGGCGTGGAAAATTAAAGAGCAAGAGCAAAAGCAGCAACTAGACCAGCCATCGCAACAGCATGTTTGACGCCGTCAACCTTGCCCGTTCCTTCATTGGTGATCTCGACAGGGCGGTCAGTAGGAGAGTTGGGGGCATCCGTACTTGTTGCATCAGCAGCAGTCGTGGTGGTCACTGATACGATCCTTATCCTGCACCGCTCACGTTCGCCATCGTCAGTCCAGTCCGAATCGCAATCCGTGAGATAATTCGGATTGTTGATGGAAGTTGGAATCGCAGAAGTGGTGGCAACTGACGCAGGCAAGGCGGTGGTCCGGGTAATAGAGGCGTTTTTAGCTTTGCAACTTTCATGCTCGCCATCGTCAGTCCAGTCTGAGTCGCAGTCTGTGAGATAGTCCGGACTATCAGTCTTATCGGCATGAGGTTGAGAAGTTCTAGTTGGACCTGTGGTGGCGGCAGGTGCCTTATTGACGACAGTGGTACGTGCGATGGAAGCAAGCTTCGTCTGGCAGCGTTCATGCTCACCGTCGTCAGTCCAGTCCGAGTCACAGTCAGTCTCCCAGTCAGGATTGTCGGTATTAACATCAGGATTGAGAGCCGTCGTCGGCTGTGAGGCTTTGGCTTTGGTCGTAGTGGCTAGCAGTTGTCGCTGCGTTGTGTGGACCTGAGGAGGCCTAGAGCAGTGCTCATTATTGGGCCATTCATCGCAATCAGTGTAGTATTTGTCGTCTTCGTTGTTGCCATAGGCTCTATAGGTCTGATTTAGCTTGGGCTTGGTCGCTGGGTTCGGTTCCTGGTCCAAATCGGTATCATCATCATCTGTCGGCCAGATGTCATCACGGCGAACCTGGCGTTGCTGGCGTCGAAAGCGCCGATTACGTCCACGAAGAACCCGATCCTTGCGAGAAGAACTTGGAAGCTTTCTGGCATTATCTGGGACCGGATGGCCGTCGTCGGCATAGGCCCCTGCCGCCAAAGCGCGAGGCTGACGATTACTTTCCATGAAATAATGATCATTCTCAGGTACAGGATTGGCGTTGGCTAGAACGCCAAGGGAGAGAAAAATAATGGGCGTAGGCTTCATCTTTGGAGTAGTTTGTTGTCAAGATAGTAGAAAATGGGGTTGAACGCGGCGTAGAGGTAGATTTCTGGGCTGGTTGTTCAGGGAGTAGGGTGAGGCTGTTTGGGGAGTTGCTTGGTGAAAGTGCTGCTCGAGATAGCAACTCTCTTGGAACTTATAGATTTTTGCTCCCTGTTGTCAAGCACCTGATGGTCAGCCCCAGGCTGTACCCAGACCAACCCATCACCATGAACATCGTCCTAGGCTCGGCAGACGACCATCAACACCACAGCAACTCCCGTGCTGAACCGTACAACTCGACGGCCAAGAGAATCAGGCGCTGCGATACGAGGTTCTTTGATGCGTAGTCGTGGTAAGTGACGCGTCGCTGGTTTTGCTCGCTGTCTTCTCTTGAGATGAGTTTACCGCCCGTTATCAGGTCTACGCTCAGCCTCGACCTTGGCAGGACATCGGTGAAGTAAGAGGATGGCTGGCAGCCACGAGGCAGGATAGAATGGCCAATTATGTGATGCTTTCCAGGCCTTGACTGGCGTTCTGGCTCTTTGAGTGGGCGTTTTCTGCTCAGCCATCTTCATGTCGTTTCACAGTCTGCATTTACTCCAAAGGAGTCGAAATAAGCTATGTTGATTCCCTGTCCCCTGGCTGATCTTGCGATAAGCTTATTTTTAACTTAATGTTCTTAGCGAGAAAGATGTGGAGCAGTCTCCTGGCAAGTTGATCATCTATTATGGTGTAGGACGTCTGCCAATCGCTACGGCTCGTGTCTTCCAAGACCAAGTTGGATGCTGAGCGTAGCGTCGGTGGCAATCACAGTGTTCCTCACTTGGCAATGCCTTGAGCCGTTGCTGCACGCGAGGCTATTCATGGCAAAGCTGAGCTTCTAAATTACGACCCAGCATAGCCAGTCAAGAGCGCCAGATTCTTAGTTTTTGTGTCGAGGTGAGTTGTTTTGCTATTTTTAAACATGGTTCTACACCTTGTGTGTTCGATGAGGGGCCTGTTAAGCTGGGCATTTCGTCATGAGTTACGCGGCTCCTTGGCATCGAGGCTTGTTGCGCTCCTTCGCATCAGCCACCTGTGCCAAGTGATATGATTTTCAGAACCTCAATTCAGTTTTCGTTAGGCTTCTAGCATCATACTCATGTCCGAGATTATTTCCAGTCACAACAGTCTCTTCATCACTTCAATTGTTTCCATCGCAGCCAAGCTTCATCTAATGGCAGACCCCATCTTTGGGTTTGCTGTTCTGATACGCCGTGCAATCTCATCGGCTTCTAAAAAGAAGTCTTATTCCCAGCGATATATTATATGGCATGATTACTTTTATTAAACCAAGTCAAGTTCAGGCTATCAATCGATGCCTCCCAAGATCTTACTCCACTTGACTTGCAGCCCACATCACAGCTCGATGCAGCATGTCAAGAAACCATTCATCCCGGTATGCTTCATCAAAGTGGCCTAGAGCAGTATAGAAGGCCCTCCCTTTGCCAACGTTATGGCACCATGCTAGTGGGTATTCAACTGGTTGCCCTCCTGTGTCATCCGATGACTGGTCGACAGACAAGAGAATTGTCTTTCCTCCACCGCGGCGGGGATTGGATTTGAAAGCGTAGAACTCATCGAACCAGGGAAAGCAAATCAGTGAATGCGAGCGCGGGGCGAGTGAGTGAGAATGTGCGGAGGCTGGTGCTGACTCCAGCCCAGGTAGAAGGCCAGAACTGGTAATGTAGTGATGACGATCCTCAATCATGATCCTCCCCCATTGAGGTGCTGGATGGCCGTCGAAAATCTCCCCAAGGATCTGGCTGTAACGAGCGCTCATGGACATGCCAGAAGTTGCGGCGTGAATGCCTACCACGCCAGCGCCACCCTCAACAAAATCCCTCAAGGCATCAACCTCGGATTCGGTGAGGAACTGGCCAGTATTGTGGCCAAGAACAACAACATTGTAATTCGAAAGAGATAGTAGGCAACCCGAATCTTCGGTTGCGTGTACTATGAAAGGAAGAGCTTCGAAAGCCGAGACAAGTGTTGGAATGCAGTCATGGCGGAACCCTCGGGTTTTGGTGAGCAGCAGTACCTTGATAGGTGTTGAAGTGGAAGAGTCCATTTTTCTTGGCTTCCCCTCAATTGTTACTTCTTTTTGAGATTACACCTGTTACTTCTGCTTATCTAGTGGGAGAGAAGCAGGAGAGCTGTACGATGAAAATATCTAATCCAGCTCCATATTTGGTTACAAAATTGATTAACTAAGCTGTTTGGAGTAAACCCCGAGGAATGTCGATTACCAATCTTGGTACCGCCAGTCGAGCGTGCATCTGGATTTTTGCAGCATCTCAAACATGCCGTCCACGGTACATTTTCTCGGACTACGCGCAGAAGACAAGCAGTTGATCGGAGTCGATATATGAAGAAATGATAGGTGTAGATAAGGCAATTATACTAGGCGAGCAGCCTCGGAAGATACTCCACATTGAACCAAAGGACGAGGGCACCGGTCCATATTGAGGGCCTCGAGCCCTGATGAACTGATGGAATGGAAGAAAGAGAAAAAAGAGAAAAGTAACTGGAGAGCTTCAATCCATTATATCCAAAGTTCTTGGTGCCAAGATCTTCTACCAATCAGTTCTTTCTATCTAACATAGCCCAACTTGCCGTTCGTACAGCACTGCCCCTAGTGCTGCGCAACGCTCAGATGATATGATTAGGGCGTCTAATCATGCTCCGTGTTCTTTCGAAATAAAGTTTGCCAGAGACCCGTATCGTTCGGCCAGGCCGGGCGATCACCGTCTCAAGGTTACGACCTGACCAATCGTAGGACTGGTGGCCCCCACTGGAACTGCCTGGATACGAGAGCTAACAAGGACAAACCAATGTCGTCAATTGATAGGTTTTCTATAACGAAACCCATGAAATCGCTTTTGCACGGGCCCATCGGACTCAGCCCTGTTTAGAACTGAAGCTTGCCCATATCGTCGGCTGAGGCGGAGCTGTCGGGACCTCCGGTAACCATAAAACTCGTGGAGACCCCTTCAAGTTGGGGATCTTCCACGACTTTGACGCGAGCCTGCTTTGGGGAATTGAGCAGCATGGAGGGCACATATCGGCCTATTCCCACGGGTGCATCTACCCACGAAGCTTGGCTGGAGACTCAACATGATCGTCAAATCCCGAGCAACCCGGCAGAGAAGACTGCTTACGGGTCCCCTCGCAAACCTCGATTTCAAGGCCTTCCGGCGCGCCGAAGATCACGCCCAAAGCTCTGGCTAGGTGTTCTCGCAAAATGGCTCATCACAGTCGTCTTCATTATCGTCATCTATGTCATCTTGATTGGCTACTCCAGGGACCCAGTTATCACCGAGCAGGAAAAGCGGTACTTCAATGCGTTGATCACAGGCTTCTTGATCGCGCTGGGCTTGAGCACCATGAGCCAGCTGACCAACGCGGTGGCAGACTTGAGATGGTGGATTTTGAGTCGTAGGCCTCGGTCGCGACAAAAGGTGACATCTCGGGCTCATCAGTCAGATTAAAAGACTCTCGACTAAACTTTTTTGCTACATCCTAGGTCAAAGCAATATTGCACGCCCAGAGCATGACTAAGGTCTTGCTTCTGGCCTTCAAGTCGAGCCGATGGTCCATCCACGTCAGCGTCGCTGCTTGGGTTGTATTGTTCCTCGTAAGCTCTTAGCCAGCATGGTTCCCCGGATCCAATACTTACCATAAGGTATCATGCAGGGCTCTCAAATCGGCTATGCCACTCTTGGTTTGTGCTACTCTGTCGAAAAGTCAGAAGACCGCGCACTCCTGACTTCTGGCAACGTCTCTATCCCCAACCTCTCTACAATCGAGACCCAGAAGGTGATCAAGTCCTCTCATTCTGTCCGGGCGCAGCAATACACCGCCCACAAGTCAGTTCTCCCTCCATAACCATCCTAACCATGGCACCTTTAACGGTCGATACAGTTATGGCACGGTTTCTCTGGCTTTTAATCAAGCCGGTGTCGAGGACATGCCTACACCAGGCACGTTAGCCTTTGATGACGATGAGCACATCTTCTGCGGCGACAACTATTGCTCTTACGTCTTTCATGAGACAAACACGAAAACGCTGAACGCTTCAAACGCCATTCCCGTTACTGTTACTACGAACCGCAATGTCAATGCTACCGCTCAATGTTCGAGCTACCGCGTCGTTGAGGGCGGAAACGGCACCAGCAGCAACATCACTGTTCAGATGAAAACTCGCAAAGCTAACATCCTCATACCAAATGCAGGCGGAGCCGATCAGTCGACTTTTATGACATCCACGACTGACTCCTGTGGCGATGATTGTAGCATTGTCACCATCTTTGAAGCTTCAACAACGGCACCGTGGTTCTACAACTGCACCTCGAGGTTGGGCCCTGTAGCCAATGCCACTAGGCCCGAGCATAGACTTGGCACCAACCTCACGCGGCTGGCGACTTCAGCAATAGCTCTCCAAGGCTATGCCACCAGTGGAGATTTCCAGTTTATCACTTATCCCTCAGCTACTATCTTTGGCACTCCGCTGAATGGCTCGACTGAGATGTTGGAACTTCTTCTTTCGCGTTTCACGATTGGTGTTCTCGGCACAGCTTCCGACTCGAACACGAATTTTATTATCGAGGGTAAAGCACCAGTAATAGGGCAGAAGCTTAGCATCACACATTGGCCAGTCATTCATGTCGTTCTCTGGGTCACGGCGGGCCTGCAACTGCTGCTAGCGCTTGCAGCGACGTGGGTATGTGAGACGGTTGTTATTCCTGAGAGTGATGCTGTTGCCGAAGCGCAAGTCTTGCGTTCTATGGTAATAGACGATGGGTCTCATAGTAGCAGCACTCAGAGGTCCGAATCAGGTTCCTCTACTGGAGCGAAGTCGTTGTGGATATTCAGAAATAGGCTTGTTGGGGATGGGGTTTACGATCTGTACATGGAGGCTGCAACTGCTACATAAAAGCGCATCAATACAAAATAAAAATATTCCGACTCCTTGAGTCTATCTGGACATGTTCATTTGACAACAGAGCTTTCCAACGCTGTGCCATCCAACAATCCCCGAGTCTGTCGACTCGCTAAGCTACGTTATTATACCCCCTAGATTAGAGCATCTTTCCCCCCCTCCCAAGACAGTTGTAGTAACAGCAGACCAATATCCAGTTGGACGCCATACCTTTCACGCAATGTAACAAACAGATACATCACACTCATTCCCGTAACGGGCAAATCATATCATCCCTCAGTTCCGATGCTAACAGCAGCAAATAGAAGCCCGCGATACCTCGAAACCCGGGATCATCGCGTCGTTCCCGCGCACCGGAAAAGGCAAGGTGTGTTCTGTCGCCAAAAGCGGATCCATGTTGATGATCTGGTAGGTTGATGGGTGAAAGAAATGCGCCGGCTGAAGGAGCAGAACATAAATAACGAGACACTGAGCCATGAAGTTCACTGGCAGTCATCTAGACTAGAAAGTAGTCATAGACAAAGGACGTGACAAGGGATAGAGTTGGCTTTTTAGACGTTACCGTAATGAAACTATCAAGCGTGAAAGACTCTGTCTGTAGCGCTGTTAATCTATTGTTACAAACTGACATCGACAAAAGCGGCGAGCGATTTTCGCAGTCGCAAGCCAATCAGCGTCGCTTGCGCCAGTTTAGTCATTAGAATCAGCAGGTGGGTTTGTCAGACCTGGATGCAATCCTCCTCAGTACAGTTTCTTACTTCAACATTTCTCACTCAACGTAACAGTGAACCCTCGCCAGCCATTTACGATGCCTACTACAGAAACCGGCATGTACAAACCAGCTCCGCGCCGTTCCAAGAAAACCAGCATTGTTCGAACACGAACTGGCTGCATAGTATGCCGGGAACGCAGGAAAAAGGTTGCTACTTGTCACCGGCATCTTGAAGAGCGAGGACTGATATCTGGCAGTGCGATGAAAAACAACCTACCTGTAGCACCTGTGTGCGACTCAGTAAGCGATGCGAGAAGTACAAGACGGGCTTCAACTTTAAGAATGTGTCTTTTCTTGCAGCGACAACTCCGGATGCGGATGCGAAAAGGACAAGGGGCCAGGATCAAAAGACTACACCTTCATCAAGCGAGCACGACGTTCATTCGGTTTATTGTCCCTATGGACCATCGGAGTCACCTCCTGCCGGTAATATTCACTCGCCAATTACTGGATCTGAGGTGTCCGCGGAGGATACTGACAGGCATTTGGGTTCATCGAGCCCACCGTCTGAGCCAATTTTGCAGCTCCCCAGCTATCCCATCACATTTCCAGGTCCGGCGGCTAATATCCTTGACCCATTTCCTGACCACACTCTCCTTGGTGGTGACTTTACACTTTGGGCTAGTGACCTCGACAATGGGGTGTTACAATCAGTAGCAGACCAACCAGCTTGGCTGCAGTTAATCCCAGACACATATCCGGGAGCGTCGCTGGCTGAGGGTTATCCCAACTACACCTCTATAAGAGACCAGAATTCTTATCAAAGCCTACAAGATATGGAAACGCCGATGTGCTTAAACAGTGGCTTACAGAGCATATTTGAGTCAGACGCGAGCCAGATCTCAGAGCATAGTGCACTCGCTACGACTGGCCATTTTGTCACTGAGCTACTTATTGCAACTCACGACGAATGCGATGACTTCGAGACCATTGTTTCCTACCAGATACCCCGGGGCCCGAACTTAGTCCCTGGGTTTGGAAAACAAGGGATTTACACTGATTTCTGGCTCAATCAATGTCTTCCAGCATTGCATCCCATCTTCAACGATTTCCTTGCTCTTGGATGTCTCCCCAGTGTTCTTACAGACACAATGATGGCCTTGTCTGCCGGCCGCTTAAGTCGGATGCTGCCTCGGCCGAAATCGTTCGCAGTCTCGGGTATCCCAGGATTGACTTTCAGACCAGATGCCAGCCATAAAACAAGCAGCCAAAAGTATTATTATTCTGCCCTACGTGGAATATCCGATTGGGTTCAACAGAGCAGCGAGTCTCAATCAACTATAACTCTCGCGGTTCTCATTCTCTTTTGCTGCTGGGAGTCGTCAATGGGCAAGTTCCAGGACTTTGCCATCCACTCAAGCGGAGCTACAAAGCTCATCGAGGCCCAGGAAAACGCAGTTATCCAGCAGGGCTCTGTGGGATACGGGCTTATGGCGGCCTGGGTGCGGGCTCAGATGAACAACTGGTGGCGACGCATGCATTTTAGCACAGCGGACTTTCAAAGAAGACAGGCACCCGTGGCGATTGGGCCTGGCTTTGAAGACATTTTGGGTTTGGCGGGTGATGCCAAAGCATCAGTTCTGGTGATTTTGTGCGAGTCACTTCGCATTTACACCTCTACTTTGGTGAATTTTTGGGATTCGCTTGGACATACATCTCCGATAAATGAGGATGAGGAGTCTTCATCGGCAGCAACTGCTGGTCTTCTCCCTGATGCTGATGCATTCCTATATCCATACGTCTTGTTGATGAAGTCACAATCCAGAAAGTTGACTACTTGGCACGCAAAAGTGCCAATATCTGAACTTCCTATCACATCCTTCCCTTCGACCGCGAATCCAGTGGTGCTAGGAGCTAGCAACACTGTGAAACCTTTACAGTTTCATTCTCACGACTCAGCAATGAACTATGCCTACTATATCACTGCGCGAATCATTCAAAGTGCAGGTTTTATTCGCAATCACGGCAATGAACGCCGTCGCTCAGAACAGGAAGACACGGAACAATGGGCTTTCGTTCTTCTACGGATCGCCGCTAGCATTGACTGGGAAGATTGTGTTCGCCTGAACACATATGCCATTGGATTCTCGGGCTTGCTTCTCGTCTGCGCTATCCAGTCTTCAAACTTGGCCGTTGGGATATGGATTCAGGACTGGTTGGAAGAGCGACAAAAGACAAATCATCTAGAAGAGGGCAGCTTTCCAGTGTTGCAGATACTTCAGGTTCTTCGTGCCGTTAATCGTGAGCGAGCAAGGGGCCGCCATGTGCTTGCTGTCTTTCAAACCGTAGATGACGAAGGCGGTGAAGGCAAATTTCATTCGTACCATAGCCAGACCCTCACGTCTGTCATGGCCTACGGAAGAGATAGCAAGACGGGCGAGTTTCTTTCCTACAGTATCCCGGTGTAGGGAAGAAATCGGGTTACTTAAAAGCAGTGTTCGACACCATAGTGTTAATAGAGGACGGTGGTCGATATTGGCGTACATGCACTTGCAAGCCCCGATGAGTCAAAATGGTGCCATCGAATTACTAGGTTTGTATCCTTTGTTCTATATCCAAAATCTTTGGATAGGCCAATTGTAGACAACACAATAAGTAGCTATAACACAGCTAAAGCATTATGTCTGTTTCCGCGCAACACAACATCTACCTTTAACAAGAGTTCCTGACTGCATCATAATGCATTACCGCCTTCATCCCTTTACTAATCTTACGCAAGATAAAAAGCTCGACTCCTTAAAAATCACGGTGCCATTGGTGCCATTGAATGCCGGTCACTTCTAAAGAAGATCCTTTTGTCTAAACAGAAATCCTAAGCACCGCGCTTTTATGAACTTATGTTGGCTGAGAAGTAGTCGTACAGATGGCAAAGCTTTACAGGCCGTACTGTAAAGTTCACCTTTTTGATGCCGAATTTCCAGGAAGATCCCGTTTCATGGGATTAACGTACTTTCACCGAGAGAAGCAATCCCTTTGATTGAGTTAGAGGATATGGAGAATTCCTTGTCGGACTCGCGGACTACATTGGGAATAGCGTCACATTCAGATTGGCGAGTTATGGAACGACAAATCTGACCATGTCTTTCACATATGGCAGAGTGGGAGAGGTAATAAACTTGCGTCGCCGTCTGTCGCGCTACAAATACTCCAACTGAAAGCACGCCCAATATCACCAGTCCCGTCGCCCCATCATCAAACCCTCACACCTCCAACAGTACCCCTCTCAAAATGGCTTTGCCCCAACGACACGCACCCCCACTGGACGAATTACGTCAATTCTATGTTGGCAAGGATGTCAATGAAGTTCCCAAGCCTGCGGTGATCTTGGATGTAGCCAGAGTACAGCGTCATTGCCGTTCTATGCTCGAGGCCGTCAGCGCTTTGGGCGTTGGTTTTCGGGCTCATGTCAAGACTCACAAGGTCAGTTTTGCCACGATTCTTACTCCAAGGGTATCTAATAATCCGGCACATAGACAGTGGAAGCAACGCGTCTTCAGGTTGGTCAAGGCAACGGCGTCGTCAAGCTCGTTGTGTCGACCATGGCTGAGATTGAACATCTACTCCCTCTTCTTAGAGAATATCGAGATGCAGGACGAAGTATTGATGTTCTATACGGTATCCCACTGCCGCGGTCTCAAATTCCACGACTAGCGGCCCTTGGCTCTCAGTTGGGAGAAGGAAGTATTTCAGTCCTTGTCGATCATTCATCCCAGCTTGACTCGATCAAAAGCTTTTCTCAGCAAGCACAGTTTCCTGCTCGCGTCTTTCTGAAAGTTGACACGGGGTATCATCGTGCAGGCCTTCCACCGTCGTCAATGAACAAGAATGGCTTGATCGAGGCTCTTGCACAACTCGAGGCTCAAGGCGAAGCTGTGCTGATTGGGTTGTACTCACACAGCAGTCTCAGCTACAAGGACACGACTCCTGATCAAGCCATGGCGAACCTGGAAGGAGAGATCCAGGGCTGTCTAGAAGCAGTAAATTACCATTTTCGCCTGTTCTCCAAGGACAAAGAACTCACCATAAGCGTCGGAGCCTCTCCTCAAGTTACGGCAATCGAGAACTTGACCAACTCACAAGGCGATTTGTCGAGTGCTGCGGAGTCTTTGCGCAAGGCCATGCAAACTGTTTCGGCCGGCAAGCCAGGTGAGCTTCAGACCAAGCTTGAACTCCATGCCGGAGTGTACTCCATTCTCGACATGCAACAGGTCTCGACCCAGTCAAGGAAGTCTCTCGGCTCGTATGAGGATGAGATTGCAATCTCCATCGTTGCGGAAGTTTGCAGCGTTTATAACGATAATGAACGATCCCAGCCGGAGGCACTAGTCGCTGTTGGTGCCCTTGGCTTGGGTAGAGAGCCTTGTCCTTCCTACCCGGGCTGGGGCGTTATCAACCAAACTTCTCTCAAACTCCAGTTAAGCCTGGAGCGGCGGTTGATAATCGACAGAATTAGCCAGGAGCACTCTATTGTTGCCTGGGAACACGATACAGCTGAGAACACAGCTGGTTTACACCCTATTCCGTTGGAAGTGGGCCAAAACGTTATCATCTTCCCAAATCACGCTTGTATTGCTGGAGCTTTGTATGGTTGGTATTTGGTAGTTGACTCCTCTAACCAAAAGGACTCGACTAAGATTATTGATGTATGGGTTAGAACGAGTGGGTGGTAGAGTGTTTGAGCCTCTGAAGTCTCTTCTAGTCTATCCTGCGCATTCAAACATTGGATAATCTATTTTTGTCGACTTCAACACCATCTAAGCTATCGTGAGTCTGGTTTTTTCAGTGAGTTTGGTCGATGCCCTACAAAAATACTTGGCCTTGCTTTGCAACATAATCCTTGGTGCATTTAGGTAGGCTAGACTGGATAACCAACCAAGCCGCCAGTGGTAGCCACATATCTGTAGTGTCAGTGCATCAACGTGAACTGTCTATACCCTTATTCTATATCCAAAATTTGCCTTTTTAGTGGATCAAAGATATATAGTTATATAATAACACAGTAGCTATAATAAAACTGAGTCACCATGCCTAATGCCACGCAACACAGTATCCCTTTTGACACAGCTTCCCAGCTGCACCACAATGCACCTTTGCCTTTATGCCTTTACTGCCTTGTGTGAGATGAAAAGCTTGACTTTTGAAAATCCTATAAACTCAACGGGAACAGACCTGTTCTCCGTATCGACATTTGTTCACAAGTATTTCAGTGCGTGGATTGAGCTGGACGCTTTGTGCTCTTTAACCCCGAACACACGCTTCACTTCCTGAACAATACAGTGAGCTTTGATCAGAACACCGCATCACAGAGTCCGTCACAGCAAAACACCAGAACAGAACAACGGATCGCAATCGATTTAACAGATACTTTCTCTATAAAGTGTCAGTTCGGCTGCAACAACTCAAGCTCAAACCATTACGCTTCGCACAGCATATCGGCCTCCATCACAGGACACAATCATTATCAACGACACTCTACCGAAACATCATTCATATTCTACAATCCTACACTTCACTTCACCCATCGAGATGGCACCCACAACTCCCACCACCGCTTCCCTCACACTCGGCATCACTGTCGCCTCCACTTCCGCCGCCGCCTCCTCTACCCTGGCCTCGACTCAGACCTCTCTGGCTTCTTCTCCCGTCGCCCCTACTCATGCACTTGCTATGCCTGGAGTGAACCAGCTCGCTAATCCTCGATGCCAGTGCGCTTGCGTTTGCGCCAGAATCGTTCGACGCACGGATTGCGTCTTCTGCGACTTCTGCATCGAGAATCATCTGCCCTAAGAAAGGTGCTTCCTTGGTGGCCTTCTTTGCGATGGTGTTCGAGTAGAAATGATGAGTTTATTTGATAGAAGCATTCGGTAGACAGCTCTAAATCAAGAGTGATCAATAGACGTTTGTAGACAAACTTGCTGCTCGTTTTATTACGTGATGGATTTCGAGAAACGTACTAGACATGCTTCCGTAGTGACTAAAAATGTAGCTTTGACTTCCCTAATCTATTGTCTGGCAAATTCTTTCATGCTCCAATGATGTCTAACAAAGTTGTACAGTTAGGGGAAGACGGATTCATATAAGACGTGGCGAAAGCTGACCCAAGACAGCCGAGATTGTCGAAGGGTGGCGAGTAAATTTAGTATGATCCCTAGCTACTTATCCTTATTTTGGATTAGAATTCTTCGGTACGTGTCTTGCCGTGCCAAGACTCTTTCGATAATCGGTCGTGGATGGTTCTGGCTTGGTGGCTCTATCTAGCGTGGTCACCGGTATGTGCTAGGACTACGAGACTCGATGTCTAATATTATCCCTAGACTCTAAACAGAATGTGAGAAAGCCAAATAAGCCACAAAGAGTCGCGGCTTCTAATCGAGCATTCTTGGACAGGAGCCCTCAGGCTTTAAAAGGATGCCGTGGCCCCGGCCACCTGCACGTGGCAATGTGCCTTTTGTGACGCGACACTTCTCACTTTGGAAACTTCGTTGGGGGCTTTGAGAGCCCGAGTTTCATGCTGTTTACCGTTATATCTCGCGAGACGGAGCGAATTATACAGAGGCTGCAATGTCCCTCGGCAGTCCGGGACCGGCGGAGATCCTTGTGGGTTACTCAACATGCCCATCACCATCCCTGGATCTTAAGAATTAACATCACATCAGGCTGCACAATGGACCCTCATCGTGCTCGCGACTGCGGTAATCGCTGCTCGACTTTACCTACGACTCAGGATCCAGAACCGGAGGCTCCTGGTCAACGATATCATCATGTGCGCTGCGTGGATTTCGGCCGTTGCCACCGCAGCCTTTGGCCCTGTATTCACCAGACTAGGTGCCTTTGACCCCGACGTGCACACGTCGCTTGAAGGTTACAAGGGTAAAGTCGAGGATCTTGAGTTGGTGCTGAAGGTGAGGACAACTAGGGGCTTTGTCCTCGCGGTTTTAACCCAACCATTGCAGGCTAACCAGGCATAGTTGTTTTTCGCGATTATGTTTCCTTTCTATACAACTTTGTACTTGAGCAAGGCTGCCCTTCTTGCAGTTTACTTGCATGTCTTTCAGGATTTCATGAGAAAGAGGAGAATCTTTCTGTGGGTTACTATTGTCTATGTGGCTCTGGCGTATGTGGTCACGATTGTCTTGCTCTTTGTCATGTGCCTGCCAATAGAGCGTAGCTGGTGAGTTCCCAGCCTTTGACCACCCACACCCCGTGGAAGAAATGACTGCGCGGCTCAGGCTAACGTTTCTGTGTAGGGCGCTCGACCAAAAAAAGGCTTGTCCGGCCTAATCTTGGGCTATAACATTCTGGCTTGGTTGGGGACTACACTTTTTGGGTGACCTTTTGGGTGAGCAATCTTGATCCCTAAAATCCACGCATCTCTCTTGTCTTACTAACAATGGCAAAGTCTTTGCTCTGCCGTGGCTGATTGTGCCTGTATTGAACATGAAGAGAACGCTGAAGCTTGGCCTGTATTTTACATTCCTCTTGGGAACCATCAACATAGGCGTCTGCCTCGTTCGCTTTATTATGATACAGAGGGCAGGGGAAGACTACTCCATTTCGCTGAGCACCATCGGTACGTTATCCATTGCTCTGCAATATGACTCTTCTTCTTTGGGTGATACTGACACGCCACTACAGTTCTTTGGAGCTCCCTTGATGTCAACGTCGGACTTGTTATTGCGTGCCTTCCGTCCCTCCGACCATACTTTGGATCCCGGGGGAGTTCTGGATATCCGTCCAAAAGCAGCAGAACTAGGTCAACCTCCGGACAACAGTCAGAAGAAGGAGTAAAAGTTGACAGCCATCAGTCTGGGCCCCGTCTTGAAGAGGCAACAATACCGGCGGGGCCAAGCCTGCATAGCGATCCATCTATCACCAACGTTGGAACAGAAGATACAATATGGGATGATGGAAAAAGGAGCCCTAAGAGCGATGTTGAGTTGATACATATGCATTGACCGCCACTCTGACGGGTAGTAAGAATTATAATTACTGGACAACATCGCACCTTTCTAGGCTCATCAAGATTAGAATAATGAGATTTGCAACAGTTTCGTTCTTCTCATCGTTGCTGGAGGTTATTGCCACAGGCGCACCAGGCAACGTGGTTTACAACAAACATGCGAGCCTGCCATGATCTGCGCCACGCGGCATTGCAGACATTGCATCCGAGACGGCTACACCAGGCAGGCCCAAAGCCTCATCAGCCTCCCTTATTCCATCAATCCAAATAAAGCATCGAAACGATCAAGGTTATCTAACTAATCCACAGACGTTATTGCAACCGGATGACGGCGTGGAGTGGCACCTTCGACTAGTTCCTTTACGGCAGGTCAGATGGGAATTTTGATGTTCAGGAATGTTGTCTCAGGCCATACACAAGCCGCTAGGTTATTTTTTAGGTTTTTGTGAAACCGAATATCGTCCGATGATACCGGTCTTGGTTATACATGAAACCCAGCGAACCTCTCTTGCAGGGCCTAGATTCCGGCAATACTGTTTTAGAGACTGAAGGCGTCATTTGCATTGACAACGTTGTGATACTTCCAACATGGGGCATGGTCTTTTCTTCTTTTCCTCCAGAATTCCCATGTCAGCATAGAGGTAAAAGTATATCATTTATATCTGGAGCCCTTTGACGATAGCTGGCTATCTAAAGATTTGCAACGCTCTTCCTTTCCGCAAGAACAGGTTGGGACTTCAGAAGACGCCTCAGGATCTTGCCACTTGGCGACTTGGGAATTGTCTCCAAGAACTTCACGCCGCCCTTCAACCACTTGTGCCTTGCCTTGTGCTTCTCAACGTGCTCATGAACCGCCTGTTCAATTTCTTCGCTCGGCCTACTGCCTGCATGCCTGCTTTTGACGATAAATGCAAGCGGTACTTCGCCCGATCGCTCGTCCGCAACTCCGATGACAGCGGCGTCAGACACGAACGGGTGGTCTAGAAGGTGAGCTTCAAGCTCAGCTGGAGCAACTTGATGGCCCTTACTGTAATTAGCGCAGTGTTTCAAGACGTGACTCTTGGTCGTTACCTTGACCTTGATCAGTTCTTTGATTCGATCTACAACGACAAAGTGCTCGAGCCCGAGGGCAGACTTGCGGACAAGCACCTCGTCACCAGTTCTAAGCCAGCGCCCATCATCCCGCCAGACGAACGTTTCCACGTTGGCTTTCTCGTTATTCAAGTATCCCAAGACGACATTTGGACCTTGGATGTAGAGCTCGCCGCGAGTTTCGTGTTTGGTGACCTCTTTACCATGGTGATCGATGATCATAGCCTTCACGCCTGGTAGGAGCGAACCCGAGGATCCCATCAGAGAGTCTAACTCGCTGGTATGAAAAACCGAAGGTGAAGCTTCCGTCAATCCTATGTTCTACTATGAGAGCTGTCCAAGATCAAGCTTTATAGAGACGTACCGTAGCCTTGACTGATTTTCCATTGGGGATACAATGCTAGAATTCTGTGAATCGTCTCGCCGCCTAAGGGAGCAGCGCCGGAGAAAAAAAGGCGGACGCTACTAAGGTCGTATTGCCTGCATTTCCCCTGATTGCTTAGAAGCTGAATGAGTATGGGTGGCACAACGCAAAGTTGTTCCATTCTGAACCGTTGGATAGCCCCGAGAAGCTGATCTAGCTGGAATTTCTGAAGCACAATCACCTCATCTCCGCGATAGTGGGCGATATGTGTTACAACAACGAGTCCATAGATGTGACTAAAAGGAAGCACGCCGAGAGAGACCTGAGTGTCCACACCACACTCTCGGCGAGCGACACTTTCAAACGTCTGCAGCTGAAGGACGCATGCAATCACGTTGTAGTGAGATATCATGACTGCTTTCTACAGTTCGTTAGTTTGGAGATCCAGAGTAAGATAGGATACATACCGGAAGCCCAGATGTCCCGCTTGAGTAGCATAAATAGGCAACCTGTCTCCTCCCTTGCCCGGGAACCCATTCTAGAATAGGCACAGGTGGCAAAGACTGTCCTTCGGATATCAGATGCTCAATCGTTTTCAGGTTTGCTTTCGAAGTAGCATCTGGTATGGTAAGAAGGAAGATGTTGCTCTCCGGGATTCCGACAGCATGTGCTGCCTTCAAAGCGTTGCCAAGCAGCGGAACACAGGTGAACAACGCCTTGGCTCCAGATGACCGAAGCTGATGTTCGAGCTCTGAGCTAGAGTGCGCCGCACTTGCAGGTGTAACAATACCAGAAACACGGTGGATAGCGTGGGTAACGGAGATGTAGTCAATCTAGATTTGGGAAACTGTCAGAGGTGCACAACAACTCGAATGCTCGACTCACTGTATTCAAGGAATATACCGCCACGACTCTATCCCATTCCGTTCCGTCAAGTGGATTGAAGCCAACATTCTTGGCGATTGCGCGAGCGAGATAGTCAACCCGTTGAGCAACATCCGCAACAGTGTGGGATTGACCAGTCAAACCACACGTGTAGGGGTTTCTCGATTGAGTGGAAGACTTCCTCCCGTATGCCTCACTGTTTATAAAGTCTGCCACAGTGATAGAGTCCGGAATGTCTGGTCCTTCTTAGCATCGTTTTTGGCAAAAGCCTTGAGATGGGATAACGCACCAGGAAGAGGGGGAACCCATGGTGGTGGGTGGAAGACCATGGTGTCGTGAGAACAACGAGTCGTTGGCAACAGCTGCGGTCCTGTATCGCACACAGAATTACTGGCTCTAAGAGTAAGGATCACAGAGTGAAGTCAGAACTTGACATCGAGAACGAACTTTGTGCGGGATTCGAGGCAATGCCTCGGCTGTTGGGGGTAAGCTCCCCGGGTATGGACGTCCGTTGTCGATCTAGGGATCTAAGCCCCAGCCAGGCCCAATCAGAGATAGATGCCAAAGTCTCCGATGATAATCTAGGCAAAACTTGGCGTATTTACATGCGGGGTTGGTGACGTAGGCCTGAAGTTAGCTTGAGGTTTGGGTCTCTGAACAACGAAGCTAGAAGGCGTCGGTAATGCTGTCGGGCCAAAACTACAGAAAGAATAGATCCCGGAATATATCGTGAGCTATGCGGCTGCAGCACGTACTTAGCACGGCTACACTCTCAGCTGGGCCGACAGCCAAGAGTCCGACTGAAGCAAAAAATTTAACTCTTTTATCTATAACAAGGCACTTTTCCAGACACTTTCTGGACACTATTCCAGCTCATCCTAAAATATCTTCTTTGTAGTAAAATTTGGGCCAAAAAGGCCGATATATAACCTAATATACGACTGATATTGACCACGGTAATTGCATCGTAATTGCTTCTTTTCCAACAAACTCGGTGCCACAGGAGCTTCCTTATAACCGGCCAGATGGAAGCCGTATGACTTGTCGTTTCCAACCACCAAAGTGAACAGGTGTGGATGAGCACCGCGTTTCAAGCGGGTAGTATTCTTCTCTCAGGACCAAACCCTGTTGTTACGCTAAAACATGCGTGTTCTCTCTGCCTTAACCTTGGGAGGTGAGTGGCCGTCTTCTTGCTATCCCCTTGTTCCTTAGTGCCTTAGAGACGCAAAGAGAAACATCGACAGAGGGCTTCTAGAGTGAGCTGTAGATCCAATCTCCAAGCTATTGGTACTCGCCCTTAGACTTTTGAGCCGGAGAGACAATTCGGGCTCGTTAAGAAGTCGGCGAGCGTTTTTGCCCTCAGCCTCACTACTACTATCATTCTGGAAGTAGCCCAGAAGGACCAGTCTTTCATTGTCTGTTTCCTGTAGTTATACAAGTCTCGAGGGCTCGAGCCACTCGAATCACTGTTACTCCAAGCTGACGGAGACTCGTCGTCCTCGGAATATGTGGCTGTCCACCCCTTTGATGTGAGATCAGGATTGTTCCTGAGAACTGCTTCTGGAATTTCCATACTCAGGTCTGGCTGTTTTGAGGCGTCTTTTGTCTTGTTCAAGAATGCAAGTGCATGGCATAGAGGAGAGAAATGTCGTTTTTTGCGGTAAGGCTGCACTCTGCGGAATGAAAAACACATCGGCCATTCAATGCTGGTGCAGCCGTGACCGAGCAATCAAAGATTTTGACATTGGATTTGGGTGAGGAATGACAAATCGAGGCTGAGGCACCGTGGGCGATCTTGTCAATCTTCTCCAGCCACACAACATGATTTTCAGCGGTTAACTCAAGTGTTGTATCCTGCACGTTGACAAACTATAGTCAGCCTAATGTTCTTGGCAATTGTGCAGATTGAGGAATAAGGCGGTACATTCAACAGAGCTAGCTATAGGAATATCAGACCATGCTTGAACGGTAGTGGAGGGCTGAGATAGAGCTACAGTAGATTGCTGCAGGTCTCAGTGCATAAGGAATAGACTGTTTCCCCGCTCTTGGTCTGGACTGCAGAAAGTCCACATGCTAAATAACCGCGCAAAACTCAAGGCGAAAGCGCTATGTCTCATTCAATCGTCGTCCTTTGTCCGGGATGAAGTTCGAAATATCGTCACATTCCTGAAACAAAACCACCGTGCTATTAATGACAACGCGTACAAATTGGGCTAACAAAGCCCGTGATATTGGTCAGCCAACCATTAAGACTTGCACCCGATCAATTCGCCCGCCGGAGATTTAACGAGTTCGAGCCAAAACCACGGTTACTACCAGCTTAACTGGCAGCATGCCGACCCATGCTAAGGCCTGAGTTCAGTCAGCCTCGGAGCAGAGGTAATACGGATAAGGCGTTGATTGTGGGGGGTTGAACGGATACTGATATGCAGCTCTCAGACCTCCCTTACATACCTGCAACTCATTGAGACACATCCAGGTCGGTATTGCCACTTTTAGTCGGTCAGCTCGCCACGATGTTGAGGTGGCTTGACGGCTGGGCGTTGCTAGGTCAATATCTTCCTCAGCTAGCTAAAGATGTCCTCGTGGCGGACGTATATATACTGAGCCAGGCACCGTCAGCTTCTAGAGACCAAACAATCTCGACGTCTGCCTCGTCGTTCTCTCATTTCTTTCTTTTACCAAGCACGCCAGCCATTGCGGCTAATTCTCTATCATGTCCACAACAGAAACCCTCACAGAGGAGCACCAGAGGACTCGGTCCTGCAAGCACATGTGGGCTCGCTATGTCGCCAAATCAACCATGAACTATGACCTGAAGGGGGCTATCCACCTCGCGCAAAAAATACAGGCTAAGCTCCCGGACCTTCCCAGTGAGGAAGTCAAGGGAGGCGAAACCATCGGTGAGTTGTTGGACAAGACCAAGAAAATTACCGGAACTGGGTTTGTGCCCGAGGCGCCTGGTAAGATTGACGTCGGTATCGTTGGTGCTGGTGTTGCTGGCCTGTTCACTGCCTTGGTCTTCGATTGGTTGAACGATCACCCCAATCTGCAGGGCAAGGGACTCAAAATCAACTATGACATTGTTGAGGCCGCGGGAAAACAGAGGCTCGGCGGGCGTCTGTACACTCATCATTTCTCCGAGAAAGAGCACGATTATTACGATGTTGGCGCCATGCGCTTCCCTAACAACTCCATCATGAAAAGGTAAGCCACATCCAAGTCCAGTAACCTATCGAGATCATTAGCATAACTCTGTCTTCAGGACCTTCCAACTGTTCGATTATATCGGACTTAAACAAGGCACGAAGCCCGGATTGATTCCCTACTACCTGAAAGACAAGCTCGATGTTTGCCCTTCTTACTTCAACGATGTGCACAGAGTCGGCAATGTTTGGACTGAAACTGCCAATGATCCCTACAGCATTAATAGCGGGCTACCCTCCAACGGCCAAATTCCTCCACAGTATGAATCCCCATGCAGTCTTGCTTGGCGAGCATATCTGACTTCTAGGCAGTCTACTCAAGCAAGATCCCAGCACACTCGTCTTGGATGCTCTGCAGGTGTTCATCGCCGAAGTTAGGACGAAGTTCAAGAAGGTTGTCGAGGAAGGTGACGAGAACAACGGAGAAGAGGCTACAGCGCTCTGGAAACTTCTCATGAAGGCTGACCATATGAGCATTTGACAGTTTCTTGGTTCGTAAGTACAATGCACGCACTACATCGGCATCACACAAAGTCTCATCTCAGTTTCTAGAGGACAGCCAAAAGACAAGAAGATAGCCAAGGAATTGTCTCCTGATTTCCCCCTAGGGCCAGGCTACAATTACAACACCATCGAGTGGTTGGAAACGGCAACCTAGTGAGTCTTTCAGTCAGCCTCACTGCCATGTAGCTAACTGGCTCAAGTGGCACGGGTTGGTATGATCAGGCCCTTACCGAATGTGTCCTCGAGGAGATCGACTTTCATACTGATGACGAAGAGAAGGGGAAGGAAAACATTCAATATTGGTGGTGTGTTGACGGTGGCGCCCAGGAAATTGCCAAGAAAATGGCCGAGAAAGCCAAGCAACCTGTCCAGTACCACACAGAAGTCGAGGCCATCAACGCTCAGATTGAGAAGCGAGGCGACCCTGACAAGTTTACGGCGATGAAGGTCCGCACCATCACGACTGACCCCGACACCAAACAGACCAAGGAGAATGAGAAGGGTTACTTTGCCATTTTTAATACCACCACTCTTGCTGCTCTCCAGCGCATGGACCTCAAGGACGCCGGCCTGCTCTGGGGTACCAAACAGGCTATTCGGGCTCTAGGATACGGCGCTTCTTCCAAGGTTGGTATGAAGTTCAAGACTGCCTGGTGGCAAAAGGAGCCCTTTAATATCAAGCAAGGTGGTGTCTCTCGGACAGACCTCCCTCTTCGCGTTTGTGTCTATCCGTCTTACAACATCAAGGAGAATGAGGGAGACGACTGGAACCCTGAAAACCCCGCTGTTCTTCTCTGCTCGTATACTTGGGGACAGGATGCCCAGCGAATTGGCGCACTATGCTCTTCTGATACACCTAAAAACGAGGAGCGGCTCAAGAAGACTTTACTCCACGATCTTGCCTTGCTGCATGCCAACGAGAAGTGTTCGTACAAGGATCTTCTGAAGATGCTTAACGACGAATACCTGGACCATCATTCTTGGGACTGGTATAGAGATCAGCATATGGCCGGAGCCTTTGCCTACTTTGGCCCAGGCCAGTTCTCCAATATGTGGCAGGAAATCATCAAGCCCAATGCCTACGGCCAGCTATACCTCGTTGGCGAAGCGTCTTCTTCGCATCACGCCTGGGTTGTCGGTGCACTCGAGAGCGTCATCCGTGCCATCTACGTCATGTTTCAGGGACTTCAAAGTCATAACCCCGAATTTGAGGCGTACGGCATTGTTCTGGACCTGCTGAGCCATGCCCCAGCTGGTGATGGGGACGGTGAACCCGGAGAGAGCAGGGACAGTGACGACTCGCTGCCACCGTCGGCGCCCATGAAGGAGGATGGGGCAATGCCCAATGGTCTTCCCTTCCACCCTCTACCCGAGGAGATGCCTACCTTCCAGTTCAAGACCGAAAAGGGCACCCCACTGGCTCGGAACCCAGAGGATGAAGGAACTTCTGGGACTGATGAGTTGAAGTCAAAGATGACTTACGCTGCTGCACTAGCCTTGCTAAGTTTGATCCAGAGCTACTTGGAGGCATTTGACTTGACAGCTCTGTGACGACTGGAGTTCTGGAAAATGTAAACTTAACCGAGTCGGGTTTATATTACCAGATAAGAGTTTTAGAATGCTTGTACTCGAATATCCCATCTATGCCCAAACAGGTGGGAATATGGAGTGGCAGTGCTTCTAAATCACTAGGAACGACTTCTGAGCTCTCTTGAGATTTATTCGTTATGAGCCGAACCCCCAGAGACTGATTAACCACCGATTCCTAGGGAGTACTCTTATTAGCAGAAAGTTACAGCG
This sequence comes from Fusarium buxicola, assembly GCA_014899095.1. Taxonomy (NCBI): domain Eukaryota; kingdom Fungi; phylum Ascomycota; class Sordariomycetes; order Hypocreales; family Nectriaceae; genus Fusarium; species Fusarium buxicola. The sequence goes on along the minus strand of JAAVUK010000059.1, from coordinate 89,618 downwards.
AAACGTGAACGACAGGCTTGGAGAGAGAGAACATGCAAGTCTTCGGAACCCTAGCTTCCGTCTGATAGATGAACATGGCCTATGACAGCCGGTTGTATTCTTCTACTTCTGAGCTGCTGTGGTATGCCAGGTGAAGCCCTGCTCCCTTTAGGGCCTTGTCAGGTTCTTGGTGGCTTAGTGTGCCGAAATGCCATGTTTGGCGAATGCTAATGGCGACGAGGAAGTTCATCTAACATACTGAGGTGAGAGGTGGCGGCTACGCTGAACAGACCACATAAGACATACCAAGGGTGAAGACCCTTCCTCGGCCAAGGAGCCGACTCGGCTACTCCGTACGTATATGTAGATCTGGTACTTACCACTTCGGTCAATTGGCTACACTGGGAACTACTGACGTTTGATCAAGGGGTTTACTTGGCAAAAGCAGACTAGCCCCTGGGTGCCAAACACACCGGACTGATATACGGGCGGTTCTGTAACACATAAGTCTATAAATGGATTGTAAACCAACGTAAGAGTTAGGTTTCTCCGCCCCAAATACAAAATATCCCCCACAGCTGCGGCGCCAACTAATGCTTCGCCAAATCTTCCAACTCGCGGCAGATGTTCACTACAACTGGTAAACCAACTATTGTCCTCGCACCAAGAGCCTGGGGAATGTCAGGCGTTTTCCAACTTGTTCGCAAGGCTTTTCAGAGACAAAGGTCGTCACTTACCCATCTGTCGGCGCCGAGGCCGCTGACAAAATGAATCTCCGACGATACAGCAGCCGTTCGGAGCGTTGTCGAGGCTCTGGCTGATCAACTCAAGCAGATCGTTCTGGCTGTTTATCTTACCGCAGCTTGGTTTGCGCCAATACTGCACGCGGCTTAGGCTATGAGTAGCGACAGAAGGAGGGCAAGACGGGTGGAATCATCATGTTCATATGTGTGACTGCCTTCGTAAGGCCTATGGATCGAAGCATCGTTCAACTGTTAGGCGGAGAATGGGAAGCCTGGATGCGAGTTTAAGGTAGGTATGTGCAGCTCATCATCTGTGTGAGGAATTGGGAACCAGGGCATCTTCGGTGACGGGGGTTATGCTTATGCCGACACGCCCGAGGCCATCTTTTATCGTTGCGTGCCTCCCGAGTTGCAAAAAAGGCTGTGGCGGATCTCAAGCACAAATGCAGTCCAAGCTTGGACGGATCAAGTTGACTAGAAGCCTTGGCAGGACATGGACTGCTTGTACTTCGGCTGTGACGACGATAAAGCAGTTCCTGCGACCGTTCAAGAGAGATGGCCAAAACGCTAGGCCCGGATCCGATTGTATTCCCGAGCAGATCATCTCACTCTCCTGTCTAAGACACAGTAGAAGCGGTCGAGAAGGCGCCAGAAGCGGGCCGTGTATGAATAGTAGATTAGACTCGTATCCAGGGTGCCTGACTCGTGGCATCTATCTATGCCTTGTATGGAGTAGTATCAATGTTTCAAGCTCCACTGATCACTAGCTTTGTTTCATTCAGGCTGTCAAATCGTCGATTCCATGTTGCTTCACTAGATAGATCGAGTACAGCATTGGTATTCCAGGGCTGTTATCCTATTCAACGTCGTATCACATAGGTGTTGATGCATTCTGCTTGACTCTGTAATCCATCTTCTCCTTTGTCTCTGCCATAGGTATGTTTGACGTTCTACGTCGAAGATAGGAGATAGGATGCCGAGGATCTCTGTGCACTACGGAGTGCTCTATACGTAATCGTGACAAATCTCGGATTATTGACCTACTACGGATTACAAAGGAAGAATACCTATAACTAGCTGACAGCATTGGTTGAACGGACCGATAAGTATTTTTGCCAATCTGTCCACTTATCATCCAGTTGCTCGTTGTAGGCAGCACTACATAAAAAGATCAGGCCACAAATAATCAGGCCACAAATAGTCTCCTTGTGCTTAGTCGCTAGTTAGTCTGTCTCCCTGTGTTTGTACCTCCTCATTGACCCCTCACAGTTGCCTAACTCTAACTCTATCCTTAACGCCAATCCTATTCTCTAACCTTTAGCCTTAACTTCAGCCCTATTCTTTTTACCAACCTCGACCCTGCTTTTTCTCTTCCGTTACGTATCTTTATTGTTAAAATAGATAATACCTATAGCTGAGGCGGTACATGGAAATACGTGATACTCAGAAATGCGCCCCGTGGTCCCACTAAGAATTGCCTAAAAGAGTATGAAACAACACGGAGACTAGCGACTAAACACCGAGACTATCTATCCACGGCCAATAGCCAGGGTCCAGAGCAGAGTCGGTCTCCAAGCTTTACCCACCAAGCTAAGAAATACGAGAAGTTAGAAGAGATTCGAGGATAGAAGAAGAAAAAAACCCACAGAACAACCTTTATTACCCCTGTGGCCTGCACCACCAGTGAACCGCCTTCCAAATGTTCCGTCTTTTCAATCCTGAACGTCAATAGACTGAATGACAATTGAGCAACTACAATACAACATGAAGTCACTTCCACCAGCGCCCCCCGGACTCGATCTTGACGAGACAAAAGTCCCGTCTCTGGTCGCGGCCTTTGTCGTCACCTGGGTTTTGGGGCTTGCAAGTGTTGGTTTCCGCATCGCAGCGCGGAGACTGTCCAGCAATGACTTCCGATGGGATGACTGGCTCATTATTGTTTCACTGGTATGCTGGCTCGCTTCCTCCTGAGAGCTTCTCCTCTTGAAAGCTAACTTTGACTGCAGCTGTTTTCAGCTGCCTTCATGTTCGACGTAACATGTTACAGTAGGTTGATTCCTCCCGCGTCTGTAGGCAATAGAATGCTAACCCCTCATACAGTGGCTGGTCGAGGTGGCTTTGGCACACATGTCTGGGCTGGACCACGAGACGGACTCGAGATCTACTTCTTGGGATTGTTCATCGCTGAATACCTCTACACAATTAGCATTGTCTTGATCAAATGGTCGATACTTGCCTTTTACTGGCGAATTTTCAGCAACAGTCGTACAATAAGGTTGTCTATCTGGATCATGTTTGCCATTGTCTCCTCTTGGGGAATTTCGGTTGTATGTCCTCCTATTCCCCATCTATCGCTTCTTTGTCAGTTAGTATTCAAGCACGCAGTATGTTGACCATCTATCTCTAGCTTCTCGTCACTACCCTTCAATGCTTGCCAGTATCGGCCTACTGGAGAAGATGGAGCCCTGGCGATGCTCTTCCCGCGTCTGTTTATAAATGCGCCGTCAACGTCCGCATGTTCTTTCTTGCCAACGCGATATCAAATATCGTTACTGATGTCCTGATTATTCTCATTCCTGTTCCAGACATTTTGAGTCTGCAACTGCGCAGGCCGCAGAAGATGGCGATTCTGGGCATCTTCACGATCGGTTTGTTGTATGGGAACCCATCCAAGTCACGTCGAATTCTTTGGCCAGGCTAACTCGAGGCTCGCAACTAGTGTCACAGCAACGTCTTTGGCACGACTATACTACGTAGTCGTACTCGACTTTGAGAATCCAGACGTCACTTGGTTGTTCAGCGAAGGATTGATGTGGACCGGCATCGAGGTCAATATTTCCACCGTCTGTGGTAAGATCCATCATTGCCAGCTTCTGGAGCTCTGAGCACGATGTCCTGACCGTTTCTTAGCTTGTCTCCCCTCCTTGAGACCCATTCTGAACCTTGTCCTGTACGGCACTATTCAACGGAGCACACAACGGCCCAATGCTGCGAGTACCTCGAAGATTGGAGCCATTGGTGGCTCCAGAGAACCTAGCAAACGAAACCGGGGTCTACGACTGAATCCACCGGGTACCGGCGCCTCGAATACATACATTACCTCCAAGGGCCAACATCTTGACGATACTCGCCCGTTCTCAGCATTGACAGACAATGAATCTGAAACGTGGACAGACCTCGAAAGCCCTGATCTTGAGATGGACCAAATGAATAAGACCGGCCATGGAAGACGGGAGAGTGCCGGCGTAACCAACCAAACGCCAGGACAGGTCACCGTAACCACGACTGTTGGTGTACATGTCACTCATCTTTAGCAAACGAATTGCACCCAGAAAGGATTTATAGGGGGAGTAGCATTCTTAATGGCTATTTTTATACACGCCAGCCTCACCCCACGCTATGATAACGTTATTACATACATAATATTTTAGTTCTGCCCACTATAGACATCATACCCACAATAGTACATTATGTCGCACCCAGAAGGATACCACTACGATGAGGGCCATTCTATTAAATCTTCTGCGTCTGAGCGACTACGTCGGACAGGTCAATTAATTACACAAGCTATGTTGAGTCAGTCAGCTTCTGGAAGACGCTACTGATCAACTGTCCGGCTCAGGACTGAGGGAACCAACATTTCAGTTCTGCCTATTGCTCAACCACAGAACAACATCATGAGTGAGCGAGTAACAACCCACGCATCTAGATTTGAGAACCCCATAGAAGTTCACATCCCTTGGTACTCATGTATCTGGTATTATTTCTTTAGCCGTCGTTGCTTTCGCAACGCTTTCGATACTTGGCACGAGGTACTCATCTAATAACAGGGTGCAACGCCCCCAACGATATTCTCTACTAGGCATGCAAACCAGATCCCTCATAAATTCCCGCCAATCATCGGGCTTGTAGTTTAGGGGAAGGATATCTACTTCGCAAGTGCTAAGCACAGCATTGTGGCAGGTCCGGGGCTTACATCAACCCAGCTTGTCCTAACTTAGTTCAGTTAATAAGATGTTCTGCTCTTGCGTGTTCCCCGTCTCCGGTCCTCACTGATGCCGCTTTAATTTGGCGGAATCAAGTTTGGCTCGGACAGGCGATTTGATCCTGGTCTAAACCAATACCAATGTGTCAATGCGGTCAAGTGACGCTGATGAAGCAATCCAATCCAATCCGATTCATGCCGTTGAAACTAGAAACGACAGCAGAACCATGGTTGCTTGGTGGGCCATGAGCTTCCTCCTCTCAGCTTTGAGTTTCCACAATCGGTTGCCTCTACAAGAAACAGAGAGCCAATGGTCCCTGGCCTCCAGAATTGCGTTTGTTGCAGATCATTGCGATAAGAATGCTACTTGAAATAGTCAGAAGGCTATGTCACCATATGGTAGTAACATGAGTCTTGACTTACGCATGCCTCAGTCAGAATCTCATTCACAAGCAGCGGCGAACAGAATATATGGTCGCCATCCTTCATGACTTGGAGGAATATGCCCTTGTGCAACGTAGTATACGTGAAATGGCTGTGAAGGGAGTAAGAGTAACCCATCGTCCTTATTGACCAAGTCTCTCCCATCTCGATACGATAATGCCAGCTGTTCAGAAGTAGATGACCTCTGCTCCATGACGGCATCTGAGAAGTAGACTGATGTTGGGTTATTGAGATCTTCGTCTTGCACAACGACTGTTCTGACTCGTCGGCGTGATTTTGGAATGTGGTCTCGTTACCATGGAGTGTAAGGTAAGGATTGTCTGGGAACAAGAGGGCAGATGGCACGACGGTAATGGATTCGACACAACCTTTCCTTAGATTTGTGGCACGCTTCCCAGCCACAATGGTATTGGCAGCACGCCTTTACTAGGCTACTAATACTGATGATACACTTGGCCTGCCGCTAGGATCAGAACGGTGAGGGGTGAATGACTTGAGTCTGTGTACTACTTGACTTGTCATTCCGCTGGGGACTACCTTAGATGTACATGGTGTACCTGCTGTGAGGCACCTTACGCTTTTTGGCGATGGCATGAGTCAGTGGGTTGTTCTCTACAACAGGTTCATAAGCGACAGCCTCGTGAAGTCTCGGTTACGCAATGCGACGGCATGCAGACGAACTTGCTGCAAACCCGCGAAGAAACATCCATGTTCATCAAGTACAAGGGAACGGGTTTCTTAAAATACTTCCCATTCCGGCGGGTGCTACGACGCATCGGGACTTTGCTACCAGACCAGAGTCTAGGGTATTAATGTGATATGTCTCGAGCGAGCATCTGAGTTGAAGCGATGACCAAAGCACATCGAGCGTTATATATACAGGATGGCTCGAAGCGTCACATCTGCAACGCAGAGATCAAAAGGGTCCCGCGGCCGCAAATGCTGTTAACAACGCTCAAGGCCAACTGCAACTGCCAGATTACTGCGCGCGTTACAAGCTTGAATTGAGCTCCCCATGCCATTTGCGAAATCATGAGTCCATGTTGGTTATGTTTAAGGGGTATCCTTTGCTGCTTTCAGTCTCATTTTGGTCAAGGAAAGGATAGAAAGAAGGCCCAAAGAGAAGGATTCTCTACCTAACGCAGATTTCATCCACACTCTTCACTCCAAGGTGTCCAAGGGCAGCGGCTGTAGGACGGATGCTAGGCCAGAACGCTCAGGTGGCGATCCTGATCGAGGATCAACCAGAAAAGTTTGCCTCCTGTTCACGATAAGGCGAAGGGAATAAGACGGAAAACAATTGCGGTTCCAGACGCTTTCTAGGGGAGGTACTGTACTGAGAGAGGGTGGTATGACATGGACCATCTGGGAATGGAAGTGTCGATCTCATGTTCCAGAATACTATCGGCAATCCCATGAGCCTCGGGAGTGGACTCTGATCGTCCATGCTGTAACCCAATGCGAGTTTGGCTTCTCAATCTTATCTGAGTTGGGTGTGGCAAGCGGCCAACATGCAGCGGACCGTTGTCAACCCACCGTCTCACCACCTCCACCAACTCAATCTCTAGAAATTAGGTAAAGATATTGTTTATTCAACGGGTCTGACCCAGAACTCGGGGTTTAATCATTAACCACGCTGGAATAATAGTGGTGTGGTGGCCCACTTGGCAGAGGGACAACGGAGTGCATGGGTCTGGGGTCAGGTATGTTCAAGGAACCCCTGGAGGGAGGCAGCCGAATGCTACCATGTGATGTTCGTATAGACGAGGGCATCTGTTATCTCTGCCATGGCATGGGGTGTGCTTGCTTGATAGTGCTCGAAAGGAGATGCGGGTTAGGATGGCTGGAGCAAGAAGAGCCTTTAACGGTGCGTATGTTGGTTCGTGATACAGGCATCGCTGCTCTGACATACTGTAATGGATAGTTCTTAAATGACACACTACCCCTAGTAAAAACAAGCCCAGACATGCCTCTTTGGCAATTCTATGCCGAGTTCAAAGGTGTGAAGACAAGACACAGAGTTGGAGGAGCATCTCAAACAAGACGCCAAGGATTATTACACTGGGATTGCCAATCAGACATTGCCTGCCGGATTCCGAACACCTGCCCGTTTTCGTGCTGATCCATCCATCGAGTACAGTAATCACCATCGACTCCGAAAGCAGCGAGCCAAGAAACACCGGCGCCCGAAGAGCACCCTATCAAATGGGGTGACAGCCCTCAACGCCCTGTCGTTGGGTGCCCAAGGCTTTCCATGGTGCGGCTCTGCGGTAGCGGTCCCTCCACTCTCTGCCGCGAGTCAGAGTCGGCGCTCCAAGAATCTCGAAACATCAAAGATTAGCTAGGAATCGGTGACGATATCGCAGGCGAATCTTGCGAGATTGCAGACGAAGACCAATGACAAATCTGGGGAAGGTTTTCATTACCTATTGCCACGCGAAATATGTCCTACCGTGGGCTGCAAACAATGGAGCTGTGAAGGAAGCGATCCGTGAGGCGGAACTAGGTACACATATTACAGTGGATCGCCGCCAGTAACGCTCCGTCTGGGCTCCGCTGGGGCACGGAGGACAGGGGAGCCGATGACCTGCTGCGCTAGACAAAGGGTCCTTTGATGCGCCAGGGTAAGTAAGGTTACACGATTGCTTAAAAGTGCCTTGATAGGGAATGCCCGCCAATGTCTCGGCTTGGCTTCAAAAGTTCGCGGGGCCATCTGAAGCGGCTTCCAAAAGTTCCGTCCCCTGAGAGTCTTGGCGCCACGCGCGTGTAGGGGCTGGACTAAGCTTAAACGCGACGTGATTGAAAGAGGAAGTCGAGTATCCGTACGTACGGAGGACTGGCTCAGCAGTTGCAACGTCTGAGGTAATGAAAACTCTACACCTCGTAAACGCGGGCGCGTACAAAGGATCCGATGAGGGCTTCAGTCGGTTCCCGTCGGACTTTCCCCGCAACCCCAGACAATTGCACGCGACCATGACAGCTGGGCTAAACTTTGAAGCTTCTCCAGGTCCTAAACGGGCAGCTGACTGACAGAGGGAAGAGGGGCGGGGAGGGGAGTCTGAGGATTGGAGTTGGTCAATGTGGAATCTGGTGATTGTGGTTTATCTGGCGGGGACTGGGGAGAATGGGCCTCCAAAATGCAACCATCTACAGATACAGAGTACAGACACTTTAACCGACAGGCTGGATAAAGTGATAACAAATGATACTGGCATCGACGATTCTTTCGCCTCTACGGATATCTCTTTTATGTATTGTTCTAGGAAGAGAATCCTTCTCGCCAAGGCCAGTTGCCAGCACCGTGTCCGTAATGGGGTTTAACTTGCATCGCCATGGATATCAATCCGTCTACAGTGTCGATGGCCGAGTCCGTATTCCCGGCGGCGGCCGTCTCTTCCCAAACCCCTTTAGGAAGGTTACCGTTGCATGGGGCAAAAAGAAAGTCCTGACCCCACGGACCATCCATGCGATACTAGAACATCACGCAACTTGGGTGATTGAGCTGTGTGTTCTTGTGTTTGGTGCTAGCATGACTTGTGTGAGCTTTTGTGGGGATGGACTGAGAATCTCGTAGATGAAGGCATCCTGACCTTGAGGCTAATTAGACGTCTAAGTGGGCTGAGAGCAGTGACGCAAGATTCTAGATGTAATGGCCCGGTCTATCATCGGATAAAACAGCCTCAATCCGTACAATCATCGCCAAGCCGTGTTGGAGCGAGTCTGTCCAGCCTGTGAGCACGCGACACTCTTTTCCAGAGTACTATGTCAATTCGCCTCTGTCAGCGTCAACGGTGTATGTGCCCACCATCACAAAAAGAATCCGATCTGTGGGCGATTGTCATTGTCAAAGCGAAAAAAGAGAAACGAACCGAAGAGCGAGCGCCACAATCCCGGAGTCGATCGCCACTTTAGCGCCGCCTTCCGGCCTTCTCCGGGTGGCTGAAGCCAATCAGAAGCCGCTGGAGCTTCGGAGCCGAGCGGTGCCCCCCACTCTTTTGGCGCTTCTATTTCCGGCACTAAGACGGGAGGCTTGCTTGTTGTGCCTCGGCATCACTCAAGCCACGCCATCATTATTTGCCATTTTACTTTGCTTTGGCGCTGTGCAATTGAGGGCCGCGGCCAGCGAAGGAGAAATTCTGCAAGCATCAGACAGAGTCGAACCTCTTGCAGAACGAGGCTGGAGTGCTCAGCTGAAGAGGCCCGGAGCGACAGCATCCTCGATCATCCCGTTCCTGCGGGATAACATTGGATCCATGAATCACGATTCAAGATAAGAAATGCCCATCACGCGCTGCTGTCGAGTCAGGGTCCTCAGGGCCTTCGAGAAGTTCCTCTCACCCTCCATCTCAGCCCGTAGCGCCTCGTCCTCCCGCGCGCGCTGCAATGATCGACGGGTTTATCTTGGCCATCGGCCGACTCTCCAAAACCCAGCTGACCTTCCTTGTTGGGTCTAACCCTGTCACCATCGAGTAGGCCCGAAACCTCTCCCTGCAGTCTGGTCTCCAACAGCATTTAGACTCGGGGGCCAGGGTGGATGCAGGCCGGGCCTTGCCCCGCAAAGGGAAACCCCCGGCTGAAGACTATCCCCAGTGCTGGGACCACCCGTGCTGGGGTGCTTGGAGTTGGAGGGACGGGGACTTTTGTCGTTGCTGTTGGTGCAACATCTAGATGCTGGTTGGCCGTTGCCGATAAGGCCATCACTTTGTTCCTATCTCGTCCAAGTGGAACTCCGGGGTCCTGATCCCCCCGGGATGCTTCAGTCTCCGACGGTGGCAACGGCCAAGCCGTGCTGTCGGGTATTGAGCCGCTAGGGATCTCGAGCCATTGACTGATATAAAACTGTCTTGTCCATCCTGCTCCTCTCGACTGTTTCCCTGCAGGTACCCTCTCTACTTATCTCCCCTTCTTACACCCATCCCAACCCGGCCTCTTTCGCAGACCTCGCGACTCTTATCATAGCAGTCAGGTCCAAAGGCCTTTGGTCAACCTTTCAAGATGACCACCACCACCAACCTCGACACCGACGCCATCGCCCGGGCCGGGCTCGTCGACCCTGAGACCCGCGGCATCCCCCAGATCCCCGCCAAGGGTTCCATTGATGTCCGCCGCGAAGTCAACTCGGTTCACTCGTCTTCCACTGACGATGAGTTGCCCACTGAGGAAGAGCTGCGCACTCTTCCCCGTGTCTCCGGCAAGATCAAGTGGGCCATGTACACCATCGCCTTTGTCGAGCTGTGCGAGCGATTCTCCTACTATGGCTCCTCGGTCTTGTACACCAACTTTGTCACCCAGCCCTTGCCCGATGGATCCAACACCGGTGCTCCTCTCGACCCTAAAGACCAGGCCGGTGCCCTTGGAATGGGACCCCGAGCTGGTCAGGGTATCTCGCTGTTCAACCAGTTCTTTGCCTATCTGATGCCTCTTGTTGGGTAAGTCCATAGCCTCGCGATCAGTAGGGATGTCACATTGCTAACAGCATCTAGTGCCTGGATTGCTGATGCTCGCATGGGTCGTTTCTGGACTCTTCACCTCGCCATCGGCATCTCCACCATCGCTCACGTCATTCTCGTTGCTGCTTCCTCTCCCGGTGTTATTGTCCGCGCCGATCCCGCCTTCGGTGCCTTCATTATTGGTCTCATCACTCTCTGCGTCGGCACTGGTTTCTTCAAGGCCAACGTCTCGCCCCTGCTTGCCGAGCAGAACGAGGACACCAAGATGCGAATCGAAGTCCGCAATGGCCAGCGTGTTATTATCGACCCTGCCGTTACCAACACCAGAATCTTCCTCTACTTTTACTTCGCTATCAACATCGGCTCTGTTGCAGGTCAGATCAGCATGGTTTACGTTGAGAAGTACCACTCCTTCTGGCTGGCCTTCTTCATCCCAACCTGCCTCTTCCTCTGCGCTCCTATCGTCCTGGCCGTCAACAAGAAGAAGTACAAGCTCTCGCCCCCTACTGGTTCCGTCCTGTCCAAGTTCTTGCGCATGTTCTTCTACGTGCAGAAGAAGGGCGGCAGTCTCACCAAGTTCAACTGGAATCTCGCCAAGCCTTCTCAAGTCCCCGTCGAGCAGCGGCCCGCGTGGATGACTTACGATGACGCCTGGGTCGACGAAGTCCGCCGTGGACTTCTCGCTTGCAAGGTCTTTCTCTATTTGCCCGTGTTCCATCTCGCCTACAACCAGATGACCAACAATCTTACCACTCAAGCGGCCACCATGCAAACCAACGGAGTCCCCAACGATATCATCCAGAACCTGAACCCTATCTCTATTATTATCATGGTTCCCCTGATCGATCATCTCCTGTACCCTGGCCTCCGAAAGCTGGGCATTTCCTTCACCCCCATCAAGCGTATGACAGTCGGCTTCTTCATCTCTGCTCTTTCCATGGTTGCTGCCGCTGTTATGCAGCATTTCATCTATCAGAAGAGTCCCTGCGGAAAGTACGCCAACGGCAAGGACTGTGAACCCGCTCCCATCAACGTCTGGGCCCAATGCGTCCCCTACATCTTCATTGGTATCGCTGAAATTTTCGTCAACGTCACCTCGTACGAGTATGCTTACTCGAAAGCTCCCGAAAACATGAAGTCTCTCGTCATGAGTGTCAACCTGTGTACCAGTGCCCTGGCCGCCGCCGTCGGTCAAGCTTTCACTCCTCTATCCGCGGACCCGTTGTTGGTGTGGAACTATACCGCTGTTGCCATAATTGCCGCTATAGGAGGAGTAGGTTTCTGGTTCACTTTCAGGCATCTCGACGCCGATGAGGACAAGTGGAACATGCTCAAGGCTTCCGAGTTCAAGGGTGTGTACCAGCCCAATGCTGTCGATAACAAGCTGGCTGAGGAGCACGAGGAGACCAACGCTCCCCGAGATATCGAGAAGCTTTAATTGTCTGGGAATTAGTTTAAGATACCACGCCACAAGATACCATGTCTCTAATGATTTAAGATTGCTCCAGTTAATGGCAAAGCATTTCTTCATCCATCAACCTGGTTCATTGCATTTAAAGTCCAACGTGAAATCTAGGAAAATCTATATGTGTTACGCAAAGGACTTGATGTTGGCTGAATGCCATACAATCAGTCAGGCAGCAGGAACACATTTCACTATTTTATTCACCTTGAATTTGTTAGGTGTCTTACAAAATGAGTAACGCGTACACTCCTTCCTGATACTTTTCAAAATATAGCTAAGAGTTGTCGTGCCTTGGCTCGTACTTGGACGAGACTTGTGAAGCCCTTAGGCTAATGTTGATTGTTTCTTCAGCTGTTGTATATCTGTTACATCCATTTCATAGCGCCGCTGAATCGATATTATTCTTGAACGTTCATTACATGTCAACACCATTGTAATAGCTTGGTACTTCAAACATAGGTAGCTCAGCATCAATTTGATGTCCAGGACAAGATGTTTAATCCGCTTCAGCATATTGGCATCGGCCGTTGCACCGTTGACTCAATCACAGCAAACGCCATTATGTGAAATTATGCCCCAGACTCTTGGGATAATATTCGCGAACTCCTAACTTAAATCCTGCTACACCATCCTTTCTGGCCGCTCGACTTAAAGCTTGGAATGAAGTTGTGGTCGTTACAATACAAGCATAGAGCCCAGGCCACCAGCTCCCGAAACACTCACCTCCCCCTAGTGCCCAAACTACTCCAAGACTTTTACCTATGTTTGCGAACTTGTCAGCCATTGCCAGACTCGAGCTGCCACGTCGAGACACCTGCTATTTACACAGAAAAGGTGTAAACTCTACTAAATCTTACTCTTATATTATAGTAGACTTAACCTATAATTATACCAACACTTAGCTTAGATTTACCACGGGCTGGAATACTCTCGGCTGAAAGGTCTTCTAAGTTTAAATTTCTTTGCCTAAACTTACAATAGGTTCTTAGGAAACATTCAGGCTGGAGCCTTTATCCTCTTCCTGTACTAGCCTCCAAGCCTGCGAACGAGAAGTAGTATTAAAACAGAAGGGCGCACCAGACATGTAAATAAGACAACGCCCTAGGGAAAAGCCGTTTGCATGTCTCGAACTTAACTGCGAGAAGGCTTTAGTCGCTAGAAGTCAATTAGCGGTTCGCATGCGGACTCACGATGGACTCTAACCTCGCAAATATTCTCTCCTTAGATGCGACAAAGCTTTTACTCAGCGGAACAACCTCCTCAGCCACATCAGAAACACAGGTCACGCAGTTCCTAACCCAGAATGAAACGGTAACCAGACCTTGTCGTGAAAATAGGCGACTGGCGTTGGGAATGCTATATACTGGAAACTACAACCAAGGGCATGGTTCGCTAGGGTGCTTTCTTTTCGCAAGTAATATGAAACATCGAGCGGGAGTTTATTTCTGCGAACGCTTCTCCCAGAAAGCACATGCTAACATGTACCGGCACGAAATCAACATGTTAGACCCTTCAGGTGAAGTAGAGTCCTGGGCTGGCGCCGCGGCCAAGCTTTCTCGACAGTCCTTCAACATCAGCAACGTAGACGACCAACGCCTCCAAGCTACAGTGAAGCTCGTTGCTGCGTCTCGCGCTATTAAAGGCGACATGGCCCCGATGCTAGCTGACAAACTAGCTAATTACCTTCCCAGTGGTTTGGGGATAACGACGAAAAGTCAATTTGGCAGGCCAGGAGCCCACGATATGTACCACAAGCTGCGAGGCAGTAGGCGTAACTCTCGTATGGGTCAGAACATGTCGCTTCTAATGGATGGTAGTTCTTATTGACATTTCTCTTCGGCACGGGTCACCACGACTTGACGGGTATTCGCAAAGACATGTCCGATCTTTGGAGAGTAGAGTTTCCACAAGTAACAAGTCCAGACGACCCAACACGAGATCCAGGCACTTGGCCAGAAAGTTGCCGTGAAGAAGGGAATCGTCAAGGAACTAGAGGAACGTAACCTTACACACGGCTTCTACATTGGGTGTGGAGTATTGTTTGAGAATCGCGGGCAATACCTAGTCGGGGGGGTAATCGTTTCTTGCATATGTAGCACACTGGCGTGATTTCGGCTACATTCACGGATACGGTACGCATAATACTTCTCAGTGACAACAGAATCAAAAATCGAGAGTATTGACGTCGATTCAACCTCCGCGACTACTGGCAAGGCTCAAGACAGCCCACTGCCACCAAAAGCAACTGGGATACCCACGACTGCTACGGGAAGCAGAACCGGATGCTTAGATTCGTCGAGCTCAGGCAAGCCGTTGAGAGCATCTTGGACCATAAGAACCGATGATGGAGAGGTCGAGAGGGGGCTTAGTTTGACAGTCTTGGTTCATTCTACCGGCCAAGCAACGTGGTGAGAGGGCACAGCCGACAAGCTTCGAAGGCTGTAAGGTGTCCAAGCTGGGTCCATTACAAGTTCGGGCAGCTGATAGGTGAGCTTGTGGGGGAACTTGCTCCTCAAGGCGAGTACAACGACGGGTGGCGGTGCAGCTCTGCCGCAACGATCTTGAAGGCGGCTACCGGGCTGTTTATCTTGTGCATTGTCGTTCTACTAGGAATCGGGGTTGAAGGATGACCATTTCTCCGAACCAAACGTTGAGTTTGTGACGATGCCAATATCGGCAAGATGGTGCATAATGCTCCAGGTTGTGAAGACCATTGAGCCCGGGGATATGATCAACGTCAGCTACGGCGAGGACAATTGGAAGATAGAAGGAGTGTATTGTCTCTGTGGCAGCGGATGCTGTTGTTTTCTGCCTCCTTGCTTCTCAATTGTTCGATTGTGCCTATAGCCGTCATCCTAGGCTTGTGGAAACGGCTCCAGAACGCGGCGTGCCCAGCAATTCTGGCGTACCCGTAAAGAGAAGTGTAGCCCTGAACGGACGATTCTCTTTTATCGCAGCAGAGTGCTGGAATTGCTTCATCTGAGATGTCGATTCTCGGAAGAGGGACGAGCTGGTCCATGCCGGGTTGCCGCGAAGTCGAGAAAGGAGAAGTAATGCTGAGCTTCAGGCGATGCGAAGTGACCGAAAAGAAGCTATATGTTGATTTATGATTGATTTAGGCAATATTTATATTTGCGGACATCGGGCCTGGTTGTCCTTCCAAGTTTCGGTCATTTCTCCCCACGAACCGCTTCAACTTGGACAGGTTCCTTAGATAGCGCGAGGCATTGTCACCCCAAAATATAGTTTGACAGACTCTGAGGTTTTATTGTCAGATTTCTATGATGAATGGCAAGCTAAACGTCAACAATGGGCAGTGTCAATGAATAGTGGCATGCCTGTTTGTAGTGGCCAGTGACCGACACTGCGAGACCCATTCACTTTTGCCTCACATTCACCTCACTTTTCGCTCCCCTTTTAGGCACCCGTTTGCATTCATTCACTTTGCTCTCCAATGTTAGGAATATCGACCAAGTAAATTCTCTACCCGTAGATCGTCTTTACAACTCTTCCATCATCACGCAAGCTTCACGTTCACATACAAGCTTACATTCGCTCCTCATTTATCGTCACGAATTCTTCCATACGTCTCTATCTTCGCAGATTCCAATTGCCTCTTCCACTGTCGAATCTTGTCCTCTTTTCCCTGTTCTCCATCAAGCCCAGCATCTCGCCGACAACATGCCATTCTATCCAGCCGTCGACGGCGTGCATGTCTACTACCGAGCCGGAACTAGCCCCGACACTTATATCAAGGTCGAAGAAGATCTGGAAGAAGAAATCGGCAGGTTCTCTCCTTTGGAGAGAACCCAGTCTCCTCCTCCGCGACCTTCTACCCCGATTTGGACACCACCGACATCCTCGCCCCTGCCCGTGAGCAGGAGATACATGCCCTTCACCGACCGACTCCCAACGCCCATGTATGATCCGCGAGATCCCTCCCCCCAGTACACCCGGGAGTTTTACACATCGGACGAGGCGTTTGAACTAGCCATGGAAACGTCGACACCACCTCGACAGCCAGAATGGGCAGTGGCGACAGGCGATACCGACCAGTTTGCGGCGGCGCAACGAGGCGATGGAAATCAAGACCATCTGCCTCTTCAAAGTCCATCTGCGATCAGCGCAGCCAACGAGAACCGACAGCGACGACGACGACGACGACACCGTGGGCGTAACAATCGCCGTCGCAACAACAACCGACGATGCCAATGCCAGTGCGGCGGGCAAGGGTGTGCTGGCAGTGAGGGCAGACAGTGGAAAGAGCCGCGGAGGGCCCAGGGCCAGGGACAGTATTGGGAAGACCGACACCGTCGTTGAGTTGTCTTGGGATGAAAGGGGATTTTGTCGAGGGAGAATGAGGCTGCTGCAACCGAGTCCGGATTCAATTCTTTGCTGTCAAGGGCGCTGAGCTCCTCGACATGTACGTTGGCGAGTCCGAACGTGGCGTTCGCACCCTTTGTGAGCATGCCCGCAACGCCTCCCCGTCAATCATCTTCGATGAAGTCAACTCCAGGATGGAAGAGGGTTCGGGTAAACGAGAGAGATGCGTATCCTGAGTGTGGTTTTGGTTGCTTGCAAGGAACGTTCAAATAACATGATGATTGATGACGAACAGAGGTCCGATGATGATACGAGTCTCTTCAAAGACTTGCCTAACTCTTCCCTAAATCCGATCCTAATGATTGCCATCGTGGAGATGTGGAATGACACACACCCAGAACAAGGTCAATCGGTAAGCTCGAGGGTAAAAGTGGAAAATATGGCTTTTTTATATTGCAAATTCTATGAACGCAACGGCCTCGACAGCCTCTATAATCTATTGCTAATTTCCTCCAGCAACTGAATCTCCTCCTGCATGAGAGAGATGTGACTTGGCAACACCAGCACTCCTCCCGGCCTGATGATGATTTCATGCCCATCATGCTTTTCATGCCTCTCATTATCGCTCCCATCCTCCGTCCTTACCTCCTCGGCCGTCGCGCCCTTGCTTTCTACATCAGCCGGCCTCTCTCCCTCGGTCCTGACCCTCCTCAGGTCCTCGGGCGTCCACCAATACGACGGGAACCTGCGCTGGATGTTGTTGACCAGTAGTGCCACAGCAAACATGATGGTGCAGTTGAGCAGGACGACGGGGATAAAGAACCAGCCCAGCGACAGAAGGCGGTCGTCGACGACGGCAAGCAGGGCGGTCGCGCCAGCAGGGGGGTGGATCGTCTTGGTCAAGGCCATGAGGGACGTGACGGTTGCGCACGAGATGGCGCCGCCAAGCCAGCGGATCGACTCAAAGTCATGGCTCAGCAGAAACAGCTTGCCGATGCTGACACCGAGGACGGCGGCGATGAGCTGGCCAAAGAAGAAGTTGCGTGGCTGCGCGAGGGGAGATTCAATGGCGTAGAATTCGAGGACGGCGCCCGCACCCTAAAGAGTCAGTATTAATTGCCCATCTCTGTGGTGGTGATAGATGAGATGACATACAAAGGAGCCGACGATGATGGGAGCACCCCGGTCTATAAAGGACGGTATGCGCTCTGACGCGACCTCGATGAGCGAGATGCCGCACAAGATGCCGATAAAGGCCCAAAAGACAGGCACGACGGTGCCTATGTCACGAGGCTTGTCGCGACGATAGCCTAGGAAGTAGGCGATGGGATACGGAATGTGTCGCCATGGCGGCGAAGGAATGAAGGGATTGAGAAGGCGATCAATGTCGAACTTGCATGTTGTGGGGTTCCAACGCATGGTGTGATGTTGTGGAGGTGATTTGAGATGCGAGATCTGGGGTTGGGATCTCGGGACTGAGATGGTGCCTGTCAGTAACCACACTTTTCAGGTTCAGGTCGTGGTGATGATGCTTCGCAGTCGATGTTTTGCAGGCCAGATTAGCCGTGGCCCTTAATGCTTCTCATCCAGCATATAAACGGACAGCCACATCCAACGGCCCGCTCCCTTGGACCCTTTTTAATCAACCTCAAGCTTCCGCGGAGATGGCCAAACTGTCATTCCCGAGAAGAAGCACCTCGGCAAGAAAACAGAGAGGGGCCTGGCAACACCCTTTGCTGCTATTGGCATCAAGCAGAGAGCGATTTCGTAACAAAAACTCGAGAGAGGCTTGAGGGAGCTGGCCTAGGTGCGCCAAGACGGGTATATGTGGAGAATATGCGTGCTTCCCCAGGACGGAAGCGGAAAACACGGAAACAGGTGGCTGACGTAATAGAAGATTAGCCCGGAAGATGGAGACCGGGGTTTGCTCGGCATCGCGGGTCGGTCGCGGCGCCATGACAAACAAATTCATCTTGATCACGGCAAATCGGCCATTCCATCAGGGTACAGAAGTGCACCGTGCTTCGGAGCTGTCACTTGCCCTCTGACGTCTGCGAATGCAGAGCGAATCAAAACACGATTCCCGCCTCCCTAAACGTGCTAAACGCCTCAATCCACCCCTCGACAGGCTCCCTCTCCTCTGTAAATCCCACCTCCCGCAGTCGCTCCTCGCTCAATTGCCGATCGAACGTCAACCACCAGCCCACGCTGTCGAGCTGCTTGCTCCCCGCGCCGACGCCCGCCTCGACCGCGTACGGCTTTCCCTTCTCCTCAAAGAGGTGCTTGTGCGCCTCGATATACTCGCTGGGTGGCTGGGCGCTGCTGTTGCCAGATGGTGCGACTCCAATGAGACCGAAATAGGAGGCGATCGACGGCCAGAGCTCGGCAAACGTGGTGGGTTGCGCGCGGTCTAGCATGTTGATGACTTTGGAGCCGCATGAGGACGGGCTCAGAGCTGCGTGGATGGCGATGCGACCGAGGGCATGGGAGGATACCGGCGTGAAGCGCGCATGGTAGGCTTCGTTATTCCCCGGGAAGGCAATCTCGACCTTGCCCCTTTCGTCCGCGGTGCTATCAACGCCGTGGTTGTACGCGTACAGGGAGAGATACTGAGCCCAGTGCAAAGCCAACGAGAAGTTGGATCCGATAGGACTGAACCCTACGACCACATCGGGACAAACCTCTGTCCACGTCCAGTCGCGGCCTTTGGACGCCTCGGCAAGAATCTTGCGGAACCAAGGGTACGCGACAGTTTTGGCGTAGTCGGGTGGTAAGTCATAAGCCATGGACTCTTTGAGAGGAGCCGTGAAGATGCCTTCGGGCATGTAGATGCCGTAGCCCTGAGGGAGTCAGTGCAGGACGGGTGAGAGCGACGAGGGACTGACTCTTGTACCGCCAGAGTAGACAAAGGACTTTAAGTGAGGAGCCAGGGTGTTGAGCGCCGAGGCGAGGCTTCGCATCATGTCACAATTGAGCTGGCATTCTTTCTCTTGGCTGTCGTTATGTGGTGCAAAGACTGCTCATCATCAGCTGGTGCCCTTGGATCATCTCTGCCACGACGAACCAAAGTAAAATACGTGCGTGGTCCTCTCCACGCCCGGGATTTTGTCCCGCAGCTGGCTAGCAACATGGTCGCTCTGCAGATTTACACCAGATACGAGTTGAAGCTCCGGCCTTGTACCTGATCCCTCGGGCCATAATGTCCTAGACGCGTCCACCGGTCGGTTGCTCACGCCTGTGATGCTTGCGAAAGATGATGGCGTAGGGTAGCTAGACAGAAGCTGGTTGACGACAGCCCAGCCAATGAGGCCGGTAGCGCCAAAGACGAGGGCGTGGTTTTGTGAGTCTGACATTGTGCTCGATTTGGATAGTCAATTGGCAGGCGAGTGAAGATGCTCTTGAATTGTTCGCGTTGTCGGGAGTGAAGAGGTTGATGTTTATAGTCTTCAGCAAGGCTAATCTCTCAGACCGTCTCGTCCACGGTAGGTGGTGCATCATTATGGCTCATCGCATGTGGATTTCCCGAATGGGATATCGCCAAGCATTCCTGTAGGGCTGCACTAACCAATCATCAGAACGAACACCAAGATGCATCACGCCGACATCCTCCTCTCCGGTCATGAATACTAAGAACATGGATCAACAATCATGAATCTCTTCTGTGAGCACTTGGGTGTCGTATACACCTCGTCCCCAATCAACAACGGCCGCCCGTACCACTCCTGGTATTGCGGACACGTCTGGTAGAACCTCATGTCCTACGCCGCCTTGTCCGCATGGCACACGAGCTCCTTTTCCTTGCCGCTCTGTAAAGTTTTGCACACGCTGTACTGGTACCCGTGACTGTCAACGTCCTTCTTCGTGTTGAAGTGCGGAATCGTCAATGATGTAAAGTAGTCGTTGTTCAAGTATCGACCCCCATCCACCATGCGCAGGTAGCCCGTGTTTGTCTCGAGGTGGACTAGCGCAGCGCGCTTCTTGTCCCGCGAGGGAGTGATGGCCGCGTCGCCATCGAAGTAGGGGCCTCGCCAGTTGTCACTGAAGGTGGTGGTTAGCTAGTAGTTGTTGAAAACGTCAGTGTTGGAGGTGTTGGCGTCGCGCAGTTGGATGAAGAAGGTTGGCTGTGCTGGGGTACCGCAGTTGGTCGGGTTTGCATAGGTCTTTGTGTGGATTTGGCTGGTTGTTGTCGTGGTTTCGAACACTCGATACGAGTAATACTCTGTAAGAGTTGTGGACCAACTCTCGGTTGTGGTCGTTGGAGTCGGCGACGTGGCGAGACACGAGCAGGCATCGCTCACAACGTTCCGTGGAAATCCCAACGCCTTACCTTGGGAGTCGGCCGTGATGTGCCTCGTCGGCGCAGGCGGAGGCGCATATGCCGCGTCGCGCTTCTTAAGACCAGGAAAAACACATATAGTCTGAGAGACGGTTTCTGTATCAGTGACATGCGCAGTTATGGTCTCAACATTCGTGCCGGTGCCGCTAGTGTAGGTGATAACGAAGGGCTCGAAGAAAGTGATGCTCTCAGTGATGGTCTCGGTCCGTTGCTTGTAACGTAGGTATGAGGAGCAGAAGCTTTTGGCTTCTTTGCTGGCGACTTTCCGAGCTGAGCTGGCAAAGGCCTTGACTTTGGACTTAATGCATGGCAGTTTGCGCTTTTCGAGGTTCTGAGAGATGGGGTTGGCAGACACCGAGGGGATGGATGGCAAGCGGCGCGAGCAAGATGGGTTGCAGCAGCACCATCGTAATGGTTATCGCGATTGTCTACAGTCGCAATCGAGACGAAATATTTCCAAGAAACCGGAATGGCCCTTGGAAAATGCCATATTTATTAAAGAACCGTAGAGGTTTGCCTGTTTGGGATAATTAAGCCACCTCCTGGCCTGGATGGCTGATGGCGCTGAACGAATTATCGCATTCGTTGGCTGTTCTTCAGCCGCTCAAGGATAAGGCGGATGGCGAAGGCCTCGGGATATTCTATTGCTTTGTGCCTGGTCATTTTAATGCCTCTTTAACCCCGGAACGACGTTCAATGGCCAGAATCAGAGGATTTGCCGAGAATTTGGTTCTAGGCCTGCCTTTTAATCCGAAGCGCGGGTCTAGCGCAGCCATAATGTCATTTTGCTCAAGGGGCTGGCGTACATGGTCTTACTAAGAGCATGAAAGAGAGGCTCATGAATTGAGTCGACTCATGGGAGATTGGGAAAGCAACAGGAGCGTAAAGAATACAATCAAGCGAGTTGATATTACATGGTCGGCAAGCATGAGCTTCGTTAGAGGATGTTGAGAGCGAAGCGCGTGGCTTGCTGCAGTTGAGTCGCGGTGAATGGCTTCGGAGAGTGCTCAGGTGGTCGATTGGCCAATAATTCAGCTTCTTTGCAATCAAACGCAGCTGTACAACGTCGTACAAATTTGGGGAGCAGTTGTTCAGGTGAGACAGATCCATAATTCCAACTGACCGGTCCTCTCGGGAGCTTATGAGGTCGAGATGGCGATAAAGTCGAGCCGATGTAACAAAGGCTGGGGAAATCAGCTGGACCGTCACCCGACGGCCCCTGGTGATGGTTGATTCCTATGCCGAAAAAACCTTAGCTGGCCAGTATGGCATCTGAGATTATCGGACCCGACGAGCTGGCAGCCTGGAGATGTCGCTGTGAAACACGATCAGCAACCAGTTAGCGCCGCAAGGTCGGAATTGTGCTGTCGTATGCAGCTTGCATTGGATCAACAAAGTCCGGGAGTTTATTGAATGGGAGGGTTACGGCGGATGACCGAGTTCCAGAGTCAGAACTCAACTCCCCGCAAAGTTGAAGCTTCGATCCAACCTCTCGGGTTGGGTATTGTCGCATCCGGATGCTGCGGCATGTCGACGTCTGTGTGTAAATGGTAGCACAACGTCTGAGCTGAGGTGTTGCTTGTGGATGGTTGACTGAGGCGCACAAGGCAATGTGATAGCAAAAAAGTGTCTAGACCGGCCAAACACAACAAAAAAGCCCAGACTCATTAGTAAATGGCTGCAAGACATGCAACAGGACCATCGAAACAACAGCTTCTGCATCACCACTAAATTCAGTGGGGTCCGCAATTTGCGCATCGGTCCACACCCGACCCAAGCGCTGCGAAATCGCGGGGAGAAGGTCGAGATGCGACTAGAGGTGGCGGCCAAGAGATGGGCAACGGCGCGTGAACGGCTTGGCGGAATTGACAGTCGCCTTTGATGCGATGGACTCCATGTCAAACGAGGCGGAGCGGAGGAGCGTCACATGGACGGGGAGTTGGCATCGCATGAGATCTCTTGCAGGGATGGGTAGCGTCTGGGCTTGCGTCGTTGCGCATACAAGGGAGCAAAAAAAATGCATGCTTGGAAAATAAAGCATGTGGGTTACGAGACACTCCACGCCAAGGCTACCTATCCTAGTATTTATGTCGGCTGGTCTATGCTCCCTGCATTGTTTTTGGCCATGTGGTGAGGGTGAGGAGAGGAGACGACTGGGGAGGACAAAGTAGTGAATAGAAGTAAATGGGCTCAGATCCTTTTTCTTTGAGCTCAAAAGACTAGCGCAGTAAATAAGATTGAAGGGGGACAAACTTACAAAGCAAGAGTCACCGCCTTTGCTGATTTTCGTCGAGGTTGCAATACTGTAGTCTACCTACTGTAGTCTACCTACTGTAGCATCATCCGCAGGAATGCATGACCTGTCATTGCCCATCAGTCTCCACCAAGCCGAGGGAGGAGGCCATCTCCTCAAGGGGTCGGTCTCGTGGTCTGTCTCTGCACAAGGGTCAGCGAAGTAAGAATACCTGGGTTAGGCACCTACAACTGGCTTTGAAGCTCACTGGCTTTGAAGCTCACTGGCTTTGAAGCTCCCAGGCAGCGTTGACGCCGCACCTTGCTTGAGTGAGGTGATGGCACTGATTGCGCCCATTAATCTCAGCGCCGGAGGAGCATCACAAGCACATGTCTTACCCCAACACCAACTGTAGCCTCGTCATCGGCCGTGCACATTTACCTTAGCACATGGGCAGCACGCAGACCAAAGGGCTGCATCTTGGGCTCGGACAGCTCCTCGAACCTTGCGCGCCAAGCCCTCCCTCCCTCCACTCCCTCCACTCCAATTCTCCAACAAACCATCCCCAGATCTTGGGGTCCCAAGATCCCGTCCGTCCGTTGTTTTACTGGCGGGCATGTGGACTGGTCTAGACTCTGAGTCTGGAGGCGGCTGCGGGTTTTTGCTACGCCAACACCGGGCAACACCAACGAGGCGCAACGAGGCGGTAACGCCGTATCTGAAGCTCCGCTCCCAATGTCGGCTGTCTCTTGTCGACGCCTTTCTCAGTTGCAAGGATGATAAGCAAGATGAGACCCTTGTTTTGATGACTCCACGTGAAAACGGGGCGTTGGAGGGGAGGGGGCACCCTAGCAGATGACCCCCGCTTGTTTAGCTCTCAACCTTGTTCCGCCCAGCCTTTGGTTTGGTTCATCTTCAACCTTCTCCAAGGTTAAAAGTAACCGTTGCTCGACCGTCGTCTCACCGACTTCTCTTCTTTATATCCCTTTGTCCTTCCGTCTCTTTTGGCTCCTGGCATCAACGGCGAACCTCCTTCTTTGGCTTCTGCCTTGCCCCTTCAGCGTCGATCGCTACAGCCCACCTCACGCCGCTTCTTCGTCGCGTCCGACACCGCCCAACGATCGAGCCAGCCCGACACAACCAAGGAAGACGCGAGCTTCAAGCTCTTGACTGAGTCGCAATCGCCGTCGCATCACGCAATCACAGCCGCCCGCAATGTCGTCCACAACGACAGCGGCCGTGCCGACGTCCACGGGCGCAAAGCTCCAAGGCGGCATCATCGATGGCATCAATCCTATCCACTACAACCCCAAGGACCCCATCTCCCTCTTCATCATCCAGGCCATCATCATCATAATATTCTGCCGCCTTCTTCACTACCCGCTGTCCAAGCTTGGCCAGCCTCGCGTCATCGCAGAGGTCATTGGTGGCATCGTCCTCGGTCCCTCCGTCATGATGCGCATCCCCAACTTCAAGGAGCGCATCTTCCCGACCGAGTCGATGCCTATTCTCACCAATGTTGCCACCGTTGGCCTACTGCTGTTCCTCTTCCTCGTTGGTCTCGAAGTTGATACCCGCATGTTCAAATCCAATTGGCGCGTCGCTGTCACCGTCGGCCTTGCGAGTATGATGCTCCCTTTCGGCCTTGGCGTCGCCGTCGCTTGGGGTCTCTTCAAAGAGTATGGTAGCGAGGGCGCCAAGGATGATATGCAGTTTGGCACTTTTGCTCTCTTCATCGGCACCGCCCTTGCCATCACCGCCTTTCCCGTGCTTTGTCGAATTCTGTCCGAGCTTCAGTTACTCCATACTTCGGTGGGTGTGACTGTGCTCGCGGCTGGTATCGGCAATGATGTCGTTGGCTGGGTTCTGCTCGCGCTCAGTGTCGCCCTTGTCAACAACGCCGATGGTCTCACAGCGCTCTATGTCTTTTTGACGGCCGTCGCATGGGTCTTGTTTCTTGTATTCGCCGTCCGACCCGTGTTCCTTTGGGTCTTGCGCCGGACGGACAGCATCCAAAATGGCCCCTCGCAGGGAATCACTACCTTGACCCTGCTCTTGGTCTTGGCGTCGTCTTGGTTCACTGGTAAGTCGCAGCCGTCGATTGATTCATGACAGAAGCTGATGCGCCATGATAGCTGCCATCGGTGTCCATGCCATCTTTGGCGCTTTCCTCATAGGGTTGATATGTCCCCACGATGGTGGTTTCGCCATCAAGCTGACCGAAAAGATCGAGGATCTTGTGGGCTCTCTTCTTCTGCCTCTTTATTTTGCTCTCTCGGGTCTCAACACCGACTTGGGTCTGCTTAATGACGGCAAGACTTGGGGATATGTCATCGCCGTCATTGCTTGTGCCTTTTTCGGCAAGATCATTGGTGGTACCCTGGCCGCCAGGTTGACCAAGTGTCTCTGGCGAGAGAGTTTTGCCATCGGTGCACTTATGAGTTGCAAGGGTCTTGTCGAACTCATTGTCTTGGTAAGTATGATAGCCCTCGAGCGAGTAACCCCGTACTAATAACTCCAGAACATTGGTCTCCAAGCGGGCATCCTCTCTCGCCGCACATTCACCATGTTTGTCGTCATGGCATTGGTAAGCACGAGACCTCGTTCAACCCGATTGCGCTAACCACTCTCCAGGTTACTACCGTCACAACCACTCCTTTGACTAGATGGCTCTATCCCGTGTGGTACCGCCAAAAGGTGGACAAATGGCGCCGGGGCGAGATTGACTGGGACGGAAACCCTCTTACCACTGAGTCCCAAGCAGCCGATCACAGAATGGAGGAAGCTCTTGACAAGTCTCAAACCAACCGTGTCATCCTGCACCTTCGCCTTGATGCCCTCTCTGGTCTCTTCAACCTGGTTGCCCTTCTCGGTGGCTCCAGAAAGGCATCCAACTTGGCTCACTTGGAAGCGGTCGATAACGCCGATCCAGCTTCGCCTGGAAACGCTCCCGCCAGTGTCGCTTCCGCGGAGGAGAAGCCCCGCCCGCCACTCCGTCGCCCTCTCGAGGTTCGCGGCGTCCGCCTCATGGAGCTTACCGACCGTACATCGTCAGTCATGCAATCTACTGAGCTGGAGGAATTCACTTCTCGAGATGCTGTCTTCTCTGCCTTCCAGACCTTTTCGCGACTCAACGGTGTGGCCGTTGCCGGCCAAGTTTCCATTATTCCAACTTCGGCATATGCAGAGACTCTTACTAAGTGCGCCGAGGAGGCCAAGTCAGACTTTATGCTCATTCCCTGGAGTACTCATGGAGGTCTTGCCGAGGAGAACTCTGCTGTCGCATCCTATGAGACTGGCAACCCCAACGACCGCTTCTTCAACAGGACCTATGTCGACTACGTCCAGGGCGCTGTCGAGCGATCAGGATGCACCACGGGTATCTACATTAGCCGCAACCCTGAGGATCGTACCCTCTCCAAGAAGCCTACCCTCACCCGAAGCGCCCACACTGGACTCTCGGTCCACAGCACCAATGACTCGCCTGTGCTCCAGACTCCTGTTAATCAGAGTCAGCGCATCTGTGTGCCGTTCGTCGGTGGCAAGGATGATCGCGCAGCTCTCCTCTTCGTTCTGCAGCTCGCCCACAACCCCAATGTATCAATCACCGTCATTCACCTCGGCATCAACGAGGATGATCTTGAAATCGAGACGCACACCACGCCCAACAGCGACCCTTCGACCAACAACGGCGCCGGCAAGGCCATCATCGGAGTGCCCTCTGCAAGCGAC
Organism: Fusarium buxicola; assembly: GCA_014899095.1. NCBI lineage: Eukaryota > Fungi > Ascomycota > Sordariomycetes > Hypocreales > Nectriaceae > Fusarium > Fusarium buxicola. Next base: position 62,928 of record JAAVUK010000059.1, on the reverse strand, counting down.
CTGGATCTTCTAAACACAGCTAAGAAGAACGCTTCTGGAGCATTCGAGGGCCGCGTCAACTTCATTGAAGTCTCTGTCGACTCGATACGCAACCTGCCCGATCGTGCAGTCGCCCAGGCTCGTGAGGTCGTCGGCAAGTCCAGACTCAATGTGGGAGACTTAGTCGTCCTAGGACGCAGCCACACGTGCTTTGAAAGCCTGGTCGTTGATGACTTTGGCGTAGAGAGGGAGTTCCAGAGGACTGTTGGTATTATGGGTGATCGGTTTGCGAGGGCTGGTATCGATACGGGACTGTTGGTTATTGATGATAAGCAGGCTAACGCTTGATTTGTTGCATTGAGATGGTTTATGCATTGGATACTGTATGGGAGGCGTCTTTTGGATATATTCATGGGTTTGGGGACCCGGTGCCTCTGCATGGATTACCTGGATTGGCTTTTGGGTTCGGAGAGATTGATGCTGTATGTGGATTGGGTTTAAGCATATACCAGATCTTGACGGATGTACAAGATTATGAGCTATGAATGTAACATTATTATTGAAAGACTCAATCTTTTTCCGACATGATCTGTTTCGCGAATGGCGATGGTGGGGTGTGAGGGCTGAGGATGACAGGGTGGTGATGCGTCCCAATCACTAGAGAAGCGCTGAGTGGAATATCAACACGCTGGCTTGACACTCTTAGCCTGCAAGAACATGAGGAGTTCGGGTGCGCCCTGGAGTTGGTCGACTGATCTGATGTCTCTAATTACAACACCATGGCGCGTCGTGCGCCCATGTGAAAACAAGTCGACATGAAACGGTAACAGCCCCTAACTATCGCGTAGCTTGGTCCAATCTTTGATCACCCTCAGGTCTCAGCTTACTCCGAATCGCGCTTACGCTTGACGCCGCCGGGAGTGACCTGGATGGTGAAAGACAAATCACCGGAGTCCGCCTCCTTATCAGCCTTATCCTTCAACCCAGCAAATGCTTGTTTCAAGGCCTTTACTTCCTCCCGAATCTCTTGAAGCTCCTTGTCCTTTGTCTGAATCGTCTCAGAGAGCGTTTGTTTCAAGGTCTTGACTTCTTCGCGAGTTACTTTGAGCTGTGACTCGGGGGATTCCTGTCGATCCGTGTCTGCTGTCTGGTCAAGCAGGGCCAGAAATTGGGTTGTGTTCGTGCGGGCAATGCTGCTTTCCAGTCCGGCAATCTGTTCACAGTGTTGAGCCAAAGTTCCATCGTGGCTGGGATTACCCCCAGGAAGCCCCCAGAAGAGCCTTCTCTCGTCTTTTATGGGTTTTTTGCCAGGGTAGATGATGGCGTTGGTTGGGAACTCGACACCCCAGAGATTTGACATGTCCTTGCGGATTGGGGCCAGATCTGGGTGATCAGGGCCCCTCCAAGCTACCAAGAAGAACCAGTACGGGTAGAACAGCCGCTTTGGTAGCCCATCTGTGCCTCGCATCCTTTGGTAGACTTTATAACCTTTCAGGGTGCTGTAATTCTTATACTCGGAAGTGTACAATTTGCAGAAGGTGCGAATTGTGCACTTGGCAAGGCGATGGGCAATCGGATAGCTCATATTGGGCGTGATATTACCGAATTCATTAACCAGTTTTTTAGCTAGTGCTATCTTCCCAGGGGTTGCTTCTTCGAGGTCAAAGTCCGACAAAGACAATGTGACCCGGGAGCCATCGAGCATCGCCTTGGGCACCTCGGGTTGGGAGTTCCCATAGCGCGACATGGCCAGAGACGGTGCTGAGGGATCAACGCGTGATCAGGTACGCCGGAGGAGATATCTGTATTGATGCGTCAGCTCGTATTTTTGATAGAGACAAGGCAAGTGTATGCTTAGGAGAGTGATGGAAAATGCGAGAAGCTGACTTACTGCTCGATCGCGGCGTGAACTCGTGGCTCGTGACGGGAAGGCGACGAGAGGATGTCTGTAGGAGGCTGCAGCTAGGGCAAGCCTGAAGAAGAAGTGCCAGGAGAAATCGACGCAACCGGCAAGAATTTGCGCATTCGCGCCTGCTATTTGCGTGGCTGAAGCCCTATTGGCGATTGTGGTGATGAAAGGCGAAGAAGGTGTTTGTGTGAGGGCGTCTGTTCGATGAGGAGGTTGTTCGATGGAGTTCTGCCGTGCTCAAGGTGCAAACATACATAATCCTTAGGATGCGCAACCATAAGCTCCATTCTTCTATAGGGTTCTGTTTTTCGCTGCTGAAAGCGAGAATAATCACCTAGGCAACGAGATTCGGGATGTGATGTTTGCTGCACTGTTAGTTTGCAGTGGCAGTATCCCCTACTTCCACTCCTCTTCATTCCACAACCCCCATCTTTCTCTCCATCTCAAGTAACAGTCTGAACGTCGCGTAAACGATAGAAAATCACCCGACCAGTTCCTTGGCTCCGAAAGAAATAATTTACAGGATGAAAGGCAGACTTGTTCTCCCCGAAGGCGTAAAGGCTGCGATGAACACCATTGCCGAGGCTGGTGTTGAGGACGCCAACCCACTCGCGGTACGGGTCAAAGCACTCTAGGGGTGTATCATGGAGTCCCGAGAGGCTATCGCCGCTCTCAACGGGCGCATTGGTCGCCTCGAGGCGAAAGCTAAGAAACCCGGTTTTGAGCTCACCAAGCTCACCAAGACCCGTGTGATCCCCGACACCACTGATGGCCAACAACAAGGACTAACCAAGGAAACAGGAGATGCTCTTGATCGGGCGATTCGCCAAATCCTCGACACCGGAGATATGCTGGCTCTCCTGGGCCTCGAATCGGCTTACAACGACCTGTCTCTCGTAGCTTCTAAGCTTGCAGGGATCAAGGAGAGATATGAGGAGGCCATAAATTTTGAAAACATTAATAAAGCCGGGCAAGGAGAGCGCATCTGCCCTGCGCCACTTAACCACAAAGACCATGGCCTGGAAATTGGGAGAGAGGCTCACCTTTGGACCGGAGGAACGACGGTTGATGGGAAGGCCTGCGTGGCATCCCAAGGCGGGTTAGCATTTGGCGAGCGGCAAGACCCAAAGAAATCGAAAAGTCATTTGGCAATGGGACTCATGTGTGCGTTTCATCTCTCCGTGTGAAGTCAAGCCCTCTGTGACAAGCCCAGCACAACATCCCATGAACCGCTCAGCTTCTTGGCACTTGAGAGACGAGCATCATCTGGTCGCCCCTAACTGAAATGCCTGAATCAGAAAACACCGAGATTCCATCCAATGTTCGCGTAGAACTTATCTTGCCTGTTTGGCAGCTGGCAACAGCTGGCAGTGTTTTGCACGCCATCGACCTCTTCGAAGCATGCTGCGACCCAAACATTCACTTAATGCCAACGAATTCACATTCAATTCCTTTCGTTCGAACAGCCCTGAGGTCTGTTCTCTGTTACTTCTCGAGTTCGCCCTCTTGCCTGTCGTCGCTGTTCGCTCTTCTTTCTCACATCTCAAAGCTGGCTATTCTCACGATTCCAACGACAACCACTTCAATCCAATCCACCTGAGATCTTTGGTCGAACATGGAGCAATCCCCAGAGACGAAGCGCCACAAGCGATACGGGAGGATTTGCCCCGTGTGCAAAGCCAGAATCGTCGGCCGCCCAGCCCTGCTGAAGCGACATGTAGACAGACACGCGAGTTTGGCCAAAGTCCAGGTACGCCAGCTGCTCCTATATGTTAGCTCTAAAGACTGACCAGCCAGGCCGCCAACAGTGAGATCAATCCTACCCGACCCGACGACCCTGGCTTTGGCGTGGCCCTTGCTCGAGACATGTTCATGTCGACTCCTGCCCCGGTTCGTCACTCCGGCGGCATCTTCATGACAGGCCCGCTTGCGGGAAAAGGCGCCTTCAATGGAATGCCAGAAGTGTTCCAGAAGAATGGTCGCATGAAGAGAAAGCTTGACTGGGTCAAGAAAGGGCTCGAGCCTGAGCGTCTCGGCCGTTCCCCTCTACGGGCTCTGCGCCATACGAACGTTCCTGCCACTCCTCCGGGTGAGAACACAGACGAATCTCTGGACGCCGAGGGGGACTCCAAGATGAATTAAGCTGTTCGATATAGGGGAGCTTGTGCAGATATGGGAGGGAGCGCACTCATGGTGGTTCAACTCAAGATGTTTGATCTGGGGAGTTGCGAAGTCGGGTTCGATGATGAGAATCTCGAAGAAAGGAAATGACTGGAGAAGAGTGGTGTATTGGGGTCCAACAACGTCAAGACGAAGGCAAAAGTTGGGAGAGAAAAAGAGAACAAGGAGAATATAGTGCAAAGGGTTAAAGAAAGAACTCAGGGGATATTGGTCGAAACCGCCCGGGAACCACCGCAGTCCAACAAACCAGTGGCTTGCTGAAATCTCTACCGCCTCTCTTTGCTCTATGTTAGGAGTGAAGAGAAAGACTGAGCGACCATGTCAAAGACACTGTCGATATGTTGCCCATTAACCAGACACCGGATGACCCCCCCTCTACCCACGCCCTCCTGATACTTTGGTGATGCGACGGCAGGCTTTCAACACCCTTCTGAAAACTGACAAAACTGATGAAACTCCGTTAAGCCTCTGATAGGAAAACTGAGAAAGAGTGGTTTGAAACTTTCACCAAGTCCTTTGTTGTCATCTTCAAATGCGCTTCTCGCTCTTCTGAGCTATCACATCCGCCCCTTAGAACCCCGATCCTGAAACGCCTCTTTGCTAAAGTCTGAATGAGTCTAGACTTTTAAAAACAATGTGACAAAGGGTAAAGTCAGAGGTGTTTCGCACATAATGGGAACCTTAGTGTTGCGTGCGTCAGGTCAGGTTTCCCGTCTGGCCATTTGACAACGGGAATGGCTTCACCAGCCGTCTCAGCCTACAAAGACGCGACGGGACAAGAGTCTCTGCAGGAAGTATATATACATCATCCCTCATAGCATTTGATGAAGCAAATCCCCCATCACGCCTCTTCATTTGGATGCGCTCTGGCGATAACACTTTTGCGACACCATCTGTTCATCTGGAAAAATGTCCACCGAATTGTTGGACCCCGTCTTTTCCCTCATCCCCATTAACGACCTGGCCTGGGATGTCATCAACGATCCCAACAATCGACGTTGGATTAACCCCCACGGTTCAAGAATTGATGTTGTGTTTGATCCCAACTCTCCAACTGGCTTGGTTCCCTCCACGATGGGCAAAAATGGCGACATTGTCGTCGCTCGCATCGGGATCGGAAATGTCCATTGCTCCTTCAAGATTCACAGGACGACCGGCGAAATCATGCTCCTTGACCACTCTCCAACATGTACCGTCCAGCTCAACGGACAAACATCTGCGCTCTTTCAACAATCTTCCTGTGCTGTGATAGACCCAATGCTCAACCTCGGATTCTCAGTTGGTGGTAGAAATGCTTCTTTGTACGCTTGGGAGATCGAATGGTATCAGCAGCCCCCTATTGACCTGATACACTGGGTTGGAGTTCAAATGAACAACGCTTACAGCCTGGCCACCGCGGTGATGAACATGCCACTGGTGCCTTTCCTGACAGGTGGCGACACTGACTGCAGGCTCCTACACCGTGAAACGCTGTATTCTCGCTCGACCAGGGCTGTCTCAAAGGCTGTCGATGTTTACTCTGGCCAGTACGTTGCAGTTAAGAAAGTCAGGCTGTTTAGAAATAGCAACTCGTTCAACACTTTGCTAGCTCTGCGTGAAGCTACGGAATTCACTCAGATTTCTCATGTACGTATGACCCAAACCTATACTTACATCTGTCCCGACATTACTAACTCTAATAGCCCCATATCATCCAGTTCCTCGACGTGAAGGTCACACTCAACTACTTCCAGATTGTCATGCCCCACTTGGACGGGGATCTCACGAGCTTAGCTGAAAGAGATGCACCAAATTCTGATGGCTCTGGACTATCTCGCCTTTCACCGCATCATCCACCGCGATGTCAAGCCTGGAAACATCCTTTACCGACGGATCGACGGCTCGTATCATTACTGCCTCGCCGACTTTGGGATCTCGACAAGGTCTGACGACCCTCCAAGCTACGGGGGAACGGAGCCATTCGGTGCGCCTGAAGTCGTTTTCGATAGGGCCAGGAGGATGAACGTACCTCACACCACAAAGATTGACGTCTGGTCACTCTGTGTGACGATGATCTGGGCCTTCAACCGCGATGGCTTCCGCGACATGGACTTTCTCGACAACTACCAAGTGGTAAGAGCAGTTGAACATGCTGCTGAAGCGGTAGGCCCCGAGTTTCGAGAGATGGCGAGGCCGCGTTACGTGGACCGGGCTTCGGCAGCTGATGTCCTTACCGGAATGTTTAACGGAGTTGGCCGCACGACTCCCCGCTCGCTTCTTGGGATGGGCTGAGATGTGAGGAGCCCTAGAGGGAACTGATTGCCGAGCACACGCCATGGGATTCATTCGCGACTGAAGGAGAGAACAGAAAGGGAAGTTCTTCACGAGGGAGAAAGGGATGGATTGGCATGGATGATAGATTTCCTTTGTTTGGATTGTTTAGTTTCGTTATGGCGCTGGATTCGCCTTGAGATTCTGGGTAAAACAATAGATTTGGAATTACGACATGGCGTTGCACACGTATTCAATGCATTAAGGATACTCTAAACTCGTAAAACACAGCCAAGGGCTATTTACCTCTTTTACTAGAAAATAACCATGCTGGCCTGCTCGGTATCCTCTCGACCATCATCGATAAATTAGAAAGGTCGTTTGAAAACATTGGTTGCTTATAGTTACAAGGCCTCATTCTGACAGCTGTTTCCGAACTTGCATATTGCTTTCGCCCATAGTCCAGCATTAAGTGATGTTGCTTGCTCCAAGGCATGGGCCGTTTCTCAATATTCAGTTAGCCCACCGTCCATGAACCTTCATTTTGAGTCCTCATAAGCATATCCTTTCTGGCCCCATGCCAACCTTTCAACGATACAAGAAGCTTTAGTCTCCTCCTCTGATAGACTGAGGTCTTCTTCCTGTTACCTGTCTCATCTTTGCCGCGGCATCACCCCATATTCTGGCTTCATTTCGTATTCACAGGTCACTCGGACTCTGGTGATTCATCACAAGATATGCCTATGTTTGTGTTTTCGAAGCACGATACCCCGAAACTCGTCGAAATATACCGGCTATTTACTGCGCTTCCAGAACCACCATAACCGCTTGTGCCTTACCTCCCTGCCTATAATTTTCCATCTTGGCGCTTAACAGCTTCACCTTGGCTGCGTCACCGAGCGCTTTCACTTTATCCTCATAACCGTTCTTTTTCCAAACCGTCTCTCGAACTGTTGAGATGATGAATCCACCTGGCTTGATGATTCTCACGAATTCGTCAAAGGCTTCAGGTCCCACGTGGCCTTGGGTCATTGTGCCAACGCATACAATCACGTCGTAGGATTTCGCAGGCAGATCGAGTTGCTTGGACAGATCTGCCGGATTTAAAGACTGATATGCTCCGGATCGTCGAGCGACTTTGAGCATCCCGGGGCTGAGATCAACGCCGTCGATTTGTTTCGCGCCACGTTTGGCAAGGTTTGTTCCAACGAGTCCTGTTCCGCATCCGGCGTCGAGAATCTTCACGTCTGCCACGTTGCGAGACCCCAGGTGCTTTACCACGTAATCGCTAGCAATTGCGGGTGCCACGTAATCTTGCTCTTCGAGCATTTCGCGGTCGTAATTCTCGGCCCAATCATCGTATGCGTCTTTTGCTTCAGCGACGCTGGTAAGTTTGAAGACGGTCTCAATGCGGGACATTTTGACGATTTATGATGCAGACGGTGAGTTGAGTGTGTAAAGTGATATGAATAGTTATTCGAGCATCTTTCACCACGGAGGGATCTGACACGCCTTAAGTAGAGGGGAAGCAGGATACGGCATTTGTAGGTTTCATCACATGACGTAGCAACAGGAAGATGGGAGGAAGAATGAAGTGATCAATGCGGAGACAGCGGGGGATAAACGCGGGGGAATGGAGATAAAACAGCCTCGGATCGCCCACTGGGGGTTGATGATCGAGTATCACTGCCTAAACAGGCATATACTTCCGCCGTGGCAAGGCAGCTCGGCAATTGAACGTAAAACTATATGTAATGGAAGCCATCTCGAGTTGACCCGCATTGCTGCCTTTGCTGTATATTCAAGCTTGACAGTCGATAGCTCATAGGTTTATTCCAGCTGGTGACATTATACAGTGTCGTCGTTCACTTTATTCGCACACCAATCATCATCCTGTCAATTCTCAGCCGAGACTATTGCCTAACAGCGATGCGTACCACTGATGGTCTACCAGAGCCCAGTGTCTGTAGGAGCTGACTACTTCGTTCTGGAGCTGCCTTCGCTGCATAATTGAGCTCGACGCTCGACGACGACTCATAGATCCGAAACTGAGGCTTCTTTGCAAACCGAGAGTGAAACGCGGCTTATGACAAAAGTGTTGGATTGCTCGAATTGAAATGCACCGAGAAAAAATGCGAAACTATCGAGGCAGTTTGTCAAGATGACAACCACACGGTATTGGACTGTTGGTTGAAGCTATGGTCTGGAACCGGTCGGTGGCTGGAAGGCCGTGGCCTACGCGGGCTATACGGAGGGTAAATCGCCATAGACAATATGGCATGTATTGGTAAATAACTTGTGGGAGGGATCCTAGCAGGTATCCTGGTTGATCAATACCCAAATTCTTCAACTTCAAAGTTTACACAGTCTGGACACCAAAGGTAATAGACGAATACCCGCCGTAGTTACCAGACCCCATATATGCGTAGTTGCCGTTACTTCCCGAATACCTAGTGTAGAAGCCGTCAAATGTGGTACCGGTGCGTGTGCAGGTTGTCAAATACAAGGGAGAGGGCCCCTGGGTGCACAAGCCAGCCGGTGTAGAGCACACAAGCTGGTTATTGGCCGTTTGCTCGCAAGTGATGTATTCGCGATTTTGCTTCTGGTTGTTGGCCGGGCAGTTGACAACAAGACCAGGAGTCGAGGGCGCGATAGGATATCCTACGCATACGTAGCTGCCGTAGGTCGTAATGAGGCGGCCGGTGCCGGCTTCGACGGAGAAAGCGACAGGAACAGTGCCGGCGAAGTCGGGATTGAAGGTTAGGACGGCGCCATCGCGCTTTGTTGATTGAAGGATCGCGCCGGGAATGGAATCACCGCCAGTGATCACGCTAAAGGTGAGCTGACTCTCATGTCCAGTCTTTGAATAATGAGGACGGCAAAGTTGGCTTGTTGACCAAGAAATCCGGTCAGCTGGATCTTCAGAACTCAGACGACATGTCTTACTCAAGTATTATTGATCCGACAGAGGCGTCAGAGTCAACATTTTCGGGGGCATGTTCACGACCGCTGCAACGGTCAGCTCCGTAGATCCAATGGTAAACATCTGCAGCTCGGATAGTTCAGCGTCATTGCCTATAGATTGGGGATTGCAGTGTTCGCTTTCAGAGGCTGAAACCAGTCCATCAACTAAAGCCACTCAAGAGCGGGACTGGCCTAGGATTCGACCTCCTTCTTGGTACAGGTCTAAATTGCGTAAATTGGTAAAACTATACGTTACACCACACTTTCTCTAGGCAAGATCGTTGACGTTTCACACAACGGTCGGTTTAATGGAGCCCCTGGGTAGCCCACAGCCCAACATTCTGTTCTACAGTACAGGTTCACCTTCTACCGGTATCAGTACAAACTCGATGCACGAAGTCTTACAAGATTACTCTTCATCTTAAATCAAGGACCTTGAGATATTGATAAGCTGCTACCGCGTAGCGACAGCTACGGAGGCAGATGCGGACTCTCTAGAGGAAACTCAGTCACAAACCGCCGACTCCACTCGTGATTCTTGGCTCCATGATGCCAACGCACCTGCGGTTGGACGCTTCCCCAAGTCGGTCCCAGGAGACTTTCTCAACCTCAATGATTTACTTGTCGCTCAGGGATTCTATGGTCCGGGACTAGCGGGACATGGCAACCGATCTTGCCTCTGTTACCTAAGGGGTGAAGTAGCATCCAATGACTGGGTTGCAGAATCACGTTCACCTCAAAGGCTCTAGAGATCCCAGTCCCGTCGATCATACCACAGTCTGCCTTTGGCTTCAAAGACTCTTTTGGGAACACAGCTTTACACATCCTAGCAGCACGCGACGCCACTAAGATTCTCTCCTTAAAGCTATCGTTGCGGTCCCAAATTCTGTCCTTGTAACAAAAGATATCGCGAAACAAACTTCTCTCCATGTTCTCGGAACGCAGTGGTTTGAAAACGCTGCCTCCGATCGCTCACTCCTCGCAGTGCTCTTGGACATCCTTAGACTGCGCAGTTGCGACGCTTACGCACGAGACACTTATGGACGCAATTTCTTGCATACGTTACAAACCAATGTGCGAGACCGTGCGATTATAGATTCTTTCCTTCAACTCTACGATCGGCATCTGTTCGCCCGCCGCGATGCGTTCGGCATGATTCCTACCGGTACACGCAACGACCCAATACCTCCAGTTCACCAGCAAGTTGATTCACTGAACGATTCTCTGGTGACGGGTCATGTGCAGCTTCTTCAAATCATTCGCACTGCTCATTCATACCCATCAGTGGAAGACTCTTATGGGCGGAACGGCTTGCACTTACTCGCAGATGCCATCTCTCATTAGATGCAATCTTACACCACTTTGTTCCCGTCGATTTTGAAGGAAACAGTAGGACAGGCGAGGGGTTCTCCGAAGAGCCGGCAATTCAGTTGAAAGGCTTTCCCTGCGTAGGGACCTTGTGGAGGGTCTGTTAGAGGCGGGCGTCGACGTTAACCACTACAGCAATGACGGAAACAGAGTGCTCATCGCTTTTGCAGGCGGGAGTGACAACCTACAATTCGCCTCGCGCTCAATCTGCAACTTCTACTTTGTGTAGCAAGTATCTTCCGCGACTACGCCTCTGGCTAAGATTGACGGGGCCTTTTCCCGGCCGAAACATCACAGGAAGATCCTATCTATCAAATGAAATCGGAGGTTGCAAAGAGTGAGGTTATGATAGAGTTAAGGAGGCCACGTGCAGACTATCCGAATTGGGAAACCATCCCAAAATGGCAACTTTTCATTGCCAGCGTGCGACCGCTGAGTACTAGCCCAGTAAAGCCTGAGTGAACAAGCTGGAGATACAGGAGAGCATGCCATTCACGGGGCACTGGCACCTGATAGTATGGCGGCGAACTGCCTCGCTAGTAATTGATTGTAGAACATAGAGAATATAAAAATAAAGCAGATCTAAGTAGAAGCCCTCTAACCATCCCATCAAATATTATCCAAGCTGAACCGTTTTTCTATCGCTGAAAACTCCAAACTGTTTCCCAATATCAACTTTTCCAAAACCTTCCCTCGCCATAAGTACACACACAACAGTACACGCTAGCCGCGAAATGGGGTATCTCATGATGTACAAGTAGCTTCCCGATATGCGTCCATCCAACTCCTATGCAACTATTAAATTCGGTTCGTGAGAGCGATGCCAGGCGAAGCTGGGCGATCGAGTTCCAGTCGGTGCATGTGGGCATCCAGTGCACTGATCGATGTGGATGCACCGATCGACGTGTGTCGCTTGTGTCGCGACGTCTTCTTGGTGACGCTCATCTTGCGGGGTCGTCCGTTCTTCTCGGCCATGGGCGGCTTCTCATCCAACGTCACGTTGGAGGAAATGGACGAGGCAGACGAGTGGGTAGAGGTCGTACTCGCGTAGGAGGATGCTCGCGAGATGGATGAGTAGACGGAGGATCGTGAGGATGAAGCCGTCTGCGGTCGCTCCACCTGTGGTCGCTCCGCGATGTCGGAAAGGATCTCCTGAGTGGTTCGCGGCGTGTTGTTCACCATTCCCAAGCACCGCTGCCACCAGTTCTTGTCGTGCTCGGGGCCAGAGAACTCGACCATGTCGGCGAGGGCCTCCTCAGCTCTCTCCGTCTTGTCCTCATCCAGCTTCAGCGCGCCGTGCTCCGAGGCCAGCTCCAAGAGCGCAGCAGCGTCACAGGCATCGCGTCGCTTGCTCGCATCGTTCTCGTGAAGACCGCACGCGTCCATCTTGAAGATGACCATGTCTGCGAGCGACGTGTAGGGCAGCGTGCTCTCGCCCGTGACATCCCTCACCCGCTTCGCCGAGGCGGGGAGGTAAGGGCAGAGCCAGTCGGGGACGAGCTTCACCTCAATCTCCCAGCCGCTCGTGTGTCGGTAGTAGACAGCCCCCGACCTCTCAACCAAGGGAGTGATGGGGTGGCCGACAATCTCCTTCCTGACGCGGCCGGGCGACGAGGACTTGCTGATAACAAGATCGATGCTCTATACCCCAGTTGGTTAGATGATGTTCCTCCAGGATCGTCCCTCTAGGATTGGGGCATGGGTTCTTACTGCGGCGCGGTTGTGTCGCGGCAAGTATTTGGTGACAGCCAGGTCTCCGACAATGGCGAGGCGCGTGTTCTCCAGGCCAGGGGTGTCGGCGATGAGACGGACGATGTATAGGGCAGCCTGCTCGAGCTGGGCGAAGCTTAGTAGTGGCGCCATGACTGCGCCGCTTGAAGGCATGACTGCACTGCTTGAAAGCTACTAATGACTTCGCCCGCTTTGCCTGGTTGTGTGTAGATGGTGTCGAAACTCGGCCTGTTCGGCTGCAGACGCTCCCATATATACAATTGTGTGCAGCAGTGGATACGGCTAGTAAAACCTGTCAGAAGCTGACGCGGGGTGCATAGGCCTTGCCGAGGGTACCTAAACGTGCCCAACTGGAGGGCTTTGACACTCTTGGCAGGGCTTTGTGCCAATCAGAGGGCCTGTGTACCTGGTGGTAATCTTATTTTCTCAGGGTCATCCTAGCCTCCCTTGAGGCCTCATCAGTTGGGTCCCAATAAATGAGCCCAATAAACCCCACCATTGTTGCAGGAATGCCATCCTATGACGTTTGTCCTTCGGAGATTGAGTGTTTCGACAGTCTTGTTAGTAAACTTGAAGCCGAGATCCTTGACTTCTTGTCCGAGCTCTTGTCTGTCTAAGTCAAGGCTTGAGTCGCATACTACGTAGTAATTCGGCACTGACCAACTCGGTGCTTCTCAGTCAGGGAAGACTGGGAAGATCCTCGATGGCTGGAATGAAAGGCTGGTTTCTAGAAAATTAGATGGCGGGTTTCACCGGACAACTGAGACCACTCTGCCGATTTTGTGGTGGTGTATTTGTAAGGGTAAGGCTGGACTAGAAGCCCTTTTCTTTTTCCTTCTCTTTTTTCTTCCTTCTTGAATTTTCTCAGATTAGTATTCGATGAAAATTGCTGGGAAAAAATTGCTTATTCTTTTCAAGAAAAATTTCTCTCGGCTATTTTTAGAGCGAACCTCGTCTGTCGGAGCAGAACGGATGGCTGATAACGGTGTGAACAACGAGTGAGCTGCTGGTGCACGACTGGTGGCGCCGATAGACATGATGGTGACAACTTCAATTGTAGGCAGGTGTCGTAACTGGAACGTCTTGTTTGACACATCAAATGACACACTGGACCGTGATTCGATGCTCGCAGAATGATTGACACGTGCGGCGAATGAATTGTAGAAACTGTTCAACGTAGTGTCTGTTGCATTCGACAGCTGGATTGTGGCAACAGCTATAGAGAAGTATTCCAAATGCTACTTAAAGTCGAGTCTGAATTTATCTAAACCTAAACTACTATCTGTAGGTCTGTAGGGTAATTATACTTTACGTATAGACGGGTGAGACTTCGTCCCCTCGCTGTTGACTACTTAGAAAGGCGAGTGAACAAGAATCGTCTTAAATCTAGGGTAGTGATTCTATTCGTCAGTTGTTTCGGGCAAGGATTACAAGCGGAGTGCTTTGGGCAGCGATGCTGTCAATTACATTAGATGATAGCGTAATAGAACATGGTTCCCTGCTCTACATAACTTTACAATAATCGCCTGTTAGTGCGAGCTCAGGATCTCTTCAAGGTTGCCCCCAAGCCCACGGTCGCAGAAATCAAAATACAGGCGCTTGCTGCCGTCAGCCTTACCAAAAGCACCTTGCAATTTATCGAACTTACGGGCTGATTGGTCTCTTCCGCTCATCGGGGGGCCTCTACTGGTTCAAAGACCGAATACTTGGAGTTAGTAGCTATGCTCAAGAATTACAGCGCTTAGCCAAGGTTATCAGTCCGCAACAGCTCTCTAGCGGCGGCGAGGAAGTACCCGACAAGGACTACACCTTGGCGCAGATCAGTGCTCAAGGTATCGGCATTATCGATGAGCTGCTCTCTGTCAGACTCAAGAGTTTCCTAACTGGTTCCGCGATACATCAACGAACATTTGTTAACTTGGGTTCTGAAGCTGTCCTGGTGGACGTGAACGGAGTATATAAAATATCAAACTCCACCTGCTCTCTAACTTATCCAGCTTCCTAGCAGGGGAGGGCTAGGGTCAGACTTCAGAAGCCTATCCAATTAAGCGGTGCTAATCGAATACAGTACTGATGTTCGTACTCGGATTGTTAGTCGAACTAAAAGAGCTCAAGCCAATCAGACGAAGATTCTTAGGTGTAAGACTGATAAAAGCCGGGGCCTAACAAAATAGTCAAACGAGACCCCTGTCAGTTTTTCTACTACACCCAACAGTAAGAAGATGCTTTCAATCTTGTTGATATTAATGCCTGACGACGTTCGAAGTAAGAACGGGGTTTCAAGATAAGGCGCGATTTCACAAGTATCGCTTGGGTGTAACATGATAACATTGCTATTGTCCTACACTTGGACCATGCAATTTGGGGCACTCAACTAACCTCCTATCTGTTCTAGGAACAACCTGATTGCTTTCCATCAAGAGCCTGCAATGCATCCCTAACTCAATAGTCCATTTCTTGCCCCTAGAAAAGCTTCCCAATGATACCCTCCAGCCCCTTCACACTCTCCTCTCCAATATTGTCCTCCAACCATCCCTCCGCCTTCTCAACCAACATTTCCCACGTGTCCTTCTCAGCCTTGAGTTTATTCTTGAAGTATACGACCGCACACGCCGTCGCAAGAATTGCATCTCTGCCTGCATGTCCCACCACACCGGCCGGTAGATCAAGCTTTGACACTGCTTCAGCGCTCACGCCCAACACGCGCTCAAGGTCGGGGCTCCAGAACCAGCTACCTGAGAATGTTTGCAGGGTGGTGAGTCTGTGGAGAGGGCTGAGTGCAGGAGGAGCAGGAACAGTTGAAGGGCCCCACAGATCCTCATCAGATTCCATTTCTTCTGGAACTGGCATGGCTGCTGCCTCGGACATGGCCGGCTGGGAGGGAGATGCGGCGCTTCCAAAGAGGCCGCCGGCGTTGCCAGGTGCTGGTGCCGGTTGAGAACTACCAAATAAGCCGCCGCTGCTAGCTGCTCCCCGAGACATGCCGAATGAGTTGTTAGCAGCGTTGGTGAACGGCGCCGGAGGGCTGCTTTTGCCCTTCTTCCCGAAGAGTCCTCCAAAACCACCACCCCCCCTTCCAAACAGACCACCACTCGACTTGACTGCACCGTCGGAGGTGCTAATGCCGCCGAACAGTGCACTACCCGATGCACTTCCAGTGCCCGCGCATTGCGCATCACCTTTACTGCGGATACCTCCAAAGAGGGTGGGAGAAACCATCTTACGCTGAGCGACGGGAGCACCTGCAGCGCTGCTGAGGAACGGCACTGCGAAACCGGCTGGGCCGGACTGGACCTGGCAGCCTTCAGCCTGCTCCATCCTACACACCGAAATTTCCTCCAATTCCTTCTCTTTCCCCTGCCCATCCTTGTTCTCCTCAACGGCGACAAATGAACACCACTTGCCGCCGACCTGGTATGTGACACCCAAGCGAACAGCCTCTCGCTCGACAAGATCCGAGAAGTGGCCTTGGTGCTTGTCTTTGACGAGTTTACCGCTGGAGTCCTTGGCGTGGGTGAGCCATCCTCGACCTTCCTCGAGTTCCTTGACCTCTTTACGCGCTGCCAGGCGGTGAATGACCGAGTCTTTTTCGGCAAGTGTGGTGATGGGGATCTCGAGCTCTAGGGGACCGTGGCGAGATGTGCCCTTGAGGAGGACCGACTTGGGTCGCTGAGCAGGCGTGTCATCCGATAGGAGCACATAAACGGTGGTGCGGTTGAAGGAGAACAGTGGAGGGATGTCGGCGGGGGTCTGAAGGTATCGAGGCACAGGAACAGCAGGGAGATGGTCGTACTTGGAGTCAACATCGGCCGCGTCAAGCATTTCCGTGTCGTCGTCGTCGTCGTCATCAACGGAGCGGTCGAACAGTGAGATGGCCTTCTTTGGTGCGTTGATCTTCTCACCAGCCTCTTCGGTGTTGATGTTGAGGCCGTCGACGATCTTTTCGACCAGCTCAAACTCGTCATCGTCAGTCGAGGTGACTGCCTTCTCATACTTGATCTCGAGAGAGTAGTCGGTGATGTGAGGGAATAGAGCACCCTTGAGCATGCGGACAACCTTCTTGTCCATCTTTTCATTGTTTCCTACCGTCTGGGAAAAGCCATTGCCGGCTCGGGCGACACCCTCGACCAAAGAAGTGCTGGCGCCCGATCCGATGCCTAGGGAGAAGACTCTCACTGCACCCTTGCTTTCAGCCACTTGTTTGTTTATCAGTCCAAACAAGCGGTCCTGGTCCCAAATCTCACCGTCAGTGAGCAGGAATACCTCGAGGTTCATGTCTCTGTAGCGCTGTAAGAAGGTGGCCTCGAGGGGCTCATACATCTGCGTGCCGCCAAAGTCAGCCGCGAAGGACTTGACATGTCGCACTGCCTCATCAAGAGTTTCCTGGCTATATGTCTTGGAATGATTCCAGAGGAAGCTGTAGCTGGTGCCGAAACTACAGATATTGAACTTGACGCCAACTGGTAGAGATTTGAGGAAGATCTGAAGGGCGGTGATGAGATCGGGTATCGTCCCGCCCATACTTCCACTACGATCGCAAATGAAAACAATCTCTGGCTTTTCAGCAGGAAGCTTGAACTTGGGAACAAGCGTTGTCATGAGGGCGCGCTGGTTGGCAATAGTTGGGTGAGTCTCGAGTATCGCGGAAGGCTCCCCGATGTTTGTGGCGACGACTTGGACGATAAAGTCTTTCTCAAGACTGGTAGCCCCCTGTTGAAGGGTAGCAGAGGCCCTGCGGAGGGAAGGCTCCTCAGATGTGGTGGTGGAGGTGGTGCCGATGTTGACCGAGATGGGGTGGGATGGTGACTGGATAGACCTGATGGAGGAGTCGTCGGGCATCTCTGCGTCGATGGTGAAGGAGATTCCTTCCTGGGAGACGTTGGAGCCCTGCCAGAGGCTCTCAGCCTGGCCATATCGAGGAACAATCTGCGTGGGGATGGTGAAGCGGACACCGTCGACTTCGGCATCATGTTTGAGCTCCCCGAGGTAGGTGATGTCGACCTGGATCTTTTCACCAGCAGGAACATTCCCGATGGTAGTAGTGAAAACATCAGCGGCCTCGAGCGACTGCTCCAACAGACCAGCAGTTTGTCCTTGGGCCTTGGCGGCGTCGTAGACTTGCTTGGCCTTTTGGCGCTCCTTGACTACGCCCTTGATGACACGAGAGCCGACGGTGCAGGTAAAGGCAACAACAGAAACACCATCATAGAGAGGAAAGACGTAGCGAAGCTCATCGATGGCGCTGGCTTTGTCAGGGTTGACAAAGGTCTGGGTGAGATTGGTGCGGGATGTCGTGGCGAGGATGTTGGTATGGGCCTTGACCTGGACCTGAGGGAGGTACTTGCGGGTGTTTTCAACCAAGATGAAGCATCCGCAGTAGGTCATGTCGACCGGCTGGCGATAGCCGAAGAACATGTTGGGCTGTTGGGCTGTTGTGTTTTGGTGATAATGGTGGCAGAAAGGAAGCTCTCAGTACCAAGTTGGCAACCAGAGATTTGGTCA
Organism: Fusarium buxicola; assembly: GCA_014899095.1. Taxonomy (NCBI): domain Eukaryota; kingdom Fungi; phylum Ascomycota; class Sordariomycetes; order Hypocreales; family Nectriaceae; genus Fusarium; species Fusarium buxicola. The sequence goes on along the minus strand of JAAVUK010000059.1, from coordinate 45,044 downwards.
ATCGTAAAACCACCAGACGGGTGTTGAAAATGGAAATGGATAAAGGAGGCAATGGCGATGACGGGGGCGTCGGTCGTTAAGTAAGAACGGCTCTAGTAGGCGCGTTCCAGAGGTGCGGCTGAAGTAGGCGCAGCAACGGTTTGTAAGTGGATGGTCGTCACGTAACTGATTCTGAGGATGGAGGTAGTGAAGTGTGGATGGTGAATGGTAGGTTGTGTCGGGGGAAAACAAGACATCTTATAGAGAACAAATTGCCAGAGGGAAATAAAAAAACACGTGAGGCTTTTCGCTGTGACTCGACTGTGAATTGTCAGCAAAAGCGTCGACGAATGCTTGAGCTAGAAATGGCTGCCTTGCTTGAGAGGATAGGCAAGCTGCTTGCCTATCCTCTCTGCCTCTGCCTCAGCAACACTTAAACATACACCNNGGTGTATGTTTAAGTGTTGCTACCTCAGAGGTGTTTCAACCAATGCAGTTGCAGGGCCAAGTAGAATGCTGCATTATGATTGATTCACAGCTCAATCTTTTCCGTGTGCCCTGCTGCCTGCCTAAGGTCAAATCTCAATTCCTTTCCGCCGTCGATCGTCTCCTTAGGCTGATGCTCCCTGTGTTTTAGCGCGTGTTAGTGTGAGGGAGCCGGCGCCTCACCACCAGCCACAAGCCGCCCTCCAATGGCCACCCGGCAATGGTGTCTTGGCAGTGACACTTTGGGTGACAAAGCAGGCCCTTGAAAGTCTGCCTTGGCTTGAAGTTGAGGTTAAGAACAACGCCATCCTCCCATCGTCCTACGGCGCTTGGCTCAGCAGACTGAGGCCTGCGGGCAATAGGACGACTGGGCAGGTGTCTAGGAGCGCCATGTCTTGGGCATCTCTCACTTATCCTTGATGTCAACGTCTGGCGCACGCTCTAACACAATGTCACCGCCATGGGCTTCTCGACCGAGTGGCTCGAATATGATGCAGAGAAAATGAATCACTAGCCGAGGCAAAGAGGCGAGCAACCATGGGTATTCCCACGAGCCAATGTCTAAGTCTACGTCCATGCTTGCCTGGCCAGCCGCCAACAGCAAATCAACTACGTCGCAATCGAGGCCCCTTTAGGCACAACGCCGTCATTCCTACCAAGAAGGGGAAGAAGGCCCTTTTTCCTCTCTCTCACCTCAACTCAAAGAATATCACCATTCCCAAAAACAGGCACGGCGCTCTTTAATTCCCCGCTCCTATTGGTCCGTCCTCCCGTCCCCGGCGCCACTGGAACTCGGCGGCCGGCCGGTGGGGCTCCGGACGGGAATCGCCCGGAGAGGTAAATATAACCCAGCCTGCAAGTTGCTCAGACCGGGTTCCATTTGATGCACTGCGGCGATGGTAGCAATGAACAAAGGCCCCGAGATTCTACAACGTGAGCTACACAGGATATAAGAAATGTGAGACTGTGTGGGCTCATGGCTGCTTAAATACCGGCCGAGGACTCGATGTGAGCCGGAGCCATTGATCCCATCTCCGAATATTGTCCTCTTACAACTAATTCGTAGATTGTGTGCCTAGCTGTCAATTTCCAGGGGAATCTGAAGCTTGTTGTATACCTTCGAGTTTCTTTTACAGACTTGTTCTGCTATTTCCTCAACCTCCTGCCGTCCCATCATTCACCTCGCCAAGAGCATATCGCTCGCATCCAAGTCCTCTCAGCTTCAACATCACACCAACGACTCTTCAAATTCCCCGCGCCTTTCTTCCCATGTCTCATGCCATTAACCCTGGCCTATCCATACGTGAGACCCTCGATTCCGCCGATCCATCCGCTGTCTCATCCACCACGACCATCGCGCCCTCCAAGTCGTGACGTCAGCGTCCATCACCACTTGCATCTCTGACGCGCAGAACTCAACGCGACGTATCCGCATATACTCACCAGTCCACCCGCAACCTGCACAGCATCTCAAGCTCGACACAATATAAACTGCTGTACCTTAGTCTCTCAGACTTCTGAAAAACTCATGTCACTCACCCGCCGCGCCCTCGCACGAACCACCGCTCGCATTTCCACTTCCACGACACAAAGCAGCACCTTCTGTATCTTTGCTGCCTCACCTCAGCGACACCACAACTTTCACACTTCCCGCGTTGCATTTGATAACCATAAATCCACAATGTCTTCCGTCGACCAAACTGGCAGCGCCCCGAGCTTCCAGAGCATTGGCATAACCAACACTAATATTCACAAGGCAGCTGGTGTCCAGTTGTCGCCGCACCAGGAGGTTCTCGTAGGCTCTGTGTTAGATGTAAGCTTCCCATCAACTCACTTTGTCCTTCCCACTTCTTCAAGCCCAAACTACCTCATAGCCCGTAGAACCCGCTTAGAGCACCCACTGACACCGGTAACCCCAGCTCTTCGAAGGCCACCCCTCCCTCCGCCATCTCTCCCTCTGGCACCCAACCGCAACCTTCCACGACCCCATCTCCAACGCTGTCGGCTACGACAAGTTCGCCGCGCAATGGTACGGCCTTGTCGCTCTCTTCTCCCCGATCACCATCCAGTCCCACGAGGTCACATCGTCCGGCAACCCCATCTCCCTCAAGCTCTCCAACAAGTACGTCCTTAAGGGCGTCAAGAGCGAAAAGATCATGGACTCTGTCGTCGACATCCACGTCGGCCAGGATGGTAAGATCGAGAGGGTCGAGGATAAGTGGAATGACAAGCTGCCCCAGGGTGCCTTCGCGACTGTAAGCTCACCCCCTTCCCTTCTTTCTGACTCACCGTCAACCCCCATCCATGCCTTTTTCCCTTTCGTCCCATGACCACGCTCAACTTGACATGGTCGTTCGTTAAAGCCGCGAGGTGCAATGTTCATCAGCCACCCGTGGTACTATATGCCGCCTGAGCCACCGACCCATGGTGGCCTGACGCATCACGCCAGAGGCGCGTTACCATCTACCGAGTTTCTGAGCTGACATGCACGTGTTCGACCCAGGCCTTCCAGAAGCTCAATGCCGTGACGATCCCTGCGTTTGTCAAGGTGCCCAAGACGCAGGACGAGGATGACAAGCTGCGGGCCGACCGAGCCCGTGAGGCTCAAACGTCGTCGTAACGGTTGTCTAAACGGTATCGTTTCAGGGTCAATGGTGTTTCAATCCAGATCAGTTAGAATACTGCTGTCGCTATCACTATCGCGAATCAATTCTCGAGTCAGAAGCTGCGCGGATAGCATTAAAATGTATTGGAGATTGTGAACTATTCCACACACGATCCTTCCCATTGTTTTGATCTCAAAGCCCGTAGGCTGAACAATGTCCACTGCGCCAAGTGAATTCAATCCGATTCCGCCCCCATTCTCTTTTGCGCCAGAAACTCCAGGGATATCATAATTCATCACACAAGCTCAAGTCTTGCGTTTCCGTTGCCTTGATACAGAAAATCACACAAAAACAAACAGTCTATGTCTATACAGTCTAAGCCCAGACGCCGGCGGGCGGTCCTTGATCTCGGGACATGACGAGCATCTCGAAGCCTTCGACGCGATTTCGGAGCTGGTTGTTCTCGCGAGCGAGGCCCTTGTTCTGCTTCTCCAGGTGAGCAATGTACTCGGTTGCCTTGCTGAGGATGGTTGCCTTGTTGAGCTTGTGGGCGGGAGCGAGACCGCCGAGATCCTCCTCGACGTCTTCGTCAATTCCCTCGGGAACCTGCTGCTCTAATCGGTGGACCATGACGCGGAGCGCGGGGACCGAATCGCGGAGAGCGGCGATCTTGTCGTTGAGGTTGGTGCGGTAGCGCTTCTCAATCATGTTGTGCGCAGTCTTCTTGGGAGGCGAGCAGTGACGGCGGGTCGCAGGAGGAGGAGAGGCAGAAGAGCGGGAAGAGGAGGTGCCCGAACCCGAAGACTTGCGCTTGCGCGAAGGATATCGGTTGCGCGCATCCTTGGACGCTCCGTTGCTGATGGCGGACATGTGGGAGGGGTTTGAGGTCGCGGGAGGCATCATGCTGGACTGGAGATGATGAGGCTGAGGAGAGATGGAAGGCATATGAGTCTGGAAGAGAGGCTGAGCATCAATGTCGTTCAGGCCAACTCTGCCAAAGGGGACGGCGTCGGGGATGGTGCCAGAGAGGTCGTGGGGGTTGATGGCGGGGCTGATCTCCATGCTGTTTCGTGGGGGGATGGTCGAGAGGTTGATGCCTTCAAAGGGCTCCTGCTTGGGGAGCGTGTCCAGATCGGGAGAGAGGGTGGCCTTGTCGTCCCAGCTCACCCAGTCGCTCGAGACGGGAAGCTGATAGGGGTTTGCAAAGACGGGAGAGAGGGGCGAGTCGGGAGAATGGGCCGAGTCGCCGCTGAAGTCTGCGGGGTCGTAGAAGGATGCAGGCACACCGAGGTTCTGTGAGTTGGTGTTAGGTTGTGTCAAGTAAGAGGCAAAGCCTGGATGGATGTGTGCGTGAGTGTGTGTGTAGGTGAGTGTGATTGATGAATGGTGTGCTTTGTGGTGTGCTCAAGTTGAGGGACCAGTGGAGAGAGCGTTGGATTTAAAGATGAGATAGATAGATGAGATGGCTTCTCAGACCTAGGCTCGCCAGATGCTCAAAGAGGAAGAATGGGCTGAGGTGAGGTGAGGTGAGGGGGGGGAGGGGAACATATGTGCCATAAAAACGAGCCAGACGTCAACTTGACCAGGGGGTGTGGGCAATTACATAGGTCGTCCAGGATGGGCATGTCTGGGGGGACAGCAACGTGAAGGAGAGACGATGCAAAGAGGCAAGATGCAGGAGGCAAGATGCATAGGGTAATTTGGAGAGAAGCATACCTGTTTGTGCTGAGCATGGTCAAAGTAGCCAAATGATACGTCTGCCATTGCGTCCAAGATGAGGTCGGGAGCACTACGTGTGGTGTTGATGGATAGATACTATGGCGATCTGGGAGTCGGGAGTCCAGGGGCGTGTGGGTTATGGGAGGGGTGAGAATGGTTGGATGGGAGGACGATTCTTTGATAGTGTCTCGGGTCGAGGGGAGGCTCAAAGTACGATGAGACGATGAGTCGTGTCGGTGGTATATTGTTGTGAACGGTCCTTAACGGTAGGTGATCAAGATATCAGACGGTGGGTGGTGCGTGGGCGGTCGATGGTGGGGAGAGTCTCGAGTGATGTATTCAATGAGTGCATGTCATCAATGGAGGGATGGGCAGACACTTGGATGGCGAGACGGGGCCAGCGATATATAGCTTGGCCCAACAGACAGGAGAGCTTGGAGGGGGGAGGAGCTAAAGGCCCAAAGCAGAGGCCGTGGAGGCCCTTGGCCCCAAGGATTGTCGCGGTGCGAGGGCACAGGAGAGGTGAGAGCGATAGTGCCCGACGAGTCTGCTCCGCGTCATACGACCGGCCGGCCGAGGGCGGGGGGTGCCGAGCTTGGCGTGGTGAGCTATCCATACTAAGGTACCGAGTACAGTACGAGGCCATTAGAGGCGCCATGCGTCGACATGGATTCCAGCGCGGGCGACGGAGCCGACGGAGGGCGTGGCGGCCACTCGCTGTCGACCAGGGCACTCGCTGTCGGCCCTGGTCGTCGTGGGCAGCATAAGCATGGGCCATGGGAATCTCTCGACCAGAGCATGGGCAAATTGATTGATGGACTCGAGACGTAGGGAATTCATTCCGTGTCGCTCGGGAGACCGGGGTGCTTGCCCGCAGTCCGCCGGCCGTTGAATGAATGGGGGTGCTGTCACTGTGGGTGCTGTCACTGTGTCAGTGAGGTCGCAGAGGCTCTCGAGGCCTGAGTCGCAAGCGTACTGTAGGGCGCCATTGCCATGTGTATACCTGTAGTCGACGCGGGTAAACAGACCAGCACGTTTTTGTGTGTCGCTGGATGTCGCTGCATCTGTACAGCACTGGCACCAGCATGGAGAGGTGGGTAGAGCCGAATTGCTGTGGGCGTTTTGCCATGTTCGCCCTCCCTCACTGTGGGATTTTCATCGCCATCGCCGTTGTTGGTAGTGGTTTGGCCGCACCGTGAGGACAAGGCTCATCATGAATGGGCCGTCGAGCGGCTGCAGCTATACGACGAGACGAGGTGGGCATCGAGATTCTGGCCTGCCTCCTGGCACAGCAGCTTTGACAGGAGAGCAGGGCTGGAATTTTGGCAGCCTTAGCGCACCGGATAGCTTGATGATCGACACTGCGGGCGTGAGAAGGCGTGGACGCGCCGTTGGATCAGCGGCCTAGCTTAGCGTTGAATTCCGCTGTGGCAGGGGGAGCTTTTGGGCTCTACCTTACCGTAGGTACAGTAGGTTTATGCTGTTGGTTGAGCCTTGTTCTCCATCGGCGAATGCGGAGCTTGTGCCCTGTGCGGGAGCAATCCAATGGCCCTGTATCCGTAATGCAGCGCCGTTTGGAGGCGGCTGAAGATTCTGCTGTTTGCGGAGAATGTTTGCTTGGAACCTACTGTAGCTGGTGTTGATGACGATGAAACACAAGTACCTTGGGCAAGAGTCAAGGGCAACTGCCGATGCATAATTCCTTTTTCTGCGGCACATCACATTCAATGCAATGGCTTTGCAACTGATGGATGTGGCAGCCGCTGTCAGACGCTGGATGGATGAGGATGAGCTCGAGGGAGCATTTCCGCCGCGCCTCGGGGTTCCAGAAGATCCAGAACACCGAGAGCCACCAAAAAAGGACAGGACAGCATTAAACCCTTGCACATCTCCAGTCGCTTACTAGTCTGGTCTAGAGGGCATGCCTTTTTCTTCTCACCTTTGTCCAACTTGGGAACTCGTCGAAACTTGGCCAATCATGCTCTTGAATGGATTCATCCGTCTCGACTCCATCTCCCGCAAACAGCCTCAATCTGTCAAATTGAGCCCCCGTCCTATCCATCCGCACTCACCGAAGCGACCGCCCCTCGCCTATCGGTCCAGACCTGTCTACACATAGACCCGGGAGGGGGGGTTACAGTTACAGCGCATCTGTCCCATCTGCCTCGCACTGACCCCAGGGTTCTCCGTTCCCGCGTGTGCCTGTGCCTGCTGTCTCCATGATATCTCCATCTTAACTCATTCCCTCCTGGCCACGTTCTGCGCGTGGCAAATTTTCTTCAGTTTTGAGCATGTCAGAATGGCCGCTAGAAGGCCAACGAGCTTCGAAAGCGTCTAGCCAAGCCCGGGACGGGAAATTCTGTCCCAATCTGTCGCTTCGTGTTGTGCTACGTAGACGCCGAGAAGTTAAGGGTCCAATATCTCTACCTGGGAGCCGTGAGACATGCAGATAATGGATCATGGATATTCGTCGAGATACGGGCTCGAGGTCCAATAGGAATTTTGCCAACTAAGTTTGCCCGGGCTCCATGTGTCTGGTCGAGACCCTTAGGTTTCAAGGGTCCTTATGCTGTTGGTCTTGTTGCTTGAGGAGCGTTCGTAAATGTCTTGTACGACCTGGGGCTGAACAGCATGATGAATCAAAAGCCAAAGGTATTGTCTGCACAAGACCCATGCCCGCCTAGATTCATCAATGCCGTGCATGGAACGGGGACCTGCACCCGCACAACCCAAACCCAGGTCCAGCATGTCTGTGTCTGTTTATCCTCAACTGCCACGAATCCATCCCACGATATCTTTACTCCCAGCGTTATCGGAAAGATGCACTTCCATACAGACAACTCATTAGCATCTCGATCCATACCTCGTTGATGCCATCATCCATGACGATAGCAAGAAAAATATTCCAACGAGTACATGCCACAAGTCAGCATCTCTCTCCCATTGACACTAGAACGCTACCCGGAGAATGCCCTAATCCTAGCAGTTAAAACACGGGAACAAGCAAAAAGAAAACCGACAGAAACATCCCCGAAGATGCGCATCATCGCGATCCATTGACGCTGCCCATGTCTGGAATTCGCCGTGCACTGGGGTTTACGACTCGGTGTCAAAAGTGGCCTGATTCCCCCCATAACACGCAACAGCCCATTCTGGAAGCACCAGCCAACCTGCCCACCCGCTGCAAAAACGCGTGAGCGGAGGGGGCCGGAACGGAGAGACCAGCAGGGGCTCTTATTAGTCCAGATGTAGCACGACTCGACTCCAGGCTGTAAGAGTACAATTCTGGCATCTCGAGAAATTATCGTCAAAACGTTCCGTACCTTTTTCACCTCTGCCCGTACCGTCATCCGTTCGGGGGCCGTGCTGCCCTGGATGGGATGTTTTACGGCACGAGCATCACCTCTCCACGGTCCATCTCGGGGGCGGGTGTCGCCTGTGGCTGGTGATATCCCGCGCCTAGGTAACTAACATCCATATCGATAGCCTACCTTACCTTATTCATGGCGTCTAGAAGACTTCCATCCGAGCTTCCACGGCAATACCACGTAGCAGCCCGCTCGAAACTAAGGTAACTCGACCCTCACTATTCCGTAACCTTGGCTAGTGGGATGGGCCAAGGGACGTTGCGTGCGTTTCCCCGGCCTAGGCTTGATACTAGGTACGGCCTATGACGATGCGCACTCCGTACTGTAAGTAGGTAGTTATCTTTGTTACTCGGAGTTGCGGTCTGTTGCGGCGCCTGTAGCGGCATCGCGGCGGCGTCTTGCCGTGTCCTTTTGCATGTCCTTTCCCGAAAATGTCAAACCTGTGACGTTACTGGATGTGCCCATTGTCGGAAGGAATTGTGCCATCATGGGGCCAACCCTGCTTTGAAACCGTGCCATGGTCATATTGACATATTCCCGTTGATCACGATGTTGATCGTGATGTTGATATGGCGGTGATGAATATGCCTTTGTTCCGATCCCGATGTGCTCTTCTCTGTCTCGCTGCTGCTGGTTCCACCAATCTACACAGCTCCAGCAGTCGCTGCAAATCAGCCCTGTCCTAGCAACAACTCGGCAATGATCACCCACCTCGGATCCGTTCAGACCGTCTCCAGAATCAAGGCAACGAGAGCGAGAACATGTCAAAAGCCCCAGCAGGCAATCTTGGTTAGCATATCCGCCCGTCCCCATCACCGTCAAGGGTCCACGATTCTTACCGTCTCAATCTCGACTATCTCGTTCCGCGTTGAGCCTCGTTTCTCGCCTAGCAAAGCTCGCTGGTCCAAGCTGTGTCAGTGCCTTGAGTCACTTGGCCGTTTGGCAGCGCCTCTTCCTTCACACCCCCTTCCCCATATTTCATCCTCCCATCCTCCCTCTCTAAACCCTTCTGGGTTTCGGGCCACACGCAGTTGAAAAAGCAAGCATCCATTCCATCACAGCTGAAAGAAGAAGGGGAAAAGGGCCCCAGCTGAAGAGAAAGTTGACGCTTGGTAAGGCGCTGCCATGTGTTTTTTCCAACGTCTCTGCAGCGGGCCGGGTCGGCTAACCATTTCCGGGTACCCATGGCCTCTCCTTTGTCTGTTTACTTTGTATGGATACGTATCGCGTACAAGAAAAATTTCGTGATAATTCCTTTTGCTCGGTAAACGGCTGTCAGGGTGCCGTTGTCTGTCAAACAACAGATTCTTTTTACTTTTTCGCCGGCAGTTATGGCAGGCTTGATGCGATCGGGGAAGGGCGGGAATGAGAAGCAAGCAATTCATTTGCGTAACTCGACATGCTACTACGGATACGTTCAAGACTACGCATCTCTCTACGTGTACAACTGTGGATTATCGTGCCTCTCTACTCCGAATCTTTCCTTCATTATCGTCCATCTAATCTATAATACTCGACCTATAACCACATTCTTCGTTCGATACGCGGTCAGGTCCGATATGCCTCTGTCCGTGCCTTGTTGTTGACGGCGGCATTATCTGCCATAGTATGTACTCCGCTCGCATTTCCATCTTGTCTCCCTCATCCGTGCTGTCCCCCGCGCCTCATCCTGGTACGTGCGAGATGAAATCGACAGCCTCTCTACCCCTCCATCGTTCGAGTGGCAGACTCCGTCGCTCTCCCATGATGTCACCTAAGATTACCGCCCATGACCCTGTGTTTGCCAACTTAGTCGTTGAAGCTATTCAGGGTCGTAGCCCGTACGCAGTAGTCCAGCCTTGGGCCGATTCCACTGTAGGCCGACTTGCGATTGCGCCTGCTACCTTGCATCTAGATACACGACACCCAATCGACATCTGCGCTTCTGCTCTGCCTTGAGAGGGGATTGATCTTGCAGGGGGCTCAAGGCAAACTGATGAGTTTGGGGGGTGGGAGGCAACCACTCCGTTGATCCGCTGCGCTGAGAATGAAGATGACACGGAACAAAGAACGGCAATATCAACAAAGAGGATCTTTTCGGTATCTTGTGTCTCTGTCTTGGCCCTGCATCCAACAGTTGTCACTTTGTGGCGTATGCAGCATCACAATCCCATATCGAGGCCTCCTTTCCCCTAGGATACACGTACGTATATCCTCCCTCCACAACTTAGTTCTAGATTCCTGCAAATTGCATATCTCCCCCTCTTGTTTGACGCCGCAGTGAGGCCTTCCCCTCAATCCTACCTTCCCTTGCTTGCCAGAACCCCGGACGAGATGTGATACCTCACAAGCGAGAAAAGATGACGTCTCACAAAAACCCAAGCGTCAATCGGCGATGGCGTCCAAACTCGCCCGAGGTGCCAACGGCTTCTCGAGGAATCAACGTTAGCCATTGGGGTACGGGGTATCCGTAGAGCAAACGGTACATACAATATCTCCTCGTCTGGCCCTCTGATCATAGCCCTTTCTGTATATCCTCGTCACTTTCTGCCCTGCTTTTTGCAAGCTTGCATCGAGATCTCTCTTCTCTCTGTTCATGTCAGCGAGCGTAAACCGTCCATTCACGAGTCCCAATCCCCAATTGGGACGGATCCATCTTGTTGCATCTCGCTCGGCCTTCGGCTCTCACCCTCCTCGTTTGCCCCCATCTCCATCTCCATCCTCGTGCACTAGTTTGCCCAGATCCAGCACCTCCTATTCCCACGTTTACCACAACGAGCCTCTCGTCGGCCCCCGAAAGTATTAGCCAAGCATCCAAGCCCAGTTCGCGCACAACCTGCAGGATCTGTCCCGATACATATTTGCTATTTTCATTGTCTTAGGGTTAACGGCCTCCCCCTTGGCTGTCACCCTCCTCACAGTGCCTCTCGCCATCTCGCCTCGCCTACTGATCTACATGTCAACTTTCCTAATTCTCTACCCTGGAACCCTCAGCTCGCGAATCTATCCACTCTCCTGAGGAGCCAAGGTTGGAAAGCACTTCGCTGTTGTTGGACTGTCATCCTTCACCCCGGCCACCGCAGGGTTCCACTGCCATGGGCAAAGGAACGACAAGGCCCCCAGCCGCCACCCGTTGGTTCGAGGCACAAGCTTGTGAAGAAAGAAGTAACCCTTGCCCAAACGCTTCCTCGTGAGGCCGAGGCTGGCCACCGTCGCCCCGCTTGGAAGCCCCGGAATCCGGACCAGCCACGGCGGTGCCGGATCCACGCTTCCGAATTGGATTGGCATACTACGAGTAAGTCGTGAAACAACAAGGCTCTATCAAACATGGGACTTTCTTGTTATTGTGAAAGTGAAGTCGAAAATTTGCAGGCAGATCAGCGACTACCTAGACTGATAACTGAGGCGTACTAGCAAATGAAGATGAGCAAGTAGCTTATCCACAGGGATATGGCCCGTTAGCTATCAACTTTGAGATCGACACACCACTAACTATCACGAAGCGCTATGTTTGTGATAGTTGCAGATCAAGCAAGCTAGCTAGTCTTCTACCTTTAATCGAGTTACCCCATGACAGTCCCTCAACACACCGACGAAGAGCGTGACGGAACCAAAGTGAAAAGTCTCATCAACAGAGTCAGGACACGCTTTAGTACGGGATATAGTAAACTTGTTGAGATGAGACATAACATTGCCATTTTTTTAGTCCAAATTAGTGGTCAATAAGATATCTTTCTACATGCGAAGTATGATGATGTCGTCTCCCCGTCGGTGCCAGTCTTCTACCAGCCTTCGTTTCCAAGCTTTCCGTACTTGACCCACGACGGGTCCGGCCAAAGCATTGAGCTTTTCCAAGACAAAGTTAAACTTATGTGGGAAGCTGTAGGGTATTTGAGAGTGAGTCTCAACCAGTCAAGTAGTGACTGCTCATGTGTCGTACGGTAACGGTTCGATGGTAAGCTATTGACGACGACTAGTGTTGTACAGTAAAGGCTATATAGAGCGGGCTATTTCTCACAAGATCGATTTCTCTGCATCTGCTTCCGGCATCCTCGGCTCGTACTGTTATGCTGTTGGCATCATTTCCGGGTTTCAAGTTCGGGGCCGAAGAGTTGTCTCACGAGGATTCAGTTTCTCAGTCCCCGCGACTCTTGAGGGGTTACACATATCTAGCCATCATAGAGAACGATGATATGAATTTAGGGTCTATGCAGGGATTCAACCCTGCTTCAGGGTCGAGGTTGTGGTATTGTACCTTTATGCGGCTGTAGATGCACTCCGTCGTCGTGTTGATGCTGAAAGCCTGAAACCAATGGACGAGGGCTGTCATATGCAATGATTCTCCCTTAGAAATGTTCTCGTGGTCAAATACTCAATCCACTAGTATCTGCGCCGCGGTTCAAAGGAAGGTCTTGGGTTCTGGGTCTTGTCTACTCAACATCATCATCGTCTTGGGTTCTGGGTCGGACGATTCCCGAAACTCCCCACGATTCCGCCTACTACTACGTTGGCTCACTTCTTTGTGATTACTCTGTCCATACTTTCTACATTGTGACAGCTACCCACCGAAGAAGCAGGGAAGAATGGGGTGGCTCGGATTTGGTAAATGTCACTCGACGAGACTTGAAGAATAGCGGGCATGACTGGGCTCGTCTTCCTCTAACCAGAGAGGTCTGGGTCAAGTGAGCTTGAAGATGGAGCAAAAGTTATTCCATTACCGTAGACGCTCGTATATTAGAACATATAGCTGAACACTATTACCCTCAACACCATACACAGGTGTTCTTGTGTATGATCTGCGTTCCACATGATACGCAACATGATCACTTGGACAGGTCTTTTACTTTCCGATGCCCTCGGCATTTCTTTTTCATGAGCACTAATGCATCCCCTTTGACTAATCCACGCTGTCGCCTAGGGTAGCTTGTGAGTCGAACATATCGACATGATGTTCGTCTACGTCCATGTTCAAACTGAAGGTCACTTTGAGGCCAGGTGAATTTGGCAGAACAGCTTCTTATCAGAGCGGTTCATGACGAACATCATTGTTGTTCTCAGTACACTACGCGAACATCGAAGCAACCGGCTTCATCGAACTCCTATAAATCTCCCTTGATCCTCGCTCCAGCTCCCAATTCTTCATCCAGCTCATCCACCTATCCTGTTCTCTCATACAGAGAACTTTCATCACTAACCAAACCACATCTCTAACTCAATCGTATCCCATCTCCCATCCTGTCAGCATCATGCCTCCCTCCAGCGACAACCAGCAGGCTCCCTCCGCCCCAGCCTCCAACCGGACCAACAACCCTTCGACTGCTATTCCTACCAACAACAACACCCAAACCACCAACGCAACCTCATCCAACGCAGACACAAACGCAACCACTTCTGCTCCCCAGCGTCGTCGCCGCAACCGCAACCGCCGCCCCAACACCCGCAATGGCCCCCAGGGCACTCAAGCCAACGAGAATGGCAACGAGAATGGCAACGAGGCTGTCGTCGTCCGTCGCCCTCGCATCGGCGACGAGCGCGGTGTCTGGGTCACCAACCTGGACGCTTCTTCGGACGAAAGTTTTGAGCTTGTTGACGCTACCGAGAATGAGGAAGAGAAGTTCGAGGTCCTGAGCGGTGACGATCTTGAACTGCTAACTCCTGAGCAGCTTGCGCAGCGAATTCTCGACGAGCCTTTGGAGTACACTGCGGAGAAGCTGCGCCGTGAGCGTTAAGAAGATAGTTGTTGGTGAGCTTACTTCAACCCCTAACAGAGGAAAAGGTAAGTTCCACGATCGAGTGTGTTGGTTGGAGTGCCGAGAAGCTTACAGGCAGACAAGGAACGGCATGTTGTAGGTCGAGAACATGAGAGAATCTACGAGTGAGCAGCAGTAGTTTTTATTTGTCAATTTCCTTTGTCAATGGTTAGAGGGAACAGCGTAGAGGGCACAGGGACATAGACTGGGAACAAGAATTGAGATTAATTTGTTAACTTTGACTTGTGAATTGATATTGGTTTTACGCTCTGCATTGTCGGCATCTGAATGCATCTGAATGTGAAGTTTGTAGCTTTCGTCATGGTCCATCGGCCAGTGAGGCCTTCTATCCTCCCAAGTGTGTTGATATGTGTCTAAACGTGACTTTCTGTAGCCCACTCATACACACCCAGGCATAACTCATCTCGGAGACTGGTCTGGATGGTGTTTACTCAATCCCTTAGGTCCAGCTCCAGTTCGAGCTAGCGGAACTGTCCTCGCTTGTGTGCGCAAACGAACTGTCAGTCGAGCGCACCGCCTAGTGAAATGCCTTTCCACCGTTGAGATCAGAGCGGTTGCTCAGCGCCGTTTATGTGATTGAGTTTGTGCTCGTCAGACTCTAAGCCATCTGATGTCGAGGAGCTACGCTCTGCGTCTCTCTATTCTGTAGTCCGCTCCGTCCCTCCACGCCAGAGGCCGTAAAAACCGTCGCAGTTCTTCCACAGCTTGATGGTTCCATCCTCTGATCCAGTGGCATAGAGTTTGCCGTCGGGGGCAAAAGCAATGGACCAAATAGGGCCGTGGTGTCCCTTGTGCGTATCGATCTCCATCTCGTCGTCGTAGCGAATCACCTTTGCCCACGTACCGGGTTCCTCGCCGACAACCAGCTTGCGACCCTTGACATCAAGCGACACGCTAGCAATCGTGTAGGGAAGGGCAATGCGCTTCAGCTCATCCATAGCCTGGAGTCCGCCCCAAAAGTACACCGTTTTCCCAGCGGCAACGGCAAGCACCGGCTTTCCGCCGCCAATATCGTCGGGGGATGCGAATTCAGGCGCCAGTGATACCATCTCGCAGGACTTGATGTCTCCATCAAGGACCTCATGCCGGATGCAAGCACGGCTTGGCAGATCAAGCCATCGAATCGTCTTGTCGGAGGCGGTCACAACGATGTTCGGATCCTGAGTCCAACAGATGAACTTGATAGAGCCAGTATGAACACCCTCGCCAATCTCAAAACCAGCCGACGCAGGGATCGTGGCAGGAGCTCCGGGATTCGTGGCAGCAAGTTCCGTCAGGTCAAAGACGCGAAGCTTCTTTTCCATGCCACCTGTAGCAACAAGATCGGAGTTATCGGGAGGATACGCGATGGCACGGACAATGTGGTCATGCTGCAGAGTGTAGAGCAACTCGCCGGAATGAGTGTCCCAAATCTTGCTGCAACCATGTAAGCTGGATACATAATCTGAAAACGTGAAAACTTACGCAGTAAAGTCTGCCGATGCTGTAGCAGCGTTTGAGGCATCAGGACTGAGTCTAGCCTGCCAAACAGCACCCTTATGACCGATAAAAGTGCCGATCCTAGACGAGTCAGAGGGGCCAGTGAACCCAAGGATCGATATCATACCAGTCGCCAGTGATGCCATCACGAAGCATTGGGTTACCATCTGATGCCCAGTCAGTACGCGCGCTGCTAAAGAGAAACAAACGGCGTACCTTTGCAAGCCGAGATCATGTAGTAGACCTCATCCTTTTCGAGAGCAGAGAAGGCGATGTGGGGAACAGGCCGAGAGTGACCGTGGCAGGTCAGGGGGACATATTGCCGAGATTCGGAGGCCATTGCGACGGAGTTGAATGTCGAAAAACAGTGGTAGTGCCTCTTGTGGTTGATGTTGACCAAGAAGGTCTAAGCTGGTTGCGGTAAGACGGGCGATGCGCTGATGCGAGTGCGAGCAGCGGCCGGTCCAGTCGACAGCGTCGAAAGTGAAAGGAGAGTAGAGTTCGTAACGGTCGTTAATTTCGTGAAGGGCGATCTGTATCGCGGCTCGTGGGAGAGATTGTCGCGTGTCGTCGCAGAAGTGTGGAGCGTATACTTTGACAATGCGGACAAAGTTTCAAAACAAGGACAAGGACGGACGCCGGGACAATGGAAAGAGGATCGTAGACGGTGGATATCGTGATCGTGGCTGTGTCAGGGCGTATCGCAAGCAAAGAAGCGTGATCGTGCCCAAGATCGAGCCCCCGTGAGAGAAGAGGACGAGGACGAGGAGAAGAAAGGAGGGCGGGCGGTGATGAGTTTGTCAAATCTTCGCGGAGGACAGGGAACAGGCGGCGCGCATTTCAAGACAGGGTCACACTTGCCCAACTCGTATAGCGGGGTTGAGCGGCGAAGCCTTTCAGAGGCAGGCGCGACGGAAGTTGCACCGCCACAGGGCGGGGTGTTGCCGGATTGGAGCAAGCACCCTTGAGGTACCTACTAACGTACAGTATGTGAGTGCTGAAACACAGCATAGGCGGTGGTTGCTCATGCACTGTGCTTCTCCCTGGCCACAGGTGGAGGTGGCTTGTCAGTGACGCACTGTGGCTTCGAGCTGCTCTCACAGGAGGGGCGGCTCGGTCTAGCTCCGACTCCGATCTATCAGCTTCCATCACCGACCACACAAGATCAACGACGTTACAATTTGTCAAGCTCTTAAGAATTCTGAGGCTCCAACAGTGCTCGCATTGTTTGATCATTTTAGGCGTTCAAAGAGATAGCAAGCCATTCCCATTCCCTTTCCCCCTTTCCTTATCATTAGCCTCTCAGAACTCTCCCCTCCACAGCGTTGAGTGGTGTCACATACTCCCCTCGTCAACTTTACACGAAAATGGCCGACTTCAAGCTGTCGGCGCAATTGGTCGGCCATGAATCTGATGTATGCGACCTTGAATGATATGAAACTACGACAGTATTGACAGAATGACTCAGGTCCGAGTCGCCAGCTTCCCCTCCCCCGACACCGTCTTAACCGCCTCCCGCGACTGCAGCGTTCGCATATGGCGTCGGACCCAAGCCTCTCCTCCGAACTTCGACGCCTCTCTCCTGAGCCGCGGCTCTGAATACATCAACTCTATCGCTTTTCTCCCTCCCACCAACGACTATCCAGATGGCTACGTTGTGTCCGGCGGCAAGGACACCATCATCGAGGTCAAGTCGCCCAAGGCAGCCAGCTCTGACAACGCCGAGCGTCTCCTAGTTGGGCACGCACATAACGTCTGTACCCTTGACGTCTCTCCCAGCGGCACATATATCGTTTCTGGCGGCTGGGATGGACAGGCGCGTGTGTGGAGTTCCCAGAAATGGGAGACGGAGCTCCTGCTAAGTGGTCACGAAAGCATGGCGGTCTGGAGTGTTGTTGCGCTTGATGACCACACCGTGGTGACGGGTTGTGCCGACAAGAACATCCGCATCTTTGATCTACGACAATCTACTGCCGGAGAGGTGTCGCCCAAGTCGACTATTCACACACCCGACGTTGTCCGCGCGCTCTGCCGGGTTCCCCAAGGCCACCCCAGTGGCGCTGACATTGCGAGCGCAAGCAACGATGGCACCCTCCGCTTATGGAAGCTCAACGGGCAGCAAGTCGCCGAGCTCCACGGACACGAAAGCTTCGTTTACAGCTTAACCAGCCTCCCCTCAGGTGAGCTGGTCAGTGCCGGAGAGGACCGTACGGTCAGGATATGGAAGGGAAACGAGTGTGTGCAGACCATCACCCATCCCGCCATCTCTGTGTGGACGGTGGCAGCCAACCCCGAGACTGGCGATATCGTCACAGGCGCCAGCGATAGTATTGCTCGCGTCTTCACCCGAAGTGCCGACCGTACTGCCGATCAACAGTCGCTAAAGGAGTTTGAAGAGTCTGTCAAGTCGTCATCGATCCCCCAACAGCAGGTCGGGGTCAACAAGGAGAAGCTCCCAGGCCCAGAGTTCCTGACCAACAAGTCCGGAACCAAGGAGGGCCAGGTCCAGATGATCAAGGAGGACAACGGCGCTGTCACCGCCCATCAATGGTCAGTGAGCCAGCAGCAATGGGTCAACGTCGGCACCGTTGTCGATGCCATGGCCAGCACAGGCAAGAAGGTCGAGTACGAGGGCAAAATGTACGACTACGTCTTTGATGTCGACATTGAAGACGGAAAGCCCCCGCTGAAGCTTCCTTACAACATCTCCGAGAACCCCTATGAGCGGGCGACCAAATTCCTCGGCGACAATGAGCTGCCACTTACGTACCTCGACAATGTGGCCAATTTCATCACCGAAAACACCAAGGGCGCCACTCTAGGCCAGACATCGCAGTCTGGCGGACCGGATCCTTTTGGCACCGAGTCGCGGTACCGACCAGGCGATGACGCTCAGCCCAAGGTCCTCCCTCAAAAAGAGTATCTCAGCATCACCGCTGCCAAGTATGAAGGTATGTTACTTGCTCTTCCCGGACACCTAGTCCAGCAACTGACCGTGACAGCCATGTTCAACAAAATCCTCACCATCAACAAAAATATGGTGTCCTCGGGCCGCAAAGAAGCAGCCCTCAATCCATCCGACGAGTCCATCCTCGGCGACCTCCGCTCCGCCCTCGAATCTTCCAAACCCCTCCCCCTAACCGCTCTGCCCCTGATCGTCCGCATCCTCACGCAGTGGCCCTACTCGGACCGCCTGGCCGGCCTCGATCTCCTCCGCTGCGTCGCAAAGTACCCCCTCGTCGCACAATTCTCCGACTCAAGTGTGGGCTCCCTTCTCGACCTCGCCATCACCGCCTCTGTGCCTGATGGCGAAACTCCCAGTGAGAACGCAGCCATGATGGGCCTACGAACGCTTGCAAACATGTTCTCGTCTGCCAACGGCCGCTCGGTCATTGGCGCTCAATTTGACGAAGCCATTGCTTTCCTTGAGCGCATCATTGGCGTATCATCCGACCCCATTGGCCCATTTAACCGCAACATCCTCATCGCCGCCACCACAGCAGCAATCAACCTCTCCGTTCTTGTCCATCGCGAGCGCCTCCTCACCCACGACCAACGCCGCCGCCTCGCCGTCCTCCTCGGCGCTATCCTCTCCCGCGACGGTCAAACAGACTCGGAAGTTCTGTACCGCGCACTCGTGGCACTCGGCACGCTGCTGTCCGCATCCAAGACCGAGGCTACAGGTCTCGGTGTGAAGGGGTGGATCCAAGGTGCCTCTGGACGGAGTGCGGAGGATCGTGTGAAGGCTGTTGCGGAGGAGTGTGCTAAGTTGGCCCCCTGAATGTGAGAGGATGTGATAGTGATGAGGCTCTGACACGGCGGTTGGGATGCCAAGCCGGGTGTTCCTGGTTCCATTTGAAGCGTGGACGGAAATACGGAGTTAGAGAATGATGGATGAGAGATACATAGAGAGGTAGTAGAAGAAATACCAGAGACGACATGATGCATATCATACCTCTTAAGTGAATCCCTTACCTCACGTCTCTTGGACCAGATCCTCGCGATGCCTTGGATCGCGCCTTGTTCCAGACTAGTCTATACATCACCTGATATTGGCCTTTTGCAGACACTGTTGCCAAATGTGGAATCACGCGACAAGAGCAAGAAGACATTTTTTCATCACCCGTAGAAACCAATTGAACTTGATAATCGTAGATTCATGCGTCCGACTCGACTCTTCCCCTGATCTTCTCATCTCCCGTCTCTGCGAGATGAATCGGCCATGGCCCAAAGGAGTGAAAGCAAAGAAAAATAGCTCCTCCAACACCAGAATAACTAACAGCTTGCGATATCGTCTAACCCCCGCCTGGGGGAAAGCATTATATATAGGTAAATAAAAAGATGATCCCAGGGATATGATATCCGTCCCAAGAACGCCGTGCGTGATGCCCAATATACATTTTTGCCTTGCTCTGCCGCATCAAACTCATGCGAGGGCAGCCCACAGACCGGCGCCCAGCAGAGGCAGCCAGCCCGCCCAGCTCATGTGCCGCAGGGCCTGGGCGCCGGACTCGCTGGCCATCTTGTCTGAGCCGGACATTTTCGTGGTGATGGTGTAGATCTCTGCGAAGCCAATGTCGGTCGAGTTGAAGCAGTTGGTGTCGTTGACCTCGGCGAGTTTCTTGTCGCCGGGCTCGGCGAAGATGATGTCGACACACTAGACAGATGTTAGTCGGGCGATTCTCGAGGCTTGTAGTTCAGTACGCACCGAATACAGAGCGGCGCCGTGGATGGCAAGCTCCACAATCTGGATGGTCGCTTTGTCGCCGGCCTTTACTGTGACGTTCTTGGGCAGAGGCACCTGGGGGAGGCAGATGGTTCCGGGGAAGGGGTTGTTTGTTGGGCCGAGGATCTGGAAGCCGGGAACCATGGGGCTGGTCATGTTGGCGGGGCCGCCGTCTGGGCCGTCATCGCCGAATCCCATGTTGATGTAGGCAAAAGCAGTCTCGTGGCCGCGGAACCAGCCGGGCTGGAAAGCGATGGCACCTCCGGTCGTGGGCCAGTATGTGCGGTTCGTTGTCACGTTTTGACCGCCGCCTATACGAGTCAATGGACCGGTCTGAGAGGAGAGAGAGGTTTTGAGGACGACTACATACAGGGATACGTCCATTGCATGCCGTAAGGAAAGGTGGCGTTGGTGATGAGGTTGTTTCCTCGCCATCCTGGGTAGGTGATAACACTATGTGCCGAGACGACGGCGGCGAGGACGAGGGTGATGAAAACTGATGACCGCATGTTGTTGACGTGCTGTGCTGTTGAGTTAAGGCGGAGTGCTTCGATTCGAGGTCTATTAAGACGTGTCTGGTCTATTAAGACTTGTAGGGTCTATTAAGACGTGTCGGCGTCGTCGTGGTCGTTGTTCTCGAGCAACAGACAAATCGTGATATGGTCAAAGAAAAAATTCAAGGCTCAGCCTCTCGAGTTCAAGAACATTTCACGCGAGCTGAAATTCAAAGCGCTAGAGATTCCGAGGGAGAGGAGAGGAGTCGTCTTGAGCGGCCGCATGGGCGTGGGCAAGTCTTAAAGCGCTGGGGGGCCAATATCCAGCCGCCCAACTTGCATGCAAGCACTTGTCCATCCGTGGATCGTGAGGAGGCCCCCGGTGTGATTCCCAAGTCAGCGGGGAACGGCCCAGTCAGAGGCCGTCGAGGCCCAGTCAGAGGCCGTCGACCAAGGGCCGCGATGCATGCTGGAGGGTGTGACCCCTGGGGCACCCTGCTGCAGGGCCCGTCCATAGCTCAACCCGGGCCAATAGGAGCTGGATTGAAGGTGACTGGCGCACGTTTCGCGCGCCACGCAGCGGTATCGAGGTGTCCTTGGACGCTGGTTGGAGCAAGGCGAGAGGGATTTAAGCGCCGGCACTATGCCAGATATGGGGGAGCAGCCAATGATCTCCCGCTAAAGAGGAGCAGCAAGGGTAGCACATCGGAAGTTGTCGACGGCATGAGGGGCGACACTAGGTTACGGCACACGACGCTGGCGGGCGAGGTTGGCCATTTGAGGCTTCTCGGAAAAGTCCTTGTTGGCATGGCACATTTATTATCAACTGCCGTCCCCTCCATCATGCACTGACTTTGGACCAAAGTGGCCATGGCATCGGATGAGTTGAGCAGATATGCCCTGCATGTTTCGTGCAGCCGCCCAAGATGTGAAGACTTGACCGAGGATCCCGCAGCTGACTCTCCTGTGATACCCCGAGACTCCAGCACAAGCCGTTCGATCCAGTGCCGTGTAGGCGCCAGTCGTGCAATTCACATCACACCAACGAGGGTTGACGGAAGGGCGATTGAATTTGATAGCGACACAAGCGTAAGCTGACAGCGTTTGTTTGTACGCTTTGGGCGGCCGGCAGGATATTCTGCGCCTTGTGGTTTTGTAAGACGGTTGTAGAGTTGAGTACAGAGTGTATCCGTAAGCCTGAGGCGGGTTCCATTCTTTGGCCTCAGGCTTGTCCCGGGCGCTTGAGTTGGACTCACCGAGACTCACCGAATGGTGGGGTTCCGAAATCTCAGCATATTCACGACAACCTCACTCGTCCTACCAACACAGTCTAGACTACCCTAGACCTGCCTGCTCTTTCGGTTTTATTCTCATTTCACCAGTGATGGTTCTCTAAAGAGATCAAGAATTTTCTCCAACATCAACGCAGAGCTCCTCACTGACTCTACCATTCCATCTCATCTCATCTCATCTCATCTCATCTCATCTCACCAATAATGGCCTCTAAAGACTCCAAACCCCCTCAAGAAGAGTGGACACACGTCACTCGCAAATCTCGCAAATCCCGCCGCCCTAATCCACATCCCTCTCACTCTCACGTCAACTCCCTCCCCATCATCCCGCGCACCGAAGCCCTCCGCTCCCCCTCCGACCTCGAAACTGATTACCGCCGGATCCGCACCCGCTGGGAAACCGAACCACCCTGCCTCCGCCTGCGCAGGCTGGTCTCTGACGAGGCATCTCATCTCAATAGCGTGTCTCGTGCCGTGAACCTCGGTGCCGGGACGTTTGATCCCGCGGATGGGGCGTGGGAGGCCAAGAGGTCGGCGTTTGTGCAACTCAGTGCGTTTCTGGTCATGGTGGAGGAGCTAGGTTCGTCAACTCAATCTCAGCAAGGAGCAAGACTAATGATCCGCCACAGAGAAGACAACGGGACGGAAGATAGAGTGCGTCTTTCAAGACCCCGTCTTCAGTGTCTCGGACAAAGCCTTCCTCACCAACCTGGGTCACACCATCGTCGAAACACCAGCAGGATGCGACATGGTTGACCAAGACACGCTGTTCTTTGGCGTTCACCTGTACAAACCCATTTACGCCATGGCATTGGAAAAGAACCTACCTGCCATCTTTGTCGGAACCGGATGGGATGTCTGGGACGAGTGAGTTGCTGCGTACACTCTCTGTTACAACCAGTATACTAACAGGTCCATCAGTTTGTTTGCGACAAAAGACCTTGGGAACATGGAAGAGATGCACAAGTCTTATACCAGGTGCGACTTTCCTCAGGAGTCGTTTGACTCGGCGTTTTCGAGCACGTCTATTTACTGGAAGCCTGGTCCAGAACCTGCAGCAGCGCCTGGGTTCAAGAAGGCGGGCGTAGGGGATGAGGAGGTGGGCAAGGAAGAGGATAAGATACCTAGTAGACTTGAATCTACAACGATTTCATGACCAATGTACCTTGAAGAGTGTCTTTGTGAGCTCTTGCACACATCTTGGCTCCTTGCGGCCTTCAATCCCGTGTCTTGCCTGTGAATCACGGCCGTTGGCCAGTTGGACTGCATCGCGTGCTCTTAGACCTTCATCTTCAACACATTCTCCTAACCTTGTCTAAAATTCTCCCTTCATCCTCACTAACCCATCTCTACAACAACCTCAATTTGCCTTTGAACACAGTCAAAGTAATTCAATTGGTCGACATCTTCATTTTCCAATCAGTAGATAGTCGCATCCAAGCTTCAGCTCCTGGAAACGAACGCGCAGCTTTCAATAGCGCCTCTCTTCCGTCGACGACATCCCTTCTCCTATTCAACACTCCCACAGCGCAAACACTTCCCCTTTCCAGCTCCGTCCTCGACAAACCAAGTCCACCAGAGCAACAAAGCCCCCCTCTCTCAACCACCCCATCTCTTCAACAAGAAGACTGAAATGTCTTCCTCTCCTGCTTCAGAGGACGCCAAGCGCCCCGACGCCAAGGCTCGCGATGCGGAGTACCAAGCACTCTGGCAAGTCTGCGACCGCACCGCCCGCAAGGAGGAATACAGATTCGCCGACTTTGCTACCCGGAGGATTATCCTTCAAGATGCTGCCAGTGCGCTCATGGAAAGGAGGCACGTACTCTCAACTGGCCATGGATACGGGCACTTTGACTAACACGTCTACAGACGCGGGATGGGTAAAGTCATGTGCAACACCAGCGTCGCCTCCATGGTCGACCGCCATCTCAAGCGCGAGGCTACCAGCCGAGTCCTCCATGAAGCTCGAGTAACGGGCCACCTCTCGCCGTCTCCCTCCATCGCCGCTTCTCATACTCACCATGTCCTGGAGCCTCACACTCTGGCCGCGGGAAACAATAGCCCTCACGTCACGCTGTCCTACTCCGCCGTGCAGTCCCATCCACCTACGACTGCAGCAAACACGGACGCCCATCCTCTCACCCTCCGCAGCGAAATCCTCGCTCTACGCCAGGACTTGTCAGTCCACCGGGACGAACGCACCGCTGTGCTAGATACGCTGCGCGACCTAGCCGAACGCGTCTCCAACCTCGAAGCCCAACTCTACGGGGCCCGTCGCGTCGTCCGGACCAGAGAAGTTACCGAAAACCGTCTCAGAGCAGCTAATTATCCCTACGGCGCCTTGTCCACCGGCCATTATCCAGATGAGGGTATCGAGGGACGTGGGCGTACTGTGTGGATGGGGGAGAGACGGCCCATAACGCCGAGGAGTCAGACGCAGGGGAGGGATGAATCTGACAGGGAGACTCTTTACGACGTGGCGGATTTCTAGAGATTTGCGCTGAGAGTCCATGCTGCAAGTGAGGATTATATCAGCCGTCGGAAGATGCGAGTGATGAATGTTGATGAGGGCGAGGCGAAAAGGGGACGGTGAATGATACTACAGCGAGAATCTCGAGCAGAGAAAAATAGCTTAGCTTTGGCTTTCGATGAATAATGACGACAATACTATGAACAGGAAAATATCACTGTCAGCTCTGCACTTGGTCAGGAAGCATTCGTGTTGATACAGACAAAA
The DNA here is from genome assembly GCA_014899095.1 of Fusarium buxicola. Classification (NCBI taxonomy): domain Eukaryota; kingdom Fungi; phylum Ascomycota; class Sordariomycetes; order Hypocreales; family Nectriaceae; genus Fusarium; species Fusarium buxicola. The sequence continues at coordinate 20,408 of JAAVUK010000059.1, read as the reverse complement.
GAATGTCGTAAATGTGCGTCCTATTTATTGCTGTATGCATCAACTATATACCGCCGCCTCGAAGACGAATCGTAACAAAAAACCGCCACCCATGCATCTCTACAAACCATCAATCATACCAGGTGGGTTCATGACACAGAGAATTACAACAGACATGAGAACGTTTTACCTCTTCCCTGAGACTCCGGGACTCCAGTTGCAAAAAACAAACAAAAAACCATTAGGCACTAAACACTGGGTGAATGTTGGTGATATCCAACACAGGCCCTCGCCTCCGTGAAGCTGAATTCGACTCGATCATTGTATCGTTGCTGAATAATGGGGTTGAACCAAGTCGGTCGTCGTTTAGGAAGCAAAATCTCTGTAATCCTTGATCGTCTTGCCGCCGCAGTCGGGAATCTTGACGCCCTTCTTGAGCTGGCGGTCCACTGTCAACAGACCCCATTTGTCCTCCCAATTCTTGCCCTTCGTGTTGAATTTCTTCTTCCAGGGCTCGTCAAATGCCTCGAACCAGAAATAGTTGGTGCCGTTCTTAAGGGCGCCGCAGACCCAGTCCTCCATGAACGTGTTCATCTCGTCAATGCCGGCAACAGAACCTTCAGTACAGGTCTTTGCGCTACCGCAGTGCGTTCCACCAGCGCTAGGCCAGCCAGTCTCCGATATGATGTTCTTCTGCTTGTCTGACTTCCAAAATTGCCCGTTGTTATTCTTCCAGAATGAGTTCGTCCACGAGGCAGCTCTGTCCGCTGTGACGCCGGCAAAGAAGGGGTGGATGTTGGCCATGATGTAGTCGCTGTCCTTGGCCAGTTCCGCGGTCCAGTCGTCACCCAGGTCCGAAGTAGCAACAGGTAGGTTTATTTTCTTCTTCTTGAGCTCTTGGCGGGTGTCGCCCAGGATATCGCTCAGGTTGGCAATGCTCATTTCCTCACGAAACAGGATTTCGTTGGCGATGATAATACCCTCAAATGGCTTGGATCCGTACTCATCCAGGATATCCCACATCTGGTCCAGTTGTCGATCGTTGGTGGTCTGGTTCTTATCAAGCCACACGCCCAGCCAGACCTTGACATCGTCCAGTCCCAAGCGATCGATGGCGTGGATAAGCATCTGGGTCTGGTTGCAGTCGGTTCCATACAGGCGAATCTTGTTGGTCATTTGGCTCAGGACGGCGACATCGCGGGTGATGTTGTTCTGAGAAGGTGGGTTGTGCATACAGGCGGGATACTGCGTGTTGAGCGGGGTGTAATCCATTCCGGGGAACACCCTGTGTAGATCAGAGTTGCCGAGGAGATCCTTGATCTCTGCACTGTTCTTGTCGAGGTCGCCGTTCTTCTTCTCGTCCTCCTCTGCCGACTGGCTGTTACCACTGCCACCTCCTTTTTTGGGGCCGTTGTTCATCATGCCACCAACCACACCTCCCACAATGGCTCCCACGATGACGAGGCACACCACGATGATGATAGCCCACTTGCCTTTCTTGCTCTTGTGCTGATTCTTTTCAATCCAGTCGGATGGCTTCTCGCGCGCCGCATTCATCTCGTGGCCTCCGCCTATACAATGTAAGCGAACTCTTCATTATGGTGGCGCATACTCTACTCACCTCGGCCTCCCAGAAGGCCGGCGGCGGCCGCTCCACCCCCAACCGCAGCGCCGGCTGCAGCTGCAGAAGCGCCCTTCTTTGCACGGTCTGAGTTGGGAAGGCTCAGCATGGAAGTTCTTTGACTTCTACCGTAGTTGAGGCCATCGTCTCCGTCATCAGCGATCTCGTTAGGATTCACGACACCCAAGTTGGCACCACCGTTCCGTGAGTTAGTATATCCGGGATATGGGTTGTCGATGTAGGGATCGCTTCCATTAAAATGCGACGTTGTACTGGAGCCCAGCAGACCGGCTGTAGCTGCAGGACCAGCCAGACTTGATTGCGATGGACCGCCGTGGGGACTTTGGTCGTAGGAAGAATCGTAACCGTATCCGCCTTGGCTCGCGAAGGGGTTTTGCTGGGAGCGGGAGGGAGGCGGAGGCAAGTTGGTGTTTTCCATCGCGCCCATGCCACTGTTGCGAGGGTTACGGTCAGCAACGTTGTGTGCAATTCCTGCCATACCGCCAGACGCAGACACTCCAAAGTTGTCTGCGCCGGGTGTGGTGTGAGAGTTTGGATGGGCGTACCCCATTTGTCCGCCTCCGTGATTACTGTAGCCTTGGTTATTGTGGTAGCCGGTGTCGGCGTGACGGGGAGGCGAGGGTGGTGAAGCTCGTCGAGGACTGTCGTAGCCAACAGAGCCTGAGTATGGCGAGGCAGAACCGCCGTGGTGGTTGTAGTCGTCGTCGTAGGCGCCTTGCGAGCGATTGTAGGCGGAATCGGGGTGAGCGCCGGGATGAAGTGATCGGACGGGAGCGTCGTGGTAGGGCGCATGAGTTGGTGAGTAGCTATGGGCGGGAGGCATGGGTCGGCGTGGAGACGAGTCGTAGTAGTTTTGAGAGTCGAGAGGCTCACTCTCGTAGGGATCGTTGCGGTAGTGCTGCATTGTGGATAATGGTATATTTGGAGCCGAGCACACAGTGGGATGATGCCGATAGCGACCGAGGGGAGGAGGCAGTGCCAAGCAAGAGGACGGATGATCCCAGCAGCGGCGCGCCGCCTCGAGGGAATAAGGAGAGCGCTACTCGACGACTTGGATGTCTCGGCAAATGTCAATTTGCAGTTGAAACGAGAGAAGCGGAAGCGGACTGCAAGCAGCGAGTGAAAGACGAGATGGTTGGTATTGACGGGTGTGTGAGAGAAAAACAGACGGAGCAGAACAGGTTGTTGATGAGGTCGTTGGCGCGCAACGGCTTAGCCCATGCACCATGGACCGGGCATTACGCACAGAGAGCCGCTGGTACCTGTAGCCACACCGGGTTGCGGGACGGTGGAAGCTCAGGGGAGCCAAGTTTAGCGGGAGCTCCGCCCTGGCAACCGGCCAACCCAGCCTAACACCCCCTGACCCCGGCCCTGGCCAGCACAACGAAACGAGGGAGCGGAGCCGTGACGCGGACGTTCTCGATCGAAAATGGAAGCGGGCGGTTGGCCCTCTGAGCCGCCAAAAAGACAGTGTGGCACGCAAAACCAGTTATCTTGAGCCCAGTCGATAATAACGGCAACGGCAACAGCACAGCCTCTTTGGAAACAAGCAGACACGAGGTTGTAGACTGTGTAGTGGTGGGTGGGAATTGAGAACCCGGAGATGCGTGCGCGTCCCTTCTGTGCTGATACGAGAACGGAGGAGAACGGAGGAGAACTGCCGAGTGCGGCCAGCCTTTAGATTCATTCCTTCACACTCCCCGTCGTAAGTTGCCGCAATCTGAACAAGCAACATGTAAATCCAAAACTGTCTCGCGCTGGGTCTGGGGCGTTGTGGGTTCGTCGAGGCCCGACTCGTATACCTAGTAGACTACTCCGTACAGTGTCTTGCAACTTAAATATCTTTGATGGCGCCGGTGCTCACTGGGACATTGTCGTATCCCATATTGGCTTTCGTGCTTTTACGGAGACGAGTGAGAAAGCCCCTTATTTGACGACAACGGTGCCGTCAGCAATTCTCACAGGCAAAAGAGGAAGGACGAGATCCTGCACAGGAACGAGCCGGGGTAACCAGCGAAGGTCGACTGGGGTTGGTCTTCAAGGTGCTCCGACTCCGTTGGCTGACCGATTGACGATGGATGGTGGACCCAGGATGACCGCAGCAACGAGCTCGAGCTGGATCTGGATCGATGGTGCGTGCACGACGGTACCATGTATCAAATAGACGACACTCGACCAACAAGGCCGACACCAAGAACGTCTTAGATAAGGTAACGAGGCTGAAGATGAATTTGAGACCAGAAGCAGGCGAAAAAACGAAAACAGTCGAGGTGATGCTGCTCAATGTTCTTTTTCTGTTCCCTTGCTCGTGCCTTCTGCTTCTGGCAGGAGCGCCGTTGCCCCAAAACTCCCCCGGTCAAGGAAAGGCAGGGCCCCACGTCAAAATGAGCGGCACGGCTACCTACCTTGGTACTTAGTAAGAAAAAGAACGCCATCAATACCAACTCGTGTCACGACAATTTCCATTCCATCACCAGGCGTTCAACGGCGCTGTCCACCAAATTACGGTCACAAATTGATGGGATTCTACCAACGACAACCTCTTTCAGAGAGTATTTGTTTGTTTGCGTGACGGCTAATAGATTAAAGGAGCTTCCTGCGCGTCCTGCGACCCAGTATTCTTCCCAGTTTTCGGAGCCGCTGGTGCAACTTCTGCTGCCGATCCAAGCGTGCTCTGCAACATTGCTAGTCGATGAGGCGTCCTTGTTTGCAAAACAAAAAAAAAACACTAAAATTGACAGCGCACAAAGACAGTGCCGTCCTTTGTTTCGACTACTGTATTGTAGCATATGTCATCGGCGATATTTTTCCATTAGACATTGGCCTCCCTGTCGGCCGCCTCGCTTTGTCCAGCTCAACTCTTTGACCAATCAAGGGTATCGATAAGACGAGGTGCGAGCTGAGCGCCCGACGGCCTCGTGCGGAGTAAATTAAAGATGATTACTGTAAATAGTTCCGCCGCCGGACCCTTCAAGTTCGTCAGCGGACTTGTACGAAGTAGGCTATTTCAGTTCACCCCAAATCCGGCGCTCAAGCTGAACTGGTGGCGGAGCCTTGTGACAGCAATAGTTGACGGTGGCGGTCGGCTTAGCTGATACAGTATTGCACTTCCACCTACCTAGCCCAGCTCAGCCATGGACCCTTGAGGCTTACGCAAACGCCACCAGATTCGGGGTAGGTATTCTCAATCAGACCCCTTTTATTACTTTGTCTCGGTCTGACAGCTTTTAATCGAGGGTTCACGGCGCGGAAGCTACTTGTCTGGAATGTTGGCCGCCCGTCTAAAAGAGGTGACAACTTGAAAATTGGGATTCCCAGTCCAGAACTGCTTGTCTCACCCGCTTCTGAAACAAGCACTTAGAAAGTCAGTACAAGATGCACATCTTCATCTGGAAGATCAAAACCCAATTAAATACCGCCTTTTGTTTTCAGAACCTCTGTCCATCCATTCATTGGTGTAGGGCAAGTTCCACCTCAAGATCGGATCTCAGCCCTACCCTGACCATGGCGATCAGTACTATCAGCCGGCAATCCTCCAACTCACCCCACTAAGACTGGATGTTCATTCTGATATCAATGGCTCCGTTTCCGACTGGCCAGTGAGTTCAGGCTTGTGAAGGAGTCCCTTTTCTCATTCTTTGTTAGAAACCGGCAAGTCATCATGCTGGCTCAAAGGGGACATACCAAGTCTTGTGGCTCCTCCTCCAAAAACAGCTCATACAATATCCACAGGTAGACTGCAAATATTGGAATAGATAGGCATTTAAGATACCCTGTTTGCGAAATCTCTACCGTCTCTCCGCAATCGTCCTCGTCGAAGAGTATGTCCATAGGACTAAAGGTGCCGGGTTACAGAGAGGAGGCCTTTACAGGCGGCTGTTGCGCGATGAACATCACCCAACATTCATCACTTGCGTCAGAACGTTATTTCATTCGGCATAACCTCGAACCCGAGATCTCTCCGAGTCTACCTACTTGTCAACTTCTAACTTTTCTGCCTTGTCGCCCAACCTCAGCATGACGTCTTCGCAAGGGCCCTCCTCCACATCCCCAACCAACGAGCGATCTGCCGGAGCTAACCTCCGTCTCCGCTCCACATATCTGTCGATATCTTCATCGATCGACTTCAGGCGACATTTCTACCATGGAACGATTGTTTCTGAAAGATTCTGAACTCGATACGTATTGCTCGGGCTGGGTTAGATGAGACGGCGATGATGGTTGGGCTTGGATGGCAGAGGCCATCGTGATGTCATATCAGTGTTCATGAGGTTGACATCATGTAATAGGTCTTGGCATCTCGACGATTTATATATAGCTTTTCAGCGTAATGAGAGGTTAATATTCTCTATCATTCTCACATTTCATATCTGTATATTATATACCCAAAAGCTCGTCTCACAAACCCGCTTATATATCACCCTATTCAGAAGTTTTTCTCACAAACATTTACCATGTCAATGAACCCCGAGTCCGCAACTCCCGCCCAGGGCGAGTTCCGCAGCAAGGTCGCTCCCGCTGAGCCCCTCACCACCAAGGGTGTAAGTTCCTTATCCCATGTCTCAATCACGCAGTTACTCACACCCATCAGCACAAGCCCGGAGTTCTTGTTGGCAACGACGCCAAGCCAGAGTTCCATGCTGAGCAATATCCTCCCGGCACAGCACCTCCCGAGCGCTCCTTCGAGCCTCAAACATCAGACGAGGTTCCCGCCCAGGCTCCCGGCATGGAGGGTGGCGTTTCTGCCTCCTCTACCCTTGGGGGTGCAACCTCGGCAGATGTTCACACCGGACTCGGCCATCCCGGCTCCGGCATGACGAGCCAGGAAGAACACGGTGGAAAGCGAAAGCATGTCGGGGCTGGCCTCGAGGGTGTTGGTGCGAACTTGACGGATCCCATCTACCAGAAGGGAGCTGATCGGGACCATGAGACCAATTATCGAGGCAAGGGTGGTGAAGCAGCAGTCGATTACCCCGGTGCCGAGGACAGAGTGCCAGTGAGCGCTCAGGGGGTTGCGAGTGAGCGACGTTAAAAGTTGTCTGCTGTGGAAGACATGAAAGATTAGATCTGTACTATTAGCCAATAATGGCATAATGAGTCAATATCAAACGATACAAAGTCATGAGAGTTTGTTCCAGTCGTGATAGGTCAAACAAATATAGCATAGGCTGAGAACCCAATACTGTATTGCATATTGTCATCTTGCATGATACCAGCGGCTATCATAACGGTCTGCATGACGTCGAAGAGTCCCGTACGTCCTGACTTCAAGACTCTAAAAACGCGACATGATAGCAGAAACAAAAACAAAAAAAACCCTGGGCCGGAAGAAGAATCGAAGAGAAAGATAGTTGTTGGTCGCGTGCTCCGTTGCCTTTCGAGGTATCCTCGAAGGTTATTCGCTTACTCGATCCCGACTCCAAGGACCCGGCGTAGGCTTTCCCACTTTGCTAAACGCCACAGGAGCCAAATAGAGTCCCATGGAAGTTGCAGCTGGAACATGTCGGTCACGCCTTTGGCACAGAGTCAGGGTCTTTCTCGTCGCTGGCGCCGGTTCCTGAGAAATAGAGAGACATGCGGAATTAATAGATAAGGTAGTCAAAGCACTGTGATAATAGACTGCACCATATCCTGCAAGCGACTTCGGATACAAGAGAGCTGCAGGAAAGTTTGATGGCGGCGTGGAGGGTCAGGCCTCGGCATGCAGGTGGCTCAAGAAGTCCTGAAAGCTCCTTGAGATGAGGAAAAAGAACAGGGGGGCGACGAGATAGATGTGACGGGACGATCGTCAGGTAGGTTTGGCCGCCATGGCAGTATGGCGGGAGTAAAGCTCCCAAAGCTGGGGCTCCTTCAGCCCTGTTCGTGGGCCTGTCCTTGCGGAGGCTGCTGGGAGCTGGGGATGTGACACAACTGCTGGAGCAATTGGCTTGCCATGGTGCAATGAGAGCGGAAGGTCCACTGTGATCCTGGACGGTGATTCCGAGACATGGAACAGTACCGGTGGTGGTGGTGTTGATGCGACCGCGAGGCGCATGAAGTAAAATGAAAGGGACGGACGGAGTACAGCGTTACATATCGCGCTCCCTACAATCTTATGGGCTTGACTTCATCTTCTGTATGAAGTACAGTGCAGTATGTCACGTAATAGAGTTGACTATCAGTCGGAATGTCTCTTCTGGATGATTTGACTGTGAGCAGACTCCATTTTGACCTTCGGATCCCTTGAGGTTCAGGTATTCTAGGTGCTCCGAGGTCCGTGAGGTCGAAATCATTCAGTCCCAATCCCGCACTCTAGGCCCATGACCCTTTATCTTTGCCATCCGTGGCTGGCTTGATCTTATCTTGTGTTCAAGCCTTGAAATGCTGTTATACTCCACACCTTTGTCCATCTTGGCTTCGGATCCGGCAGCCCAGGTCCAAGACCCCTGTTTGGTTCTTCCATCGGAGATACCGTAGAATCTCAAAAGATTCATGCGCATTAGCTCCTCCGCTTTTCGATAAAGCCGTCACCAAACAGTTGAATCAGTGGCCATGAAGGGATTTATGGAGACGCTAATGCGTATGAATTTATTAGTGATTGCTCAAACAGGACATGTACCTAAGGTAAGGTATCCACAGCCACCGCTGGTGCACATCTTCATCTTGTTCTGTGACGCACATGGCACAGAGCATTCAATGATGCCATGCAAGAATGGATTAGGGCTTGACGCATTGATACCAATTCATCATGACTTGTCCGTACTGCGTCGTATGACGTTTCTTCTCTCTTACTCACTTCCTTGGGTAATAACAACCAATTATCCAAGGCCCAAGACTTACTGTAGACGTAGGCCGCAGGACCCCATGGTTCGCTTCCCCTTGTCACTTGCATTGCATTCCCATCTCCCGCCAAAGCCGCTTCTATCCTTTGCTAAAAAGAGATGAAGATCGATCCCTCGACCGGGTCCCTGGCCTCAACCCATCTGCCAAGACAAGACTGTCTTCCCTCCATTCCAAGCAGCTAAACCTACCCCAGTTCGTCCATACAAATCGCTCCCTGTCCATCCATTTCCAAGCCATCCGTCCAGATACATCAACTGTTTGCGCCGCCTCTCCCGGTTTTGACTTTGCTCCCCTTGTTCTAGCCTGCGGGTTTCCAGTTTAGTCCTCCCACATCAACGCTGGCGCCTGCGCCCACTGCCGGATCTTGCGTGCCCAATCCCCATTCGAGCCGAGGGCTTGGTCTTGGCTTAGGTTGGCTTATTACTTGGCTCTCTCACTACCGAAACATCAATACTCATTCTCTCTTGGCAAACAACATTTACCTATCCTCTTTCCCCGAAATATCCACCATTTCCGCCTTGCAAACGACATTGCATCTGCACTGCAGATGCGCTTATATTTAGGCTAATCACCCCAGGCCAAGCGCCGCTGACGCTGCGAGATCTCGCCTCCACAAACGGTGAAGTTACCGTGTGGGTGAAGCTACGTACTCGTCTCCGACTGCCGAGCTGTCCCCGTTTCCATTGGCTTGGGACCTTGGCTGGACTGGATTGTTTCTGCGCTGGGCATTTCGGCTTCTCCTGCGTTGATCTGAGCTGAGCTGAGCTGAAGAGCTGAGACGAGCCGAGTCGACCTTGATTGAGTTGGCTCGCATCTACGGCGATTGTCATTTGTTGTTTATAGTGGTGGACCTTTATGCGCAGCCAAGATGGAGATCCAGTTCTCGATTCCCATCAACTCCAGTCGCTCCGGCAGTTCCGTTGAGTAAGCCCAAACCCTTGTCTCCGCATCTGCACGAATTCCACGCTGACAATGACTGCGTCGTCTTGCCCATACAGCTCGTCAGCTGCAACTGGAAGATCTGCACAAGCTGCGGCTGCCCGAGGTGGCACTCATCGTTTTGCCCTTGAGACACGGGCCCGGCATACCCGGCGCAGCTCTACGAGGGCGCGCACAGGATGTAGCACATGTGAGTTTCACACACTACGGATCATGAATGTATTTCTGACTGGTTACTAGGCAAGTAAGTATCATACAGCGAGAGCACCCATGATGAATGCCGTAGCCCTCGCAGCAACGGCACAAGCAACGTCGTCAAGAATCGAGCGCTAACGTCTACGTCTCAGAAAGCGCCATGTTAAGTGCGATGAGACTAAACCATCATGCCTCAACTGTATGAAATGGCGAGGATACTGTGATGGCTATACGGAGACATCTGCTCCCTCATCTTTGACTACTTCTGCATCCACAGCCTCTTCCTCCGAAGCTCCATCATCGCGCCCCACAACCACCCCCCGGTCGAACTCTACTTCGAGCTCCTCATTCAAGACCAGCACGGCATCAAGACTCAAGGTTACTACAGGCCCTACCGCTGTTGTCAGTGCAAGGACGCCGTCAATTCCCGAGGAACCAGTCATCAACACCATCTGCTTCGTCAACAGCGAGCAACGCGCCTACTTTGACGAATGGTCCTCTCTCACCATCGACTTCCTCAGTGGCAGCCTTGGAGAATCACGATTGTGGACGACTACCATGCCTCAGCTCACATTCCAGGAACCTACATTGAGATACGCTGCCATGGCCGTTGGCGCACTGCGCAAAGCCTCCAACGTCGAGTTCGGGGCTTTTTCGCCCGACACCGACCTCATGAGTGACAACAGACACTACCTTAACGCCATAATCTACTACTGCGAGGCTTTGCGACTGCAGTCTAAGGCGAGGCCAACAAAGGAAGGTCTCCGGACAGCTATGCTGTCATCCCTCCTCTTCATCTGCTTTGAGGCTCAACGAGGAAACATGCCGGCTGCCCTGAAACATGTCACACATGGCTTTAGCATGCTGAACGAACTTGCTGCATGCTCCAACAAGGCGCCTGACCTGGTCAGCATTGCTCCCGCACCGCCTGCGCTGGTCCAAGAAATCCTGGACTGCTACAAGCCCTTGGAACTGCAGTCGCGTTCTTTCATGGGTTCATACAAGAAGTTCTTCTTCCCACCTAGGCCGCCCGCATCCGCCCCTCAAAACCCTCCCTCAAATCAAGGCCCCAGCCTTAGTGGCCCTCAGCCTGCGTCGAGTCCTCCGAGTCAGCCGGGTTCACCATGGGCGAGCACGCAAATAAGCCAGCAGATGCCGGCAGGTCTCCCCAGTCCCCAAAGCCAGGCAAGCCCGCCTAGTCAGTCAGATCAACAGACGCCTCCGCGAGCGCCTGGGAGACCCCCACAGCGACCGCCCGGAATCGCTCCCTTCACCAAGCATTCTCCCTATTTCAGACCTCGGCAAACAAATATCACCAATATTGAGGAGATGCCCCCGTCTTTTCGCACGTTTGATGAAGCCCATGGTTACTGGAGTTTGCTGCAGAGACAAATGGTACAGTACATTCCTCTACTGGCCGCGACGACGGCACAGCTTGCTCTGCCCAAGGTCAAGGATTTGCAAGTCCTCGAGGAGAAACTGGCCAGTGTCAGGCAAAATCCTCGAATCTCCAAGTTTGTCGACGAATCGAGATACTGGCTGCAGAGGTGGTCGCAATCATTCGATCCATGGCTTCAATCCGCCTCCAACAACAGACAAAACGACATGCAGTCTTATCTGAAGGCCATCAATCTGCGGATCGAGTTCCTGATTCTCTACGTATACACTGCTATGCCACGGTATTCTGGCCTCGAGAGCGCCCGTGAACTTACATCACAATACCGGGAGATCAATAGCATAGCTGAGACGTTGATCTTAAGCCGGCCTAATTGCGGCTTTGCGATGGATTCGGGTTGGACTTGGCCACTCTTCGTGTCGTCGTTCGGATGTCGGGATCCGTCTGTGAGGGACGAAGCGATTCGCATTTTGGGCCAATATCCTATCCGAAATGCCTTGCGCGACAGCCGGGTCTTCCATGCGATTGCACTGAAGAACCGTGAGGTCGAGGCGATGAACTCGATGGAGGGTGACGAGCATGCCCAGTGGCTGCGGCTCAGGAGACGGGAGCTCGTGTTTGAGGACTTGGGGACGAACATCATCTTCCGATCGACCCAGAAGAACACTACAGGCGAGTGGGAGCTTGTTGAAGAGGTAGCAGCATTCATGGTGGACTCGGACGGACAGCTGGACTGGCATAGACAGCCCATTTCGGATTCGGCTTCGATTCTCTCGGGTGTCTGCTAGGACAGGCATTTAAGTAAAAAGCAACAAGGGTGGTGCAACAAAAATGAAAGGAAAGAGATTAAGTGGGAGAGGGGGTTGTAGGTATAGACAAGCGCAGGAGTTTATCGGCGTGCGTGCTTTTAGGTTACGAACATGGCCAGCCATTAGGCTTTAGAACTCCAGGATATAAAGGCGTTTCTGTAGTGATGGGAAGAGCTGTGTTTGTGGCTAAAGATATACTGCGATGTATGAATACAAAATACCGATTGCGACGATCTTGATGCCCGAGCGAGAACTCCGATCTCTTCTCCTGAGCCATTCGGTGATGGAATAGGGGTATAAGTGTGTTACGGTATCTCCTCAAGCAATGACTGTCAAACCTTCCCGGTCTCCTCTTCCAACTCCTTCCAGTGGTAACGTAGGCGAGGGGCCAGTGTCCAATCCTGCTGAAGCATTCGTCGGAGCTTGGTAATGCAAAGCTTGGGTCACTGACCGGTGATGATGCAGATCAATGTTGGCCAAGTTGTTTCTAGAATGTTGTACCGAGAACGTTGATGCAGCTGTGGCTTGGGGTCCAATACTTTATTGCAAGTGTCTTACACTACCTAGGCTGGGACATCTTCAACAAAACCACACGCGGTCCGATACATATTCGTTTGTCAATTCGGCGGAGAAGAGAAGAAAACAACGATTAACAATAGGGTTAACAATAGAATCTGGAACAAACAGACACGCTCGGGCTCCAAAGACCACAACCGCATATGGCAAACAGAGCAGCCGTTGAGTGCCACAAGCTGCAGCCTCCGGAGATCCCCCAACGTCCCCTGCGTCACTCCCGAATTTCTCCTTTTCCCCTTGTCCATATTCTTTTTCTACCATATCACCAAAGAGCTGAAAATGGGGCGCTGAGTTTTCCGTGGTATTCTTTCTTTCAAGTTTTTGGGGAGTCGTCGGTAGAAGATATCAGCTCGCTACCGCCACCAGCTTGCCCCTGAGACTTCAAGCGGCCAAAGAACCTCGAAGCTGCGAACAAGCACCGAAAACAACACTGCCAAATATAAGGGTAGGCGAGTGCCCTCCGAAATATCTTTGACTAGCCTGAAGTGAGTACTTGAGTCACCTACACCCGTCAGTTCAACAAGGGACCAAGCAGATGGTCGTTAGGAATTACTCTACTAACATGAAGGTCACAGAATCCATCCCTCCAAACCTTACGCACTAATCTTCACCATCAACCAAGATCGCGCTTTGTCCCGCTCACGCAGCATTGTCTCTTCCTCCGCCGTTGAAGCCCATCGGCAGACCACCCTGACACCCGCTATTTCGAGAATCTCTACCAGAATCCACGCCCTCAAGGCTTCAACTGCCATACCACACTGACTCAGTCAATACAGACCTTGAATTCAACAAAATAAACACTCCTGGAAGCTTCTGGAGGGCCTTTCCTGCCGCTTGTAGCCAAGTTGGGTGGTAATTGCACCACCAAACACTTCGCCAGGGGTAAGCGTTGAGGGTTGTCTAGCAGGCGTCGTGGTTATTAATAACCAGAAAATTGACAGAATCAGTACTCTTTGCGGCAAGAGACAAACTCGACAAGAGGGGAGGCTTGATCCTCACCCAGTGCATTCAAGCACAAGACTGTTCACCCCTTAACTGCCAATGGGGCTTTCCACCCACTCGGGCACATGAACCGGCGCGGTCAACAGCTGGCAGCAAGTGGCAGCCACTGCACCACCTTTCATCTTGATCAACCGACCTGGCAGCTACCAGGTAATAAGGCAGGTGAGTTCTTCCTTCCGTGTTGGGTAGACTTTTCATCCCATCTTTCCCTTCCCCCGCTCCTTCCTCTCCTCCTTTCTTCCATCCTCACACTTTCGCAGGTTGCAAGGCGCGCCACCTGCCGAAAACACCACCATCCGCAACTTCCTCTTTCCCGGGGATTATTGACGAGGCAAGTGCTTCTGGTGGTCACGCGGTTGGGGTCATTGTCGTTCGCATTCGTTCCAGGTTTGTCCCCCTTCTTCTCTTCTCCCATTTCATGCGCACTAACGTCCTCTCATCAGACCTCGCTTTATCTCCCTCCTCCTCCTCCTCTTCTCTGTTTCAGCCGTCTTGTACCTTGTACTTTTGCGCATCGGTCACTCTCTTGTTTCAGTCTTCCTCCTCTTTCTCTTCCTCTTTTCTGTTCGTCATCGCCTTTGTGCTGCTCCTCCTCTGTATCAGCGCTGACTGTTTGATAGACCAGAAAAAGCGCCTCTGGGATAATAATTCCCAAAATGAAAGGGGATCAAGAGGTACGAATCCTCCCTGCTTTCTCTTCTGCACGTGCTGACACACACTAGGTCTCGAGGGAGCCGTCATCCCTCGAAATCATTTCCCACTATGTCCTAAACAGACATATGGAGTGTGAGGGGACCATCCCTCTGAAGCCGTGGCAGTCTTCGCCAGAGATACCGGAACCTGGTGAACTCCTGGCTTTTGACCCTCCACCTCTGCCTCCCCGTCTTTGGGACGGCGAGACTGTGACCAAGGACGAATATCTTGAGCACCAGTACCATCTAAATCGGTACGAGGGCACTGAACTTTTGAGACGAGCTGTCAACCAGTTCAGAGATGACCCTTACATGGAGGAAGGATTAGATTTCTACATCTACACCCAGGTTCGTCTCAAATACCCAGTTCTGTGACCTTCAAACACACTGACTCACTGCCACAAGGTGCATGTACAAGGATATCTGTTTGCCCGAGCTGGTGCTGCCTGCAGGATATCTTTCTCAACGGAACGGTCCCCGACAAAGGTTATCTGGAGCCAGTCCGCACGCCTCACGTCCGGCACATTGATCGCTTTATCTCCACGATCAGACAACTTCAGCACCCAGTGCTATGTCGCTACCGTTGCAGCCAGATACCTTCTTGGGGGTCTGGAGCCAAATGCGGACGATGGTGAAGACGAGAACACGCCCCCCAGAATTGAGATATTCTGGTCGAACTGCCAGCATGCAATTCTTGATCCATCTGTCGAGATGGTAATGATCGAGGCGAAGGGCGGATACTTCGAAACTGTCCGTCACGCAATGGTTGGTCTTCAGCATGCTGCGCTTTTTGAGTAAGTTCCTTCCTTCATCACCTCCTTGCACCACGCTGACTGTCCTTTACCAGGTCAAAATTCGACAAGTACATCATTGATGGGTGTACCAAGGATTGTGCTGCGGCCTACATCCGGGACGCCCCAGGGCAGACTGCAGAGGTTCCAAACAGTGCTCGTCATTTCGACCCGTCGCAAATGGATGCATTCAAGCGCATGACTTCCCGCGAGCTTGCCATTGTTCAAGGTCCTCCCGGAACCGGAAAGACTTTTACTTCGGTGGTTGCGCTTGAGAGCCATGTTCGCACACTTCAAGCAGGACGTGGAAAAGATGAGGCGTTCCCTCCAGTTTTGGTAGCATGCCAGACAAACCATGCTCTTGACCAGCTGCTCAGTCGGTGCGCTACTTTCGACGCCGTCATTGCCCGTCTTGGTGGCCGTACTGAAGATGAAGCGATCGAGGCTCGCACTGTTTACAACATCAGGAAGAACTCCAACCTTCCTCGCGGCCCCGTGAAGGGAGAGGCCTCCCGAAAATCAGCCCTCAGTGAGATTGAGAGTGCCTTGGTGACTTGCTTCCCCTCACACTTGATTTCTGCCGAACAGTTCTATCGCGAAGAGCTCATCACGAAAGAACAGTTCGAGTCTCTTGACGACGATGAGTGGGAATCTGCGACACTGATGAACGACAACAAGGACGACGTTTCTGCCAGCTCCATGGCTCAATGGCTTGACGGCTGCATTGAATGGGATCAAACTTACGTTTATCGCCCACCAACCAGCCAGACAGAACCGCCTGTCGTTGATGAAGGTGAGCTTGACCAAGCCAACCGTCAGGAAGAAGACGATAAGGAACGACTGCGTGGTGATTTCTTTTACACCAAGTTCCATGTCACTGGTACTGTCCCGGGCAGGATGTCTGGAGAAGCAGCTTGGTGTCATCAAGCTCGCAAGCACTTGGCCAACCATTCGAATGTGTACAACATCAAGCCGCCACAGCGCGGGATGGTCTACCGATACCTTCGAAAACGACTCATCGACAGGGTGACTGAGAAGTTTCCCCAGTTGCTCAAGAAGTATCAGGCGGCGTGCGACGAAGTCAAAATCAGCAACTGGGAACGAACCATCAAGATCCTTCACAAGGAAGGCATCGAATTGCTTGGCTGCACGACCACGGGCTTGACCAAGTACCGTGGGTTGATTGCCGCGCTGAAGCCCCGCATCTTGATGATCGAAGAGGCGGCCGAGACCCGAGAAGCCAACATTACATCGGCATTGTATCCTTCTCTAGATCAGATTGTCTTGGTGGGAGATCACCAGCAACTGGTCCCACATGTCGATATTCGGGAATTGGGCCAAGAGCCCTACAATATGCACGTCTCCCTGTTCGAACGGCTGGTTACGCTCAAGCTTCCATACACGATGCTTCGTGTCCAACGCCGCATGATTTCGGCTGTCCGAGAGGTTGTCAACACATTTTATTCAGAGCTGGAGGACCACCATACTGTGAATGATCCCCGGATTCGCCCACCAGTCCCAGGCATGGGCGGCCGCAACCTCTTCTGGTTTCATCATGAATGGACCGAAGCACAGAACGTAAACGACTTTTCCTTTTCGAACCCTCAGGAGGCGGAAATGATCGTTCGTTTCGTGAGATACCTGGTTCAGAATGGTGTCCTCCCGTCTGAAATCACCGTATTGACATACTACAAGGGCCAGGTCACCCTGCTCCTCGAAAAGCTTCGGCGGGACCCTGTTCTTCTCAACTTCAATCCCACCAAACAGTGGTCCGTCAGAACGGTGGACGGATTCCAGGGCGAGGAGAATGAAATCATACTCCTTTCCTTGGTCCGAAGCGCTCGTTCGGGCTTCGTGGACAATGAGAACCGAGCTGTTGTTGCCACTAGTCGAGCAAGATGTGGCATGTACCTTTTTGGCAATGCCTTTAACCTTCTGCAAAGCAATCCCAGAAGCCATCAGACGTGGTCAAAGGTTTACGATGTTTTCGTTGACGAAGATTGTTTCGGAACCACATTCCCAGTCACTTGCAAGAAACATGGCCGGGTGACGGAGATTGAAGACATTGATAGTTGGAATACTATCCCTGGAGCTGGTTGTGATCAGCCCTGCGACGAAAAGTGCTCGGAAGGTCATATTTGTCAGACGACCTGTCATCCTACTGATCAAGAACGTCTCAAGTGTAGACACGCCTGCGAGAAGATTCTCGGGTGCGGCCGCGGATGCGGCTCCTTCTGTGGAGATCCATGCGAATGTCCTGATCGATGCATCAAGCCCCCGCCCGTTGGGCTCCCTCTTCGAGGGCCACGACCGCCGGCCCTGGCTCAGAAGCAAGTGATAGTTCAAGCTAATCGAGGAGAGAAGTCAGGAAGAGGGAACTTTCCACAACGTGGCAACAGAAGCGGCACACTTCATAGAGCAGGTGATGCCAGAACCACAGGATCGTCTCAGAGACAACCTACCCTGAGCTCCGACAGAGGCAGTACAGCTAATCGACGAGGTCATGTTCAGAACACAGGATTGTCCCGAGGACAACCGACCCCCACTACAGTCAATCAATTCAGTGAACCTCGACCTCGAGAGAACAGATGGCAAACGAAGCCAATCGGGCCTGTCGATCAACAAGAGCCGACCAGCGAGGATCTAATGGAGATGGGCTACTATTCACACATTCTGCAGTCGGACAAGAATAAGGGCACGGTTACTAACGGTCGTATCGGCCTGCGGACGCCTCTGGGCCACATGTTGCCGAGTCTCGAAGGTGGTGTTGTGTCGTTGACGGAGGACTCGACCTCTGACAAATGGAGTCCGGAAAAGGTGGCGCTACGGGAAGAGGTGCTACGGGAGAACATAATCATGCGGCAGGAACAGACAAGTCCAAGTCCTATGGTTATTCGGGAGACTTACCGTCCGACAACCATGGCACCCGATGGCACTCGGGTATATGGGCGTCCAGCCTATGCCAAGTACACGATCCCGGCGCCGTCGCCTCGGCGAGAACCTGATGTGGCTCCTAGTCAATCGAGCATCGACGCTACCGAAAGGCCGAGTAGGAAGCACCTTCTGCTAGACGCAGCAGCTGGCTTTCATTTTGACGAGTATTGTTGCGTTGAGTCGGGATCGGAAGAGCTGCAGGTGGAACAGGGTGGTGAGAAGGCACAAGTCGTGATGGACCTCATTAGCTTTGAGTGAGTGATGGAGTGGCAGGGGAAACAAGTTTAGTGTGATGGAGGCGTGCCGTCAAGGTGGAAGAATGATGTTCTTGGCGGAAGGGCAGGATCTTTTGACACGAGCTTGAAGGTCCCTTTGAGTACGACCTGGCGTAAGGCGAAGAAGGGATCAGTGATGGATGTGCGGAGTATGTAATAATTGTTGTACTTTAAGAATGTTTACACACGTTTGCCTCGTCTAGTGTCTCGGTGATACCCAGCCGTTGCGCGAGGTCATTCTGGCTCACATTGGAGCTAGAAGGGCGTTGCTCTTGGATAAGACGTTGATTGGGATCAGTGGCACGACTAACCAGCTACATTAAACGAACGATCCATAATAAGCGCCGGTTTCTCTAACCATACAAAGGCTGTATCTACTCCAGGGTGCTTTGTTAATTCTAATGACCAAGACCAAGACCATAGTAATATATGCCAAGACCCAACATGTCCAATTCTTTCGACTTATCTACCTCTTCAGTTCAGACTCATGCACCCGTCACGCTAATCTCGTATCCAATCAGCACCTCGGTGCTCGTGCCCTCCCAGCCCCTCGTCCCCGCAGCGCTGAGCATGAAGCGGCTCGTGGGGTCAATGTACAGACTCGAGATGACGCCGGCGCGAGGAGGGCCAGGGATGATGAGGAAGGGGACGGTCGAGTGCTTCAAAGCGCGAGTCTCGCGGAGATCGTAGAGACGGAGGATATCGTGGGAGGCACTGGACAGTTAGACAGGTTCCCAGGGGGACAAGAAAAGGAGAGCACTCACCACACCAGATGTCTCCCGTTTATCATGGGCCTCACGGCACTGACGGCGCCGCTGCCAGCGGGGAACTTGAGCGTCCTCTCGGGCTCCCATCCCCTCTTTGCCTTGTGGATGTCAAACTCCTCGACAGTGCCGTTCCTCCGCCCAGCGTAGATGATGTTGCCGTCGGGGCTCCAGCACGTGCCCATGCACCACGGCGGCACGCCCGGCCTGTTGTTAATGCGCGCCACGGGGTCTGGCTGTCGCTTGTCCCAGACGCGGAGGGGGCCGTCGATGGCGGCCGAGAGGAAGGTTGTTGAGGATGTCTGCGTGGGGTCGTGCTGCGTGGCTGCGTGGTTGGTTATCAAGAGCGAGGGAGACTGGGAGCGCTGGGGGGCGGCCGTGTCCGTGTCGGCGTCTGCCTGGGATTGCTGTTGTTGGTCGTCTTGTGACTGCTGTGCCTGGCTCTCGCCCTCTGGCTGGGATTGAGATTCTGTGATCTGTGTAGGGGCCGCGTCCACGTCCATGGCATCATCTGGCGGCTGGACAGGCGGCGCTGGTTGCGTCTCCGGGTCCTTTTCAGGCTCCTTGCCCGCGTCGAGGGCGGCCATGTCTGCCGAGTGGTCCATGGCACTATCATGGCCGTGCCCGGGCATCATGTCCATGGACGCTGAGCCAAACTCGTCTTCGTCCCGTCCAAACGGCTGGTCTCCTTTTGTCTCGCCAAAGAGACTCCCCGCGTCACTGCCGCCGAAGAGACTGTCGTGCGCTGGAGACGCCTGGCCCTCGACAGGCGCATCGGCGTTGAAACTGGTGTTGAAGTCGTCCACTCCATCGTTGGTAAGACCGTCGGTGAAGCTCCCATTGGCTGGCGCAGCTCCATTGTTGGTCGCCATGGTCATGGACGGCAACGGCTCGTCAGCCTCTTCAGGGACAGGTGCGCCATTGGCAGGCCGCAGCTCAATCGCCGAGATTTGTCCTCCGTTGCCGTCAAAGCTTCGGATCGTCTGGCCCGTGTTCAAGTCCCAGTCAAAGATGTTCTTGTCCCATCCCCCACTGATGACGCTCTTCTCGTCCTGCGCGAGCGTCAAGACGCTCACCGCGTTGCTGTGCTGCTGGAGACAAGCGATTCGCTTCCCCTCGTCGTGTCGCACGCTCTGCAGGTTGATGCCGCCAGACTCGAGGCCGGACAGCAGCCAGAGCGCCTCGGACTGCACGGCTAGAGAATACACGGGCGACAAGACGTGCTCCTGGTCTCCTCGGCCGGGCGGAGCGGGCTCCTCGTTCTCCCAGTATGACATGAGGATGCCGGCCTTTGTGACGCTGTCCACAAAGGGGTGCTTCTGTGCCACAGTCAGGGCCAGCTTGTTGTTGATGGTGTTGGGGCCGTCGTATTTGCGGATGTATCCATCGGAGCCTCCGGTGATCCAATATCGAAGGTCGGGGGTGATGGCCATGGCGTTGACGCTCGTCGACTGCGGCGCCGCCATGGTTGGGACGATATCGTATAGGCAGGCATTTATGACTTCGGGGCTGGGCTGGGGCCATCGCGTGTATGATTTTAGGCCCGGAGTGGTCGACTTCTGCCGTTGTCCTTCTCCGTCGGTGCCGTTGGT